>RYFJ01001864.1:0-337098 GCA_003991445.1 Oryza meyeriana var. granulata | reverse complement strand
GAGAGAATGCGGTACGGGCGGCGGTTGGGAGAGGGCTCCGGGGATAAGTCATTGATGCTCAATACATCGAATAGGTGGTAGACAGCGGTACCTCCTCTGGAAACACGTGTTATAGTCTGTAAACTTGAGAAACAGCACTAGGGGAGTATGTAAATATTAGTAAGAAGCAATGGCACTTGTACGCAATAAGGTGCATCAAAGGGGGATCCTTTCATTTCTTTTAGATCAGATTTGGTGGCTATCATGATGAAGCTTTATTCTCCCTCACCTTGCTTTTCTTTCTCTCGGTTTTGGTTTGTGGTCTCACGTCACCTTTTGTGGATCGACCTCTTTGGTTCTCTCTTTCACTCTCAATTGACTTCAATTCTGCACATTATCATTTACATTTGAGAGGAGGACGTGCAGACACTTTTTTTTTTTCCACCAAAACTTGGGTTTGATTAAGCTTCTTCCATCAATGGAAATACAGCAAGATATCCTTCGCCATGGCTTCCTAGTAGCAGTGAATAGTCATAAGGACACAATACACTCACGGTATAGTAAGTGCCATTTCAAATTGCCATCCAGGTGTATCCTACACTCAATGACTTCTCATGCGCATTGGATCTGATTGGATGTGGGTGTTTTTGTTCCTTTAAACGCAAGTTTATTTGAAAAGCTCTGCTAGCCAAATTATGACAATCCACCATAATGATTATTGGCAAATTTACTCTTTGCTTAACTTGAGCTCTTGTATGGAATAATTGGCGGGGCTGGTTCATTAGGGAAGGCTTTGGTTGTACATCCAACCTGTCGGAGCAACACACAAGTATAGGACGCACAGCGGGGTTCATACTCTATGTCTTGCTCCTCCTTGTGCTCTTCATATGTTAATCATTGGGTGATATTCCCTCTTCTTCACTTGCAGAATCATATTCCTCATCTCTCTAATAAAAATGCTTGTTCATTTTGGGCAATCTTTTTTGGCATATGAACGACCAGGTGCATTTGCAGCTTATATACGCTCTTTAGTGTAGAAGCAATGAGAGGAACACTCGCTGCTGGTTTGATGGCTTCCTTCACTTGCGGAGTCGGCTTCTTCCTTCTTCTAAATGATGGGGCGACTAACTTGACACCATTGGAGTGTTGTTGGTTATTTGTGATTTGGAACATATTTCTCGTGGATGGTGTACTGAACAAGGACGTTGATTTCAAAACTTACATCTCTTGCAATTGTGTTCTGGTTTGTACTTGATGCCCAACTCATAAGATTGGTATAAGGGGTGCAAATTAACAATTCCTTTTGGGACTTGATGGTTTCAACCTGAGAGGATAGCAGAGAGATTCCTCTTGTTTTGACTTGCTCGAATCATGGTAGCTCCATCTCTTGTGTACTCTCCAGAATGTGCTCCTGCTTCATAATTTGTCTGCAATTTATAAATGATAGCTGTATGAGAGGACAAAACGAGCTCTATTTCCAGTTCATCTTTGCCATGTTGCAACAGGGTTTTCTCTTCTCAGCCTTTGAGTAATGACTTGTTCCACAATAAAACATAACCTTCAAACTCAAGTGATGACTGTTCTTCTCTTCATCCGTATGTGAGCCATACGGAATATTCTGTACTTCAATTCCAATGGATACTCCTCGGGTCAGTCACCGCAACTTGGGCATGGAAAACTTGAGGCTTGCCCATACAATCATCTTCATTGGGTTGGACGACGATAGTGGTCATTGTAATGCAAAGAAAATACCATTCTTATTCACGCATGTACAGCACCATCCGCCACCACGACCTCCACTAGACCCTGGCCAGCTCCATGGTCCTCCTCGTCCTCTAACTGGCAGGAGGTCTATTGACAGCTTTCCTCCTTGAATACTTGTTCTCTTCACACCACCATTACGAGCTTGTATGTCTAGAAGCCCAGTAAGGGCCAATGCTCCCTCTTCGGCCGCAATTGGCGCACATTTTCTTCAGCTTGTATGTATCTCCATATTTTGCATATCCCTTGCAATTTGATCAGCAAAAGCATCATGCTTCTCATGGAGTTGAATTGAGCCCTTGGTGTAACTACGTTGAAAGTGTTTCGCGGAGTGCCAAATTGGGGGGATATGCTTCCGAATGCTGAGTTTCATTTTGTTCCCACCACTCTCATCTTGTGTTCTCCTCCCACTGACATGGTTTAGTTATGCAAGAAACAAAACAAAAAAAAAGCTGTGTGGAAAACACTCAATCCACTATGTCCTCTCTACAAGTAAAGTTCTTAACCTTACCGGGAAGTGAATTAGGCCAAATAAAACATACACGCTGGTAGAAGTGACAACAGCAATGATGATCAAGCGAATTTAAGAGTGTTCACTACTGCACAACAACCGGTTATATTGGTGGAGCTTGGTATGAAAGTTTTTTATCCTACAAATCTGAATTTTACGATATTGTAGATAAAGTATAATCCCAAACTAGAAACTTTGTCGAAGTGCTGATCAATTGGTAGTGTAAGGATAATTTGAACGCACTACGCAACGATAATAAATGGGAACTTAATGCAAACAAAAGACTAAGCTAGAAAGAAGGCAAATCTGAAATTGAGTATGAATAACTAGTCGTTTTTGCACTAAGTACAAAGGAGAGAGCTAGCCAATTGCAATATTACGAATGTAAGGGCACAAGATTGCTCTATGAGACTAAGTGCACAAGCTGAAACATATGAACTAGGGTTCCCATAAGAGTTTTCTTTTTTTTTTTTTTGGCCAACCTTTCTATTTTCACTTTTTTTATCAAATACAAGAACTTTCAGGCCTGTTTTTTTTTTTTTTTTCAAGTTTTGGCCGAACTAGTGTTTGCCATCCCTTTGCCAAATCCAGGAATTCAGCAACTATAAATAGTACTCAAGAACAGCCCTAACGGCAATGTGAAAGGGCTAGTCTTCATTGATGAAAAATATAAGTGAAGCTCACTTTAAGGCAATTTCTTTCTTTTCGGCCAGCTAGGGTTTGACACAGAGTAATGATTTTTTTTTTAAGCCAAATGCAGCTAGCTTCGGTTTTGAAGGAAGTGGATTCTATCACACCAACTTCTCCTACACAGAGAATTCAAATGGATCTCTTGAGAGTAATCCGGACAGTAAGGAATTTAGAATTTGATCAACAATTTTTTGGAAAGGAGTTATGTGGACACAAAGATCAAGCTACGCAAAGGAACACAAAGATCAGCACTAAAAAAAATTCTAAATGGCTTAAACCTAATTAAACTCACGCAAAATAACAGATTAATCTTAAGGTTTTGGATTTTTTTTTGTGGCAAAATTTCGGTTTTAAATGGCTATAGGAAAAAGAAGTAAAGAACAATCTAAAGTAAGGGTAATAATAATCTAAATCCCGGCAGGAGTAAACCGCGCTCTGATACCGAAGATGATCGGGGTCGCCGCCCGATCTCTCTCGACGTAGGATTCTGGATACTTCCACGTGGGATTTGAATGAATCGTAGTGATCCCGTGCCCAATGCAAGAAGGTTAGCACTCTATAATCCCAATCTCCCGTGTTTTGAACTTCACGACACCGATGAAGTTCTAAGTCGTGCTCCCAATTCCAGCGGAAAGGTTGAACAATCTTATTTCAATGAACTCCAAATTCCCCTCAAGTTGGTTCAGCCAAAAAGACCAGAGTATTATAAAAAATGGTTCCCCCTTTACAATGGGGTCCTATCCCCTCAATATATAGTCTAGCCTAAGGCTATTCCACACTAACTTTCCATGTGGTACTCATTCACGCGCAACTACTGTAGCACGGTACTGTTTTATGCGGCGCGTACTGTTCACGGCCTGGTCTTTGTAGCGCAGAATTATTCATGGGCTGGATTGTTCATAGCCGTGGGCTTGTGCTTCCCTGGATGATGGCCACATATCCTTGATCTCCATTCATTTGCTGACTCTTCAAACCTAAGCACAAGTAAGACATTGTTTTTTTTTTTAAAGGTAGTATAAATTCTCATTAAAATTAATGAATAATTCATTAAGGAGCAGGGTTCACCTGAGAATTGTAGTTTCTTGGCTAGTGCTCTGTTATTGGTCCTGTTATTGGAGTCTCATTACTAGCTTTGCATTACTTAGCGATGTCCTCATCATCCTCGCTTCTTGAAAGGAGTCGACTCGGCTCTGTACAATCTTGTCAACGAAAAGGTTGATAGATCAGAACATTAAATGTAGAACTTACCCATAGTCATACCGGGAAGCTACATCTTGTTGCATTGTATTGATCTTGGAGATTTAAAAGGCCATCACACGGGGCATAATTTGATCTACGCTTCTGCGAAAGGATCTTTTTGCAAGGTGTCCCACATAAAATCACTTGGTTCAACAACATTTGCTTCTCTAGATTGTTTTTAGCTTGGAAGCATAAGCACGTACCTTGTTTCAATACTCTTTGGTTGTGGCATGGAGCTTTTTCCACAAAATAGCCCCGTTTAGAAGCATTCATATTTGACGTTCTTGTAGTGGGAGAGGAAGTAAATCAAGGGGGCGTGATTGGTTGAAGCCGTACACACCTCGAATGGACTCAATTGAGTTGTAGATTACCGCGCCTGTTATATGCAAACTCACATGTGGTAGAGAAATCTTACCCATCTTTCAAGTTTTCTTTATCATGATACGTACAACGTGTGAAAAGTTGTATGCGGTTCACCACTCCGTTTGCCCATCTGTTTGTGGGTGACAGTCGTGTGAATAACAACAACTTTGTTTCCAAGCTTGGCCACAAAGTCTTCCAAAGTAGCTCATGAACTTGACGTCTCGCTTGAAACAATGGTTTCTTGCTTCATGCAATCTCACAAAATCTCCCTGAAAAACAAATCAGCTACATGCGACGCACTCGTCTCTTATTGACAGGGAATAAATGTGCGCATTTTAGAGAAACTATCACAACACAAAAGACTGAATCCCTTCCCCTCTTGGTCCTAGGCAGCCTAACACAAATCCATGCTAATTTTCTTCCCAAGGAAGGCTAGGATAAATACAGAAGTGGAGTATACATAACCATGTGATTGAGTTTTGACTTCGCCTTAATGGATGTGATGCATCTTTGAACAATCATCTCGACGTCTCGTCTCATCCCCTTTCAATAAGAATTATCAGCCCCATGATGTAATCTTCTCCCTCCAAAAAATGCCCCATCAATCCTCCGCATGAGATTCCTGCAACAATACAAAACGCACAGAGGAATCTCGGAACCATAGCTATTCATGCGAAAAGAAAGCATCATGAATTGAAACTTATCCACACCCTTTCCATCTTTGCAATTTGAATATAGAGCTGCAAATTCATGATGGAAGCATATAAATCTTTCGACCTTGTCCACCAGGTACTTTACTTCAACTGGTCAAAGCACATGTTTTCGTAGAAAGTCAGCTACCACAATTTCTTTACCTTTCTTATATTTGACAATGTTATGGAAAGGTCTCATGAATTCTACCCACTTAGCATGTCTACGATTCAAAATTTCGGCTTGGCCCTTTAGTATTTCAAAGATTCATGATCAGAATGTTTGATTCCTTAGGCCAAAGATATGTTGCCAGCTTTCAAACACAGCTAAAAATATATTCTTTATAATAAACAGGATAATTCATTGGGCCATGAAGGTTTTCACTGAAATATGCAACAGGGTTTTCTTGTCTTGGCATCAAAACACACATATTATTCCACTAGCATCAACACTCAATCTCAAAAGTTTTTGTGAAATCAGGTCAAGCAAGCATGGTGCTTCAGTCAAACATTTCTTCATTAGTAAAGTTTGTCTTTTTTTCTCCCCATCAAAATCACTCCCTTTTGTTAATCAGTTTAATGGGGGGGTTGGATGGGGGGGGGATGGGGGGGGGGGCTGAGGGGGGGGGGAGGGGGGGGCGGCGGGGGGGGATGGGTGGTGGGGGGGGTGGGGGGGTGGCGGGGGGGGGTGCAGGTGGGGGGGGGCAAACAATGGTGGGTGAAATCTTTCACAATCGCCGATAATAGAAACTGACAAGCCCATGGGCTACGAATTTGATAAATTCACAGTTTAATTTTGGCCATTTCTAATAGCCTTCAATTTTAGATTCATCCACTTCAATGCATGCAGAGCTGAAAACAACATAGCCTAGGAACACAACCTTACTAGTGCAAAAAGTAACTTCTGCAGATTGGCATACAAGTATTCTTTCCTAAGCACTTCTCAGCACTTGTTTATGTGTTCAACCATGATCATCCAACAGCGGCTATATATCAGATATATCATCAAGTAAACTAGCCACAAATTTACCAATGAGTGTTTCAAAACATGGTTTTAAGCGAATGAATGTACTAGGAGCATTGACAATCCAAAAGGCATTACTAACCATTCATACAAGCCAAATTTCGTTTTAAAAAGCAGTTTCCATTCATCACATGTTTCATCTTATTTGATTGGTAGCCACTACGCAAGTCAATCTTAGAAAAGATAGTAGAACACTTAACTCATCAAGCATTATCTAACCTAAGCGAATGGATGACGATAGCGAACAGTGATGTTGTTAATCAGGCTCTACAGGTCTATGCACATCTCCAAGTTCATCTTTCTTAGGAACAGAGAATAACTGGAACGGCACAAGGACTAAGATCTCGCGTACGTACGTTGTCCAAAATGGGTCTGCACTTGGTGCTGAATTCCTTTGTTCTTCTGGATTTGTGGCGGTACCGGCCGGTTGGGCAAGAGGGCTCCGGGGATAGTATTTGATGCTCAAACTCGAATAGGTGGTAGACAGCGGGGTACCTCCTCTTGGGGAAACACGTCGTCATAAGTCTGTAAAACTGAGAAACAGCACTAGGGAGAGATGTTAATCAATTAGTTAGAAAGCAATGCATCCTTGGTACAGCAATAAGGTGGCATCAAAGGATCATCTCTCTCATCTCTTTTAGATCAGATTTGGTGGCTATCATGATGAATTTTCTCTTCCTCACTCTTGCGTTTTATTTCTCGGTTTTGGTTTGTGGCTCTCATCACCTTTTTGGAATCACACTCTTTGGTTCTCTCCCTTTCCCACTCTCAACTTGCACTTCAACCTTCTGCACATTATCCATTTACAATTTGAGAAAGGAGTCAACGGGTAGCAGCACCAATTTTTTTTGTTCCACCAAAATTGTATTGATTAGTTCTTCCATCATGAATCACAGCACGATCATATTGCCATGGCCTTCCTAGCAGCAAGTGACATACGTCCATAGGCACCACATCACACTCCCGGTATCACGGATAAGTGGCAATTTCAAATTCAACATCACGGTGTATCTACACTCAATGAACCTCTCTCATGCAGCCATTGGAATCTGATATGGATGTGTGGTGTTTCTTGTACTTTAACCAAGTTTATTGGCAAAAGCTCCTTGCTAGCCAAATTATTGACAACTCCTACCATCAATGAGTTACTTTGCAAAATTTACCATCTTTTGCTAACTTGAGCTCTTGTATGAATAAATTGCAGCGCTGTTCATGGGAAGGCTTTGGTTGTACACTCAACACTGTCGGAGGCACACACAAGTATAGGACCAACACGGGTTCACAATACTCTATGTCTTGCTCCTCCTCATGTGCATAATCATATGTCCCTAACTCAGCTTGGTGATCATTCTCTTCTTCACTTGCAGAATCATATTCCCCATTCTCTAATATCAACATCGCCTTGTATTTGGGCATCTTTGCATATGACCCGACCAAGGCATTTTGAAGCATTGTATACCGCTACTCTTCGCTGTAGAACCAATAGAAGAACTACTAGCTGCTGGATTTGATGGCTTTCTTGCACTTGGAGTGGCTTCTCCTTCTTGCTAAATGATGGGCGAAAACTTGAACACCACTTGGAGCTGTTCGTTGGCTTATTTGTGATTTTGGAACCATATCTTTCCTCCGCTGGATGGTGTACGTGCAACAAAGGACGTTGATCTTGCAAACTTAGCATCCTCTTGCAATTGTCGTTCTGCCTTTGTAGCTTGAAAATGCACCAACTCATAAAGATTGGTATAAGGCTGAAATTAACAATTCTTTTGACTTGATGGTTCAAACCTGAGAGGAAGCGTGCCATGTTTGCTCTTCTTGTTCTTGAACCTTGGCTCGAATCATGGCTAGCTCCATCTCCTTGTAGTACTCCTCCACAGAATGTGCTCCTGCTTCATATTCTGCAATTTATCAAATAGATCACGCCTGTAATGACGAGGAACAAAACGAGCTCTCATTTCCCACTTCATCTCTTGCCATGTTGCAACAGGGTTTTTCTCCATTCTCAGCTCTTTGAGTAATGACTTGTTCCCACCAATCCAAGCATAACCTTCAAACTCAAGTGATGCCAACTGTATCTTTCTCTCATCCGTATAGTGATGCATACGGAATATTTTGTCAACCTTCAATTCCCAAGTGAGATACTCCTCGGATCAGTCCCACCTGCAAACTTGGGCATGGAAAACTTGAGCTTGCCAATCCATCATCTTCATTGCGTGGACGACGATAGTGGTCATTGTAATGCAAAGCAAAATCACCATCCTCTTCCATCGCATGTACAGCACCACCACGCCACCACGACCTCCACCTAGACCCTGGCCACGCCCTCCATGGCCTCCTCCTCGTCCTCCTAACTGTGCAGGAGGTATATGTGCAGCAGCTTCTCCTCCTTGAATACTTTGTTTCTTCACCACCATTACGAGCTTGTATGAGCCTAGTAAGGGCCCCAATGTCCTCCCGCAATTGGCCGCACATTTTCTTCAGCTTGTATCTCCATATTTTGCATATCCCTTGCAATTTGATCAGCAAAAGCATCAATGCTTCTCATGGATTGATTGAGCCCTTGGTGTAACTCACGTTGAAAAGTGTTCGCGGAGTGCCCCAAATTGATATTGCTTGAACGAATGCCTGAGTTTCATTTGTCCACCACTCTCATCTTGGTGTTCTTCCTCCACCTGACATGGTTAGTTATGCAAGAAACAAAACAAAAAAAAAAGCTGTGTGGGAAACACTCAATCTCACTATGTCCTCTCCAAGTAAAGTTCTTACCCTTCCGAAGTGAATTAAGGCCAATAAAACATACACCTGGTAGAAGTGACAACAGCACAATGATGATCAAGCGAATTTAAGAGTGTTCACTACTTGCACAACAACGGTTATATGTGGAGCTTGGTATGAAAGTGTTTATCCTACACAATCTGAATTTTACGATATTGTAAGATCAAGTAATAATCCAAACTAGAAACTTTGTCCAAGTGCTGATCCAATTGGTAGTGAAGGATATGAACGCACACGCAACGATAAATGGGACTTAATGCAAAAAAGACTAAGCTAGAAAGAGGCAATCTGAAATTGAGATGAATAACTAGCTCGTTTTTGCACTAAGTACAAGGAGAGACGCTAGCCAATTGCAATATTTACGAATGTAAGGGCACAAAGATTGCTCTATGAGACTAAGTGCACAAGCTGAACATATGAACTAGGGGTTCCCATAGAGTTTTCTTTTTTTTTTTTGGCCAACACTTTCTATTTTCACTTTTTTTTATCAAATCAAAAACTTTCAGGCCCTGTTTTTTTTTTTTTTTCAAGTTTGGCCGAACTAGTGTTGCCTCCCCTTTGCACAAATCCAGGAATTCAGCAACTATAAATAGTACTCAAGAACAGCCTAACGGCAATGTGAAAGGCTAGTCTCAATTGATGAAAAGATATAAGTGAAGCTCAACTTTAGCAATTCTTTCTTTTCGGCCAGCTAGGGTTTGACACAAGTAATATTTTTTTTTTTTTAAGCCAACACTGCAGCTAGCTCTCGGTTTTGAAGGAAGTGGATTCTATCACCAACTCTACCACAACGAGAATTCAATTGGATCTCTTGAGAGTAATCCGGACAGTAAGGAATTTAGAATTTGATCAACAATTTTGGAGGAGTTATGTGGACACAAAGGGATCAAGCTACGCAAAGGAACACAAAGATCAGCACTAAACAAAATTCTAATGGACTAAAACCTAATTAAACTCACGCAAAATAACAGATTAATCTAAAGGTTTGGATTTTTTTTTTGTGGCAAATTTCGGTTTTAATGGACTATAGGAAAAAGAAGTAAGACAATCTAAAAGTAAGGGTAAATAATAATCCTACCGAGTAAGAGCGCGCTCTGATACCAAGATGATTACGGTCGCCCGATCTTCTCGAGTCGTAGGATCTGGATACTCACGTGGATTTGATGAATCGTAGTGATCCCCCGTTGCAATGAAGAGTTAGCACTCTATAATTCGCCCAATCTCACGTGTTGAACTTCACGACCACCGATGAAGTTCTATCGTGCTCCCAATTCCCAGCGGAAAAGGTTGAACAATCTTAATTTCAATGAACTCCCAATTCCCTCAAGTTGGTTCAGCCAACAGAAAGAACAAGAGTATTATCAAAAAAATGGTTCCCCTTTACAATGGGGTCTACCCCTCAATATATAGTCTCAGCCTAAGGCTATTCCACACTAAACTTTCCATGTGGTACTATTCACGCGCAACTACTGTAGCACGGTACTGTTTATGGGCCGTACTGTTCACGGCCTGGTACTGTAGCGCAGAATTATTCATGGGCTGGATTGTTCATGCCGTGGGCTTGTGCTTCCTTGGATGATGGCCACATATCCTTGATCTCCATTCATGCCCTGACTCTTCAAACCTAAGCACAAGTAAGACATTGTTTTTAGGTAGTATAAAATTCTCATTAAAATTAATGACATATTCATTAAGGAGCAGGTTCACCTGAGATTGTAGTTTCTTGGCTCGTGCTCTTGTTATTGGTCCTGTTATTGGAGTCTCATTACTAGCTTGACATTACTAGCGATGTCCTCATCACCCCAACTGGACGTAGGGTATTACCTCACAACAAGGGCTTGAACCAGTATAAACTTCCCCTGTTCCTTTGCAATCCATCGAGTTTCGATCTGCGAAGTAGCCCTATAATCATATTGCCAGTGTAAAACATCGACATAATGTACTAAAAAGAAAAATTACGAGGCTAAGACTCCAACGGATCAAGGATCGCCTCAATCGAAGGTCGTTTGCAAAAGTTACAGTGTTTTTTTTCTCACTTTTTTTAAACACACACAATGCTTTCCTGGTTGAATGCAAAACCTCCTTGCCCAAAATCGTGTCCTACTTCGAGTCCTCCTCCTCTTCTTTCCTCGATGTGGCAGTTCGGAACCAACCGCTACAATGAGACCACAATGTGAACAGAACTCGAAACTCTAGAGGAACTAGACAATAAGACCAGCAAAGGTCAAGACGATGCAACCGAAAGTTCAACAATGCAATGTGCTGACAAAAAAAATTGCGAGGCTAAGACTGGTTTGGGACAGATTGATCTACCTGCTAACAAGGGTTTAGGGTTTTCGCTCTATCTTCTCGCTTTCTTTCCAACGGATCAAGAATCGCCACAATCGGAGGTCGTAAGCAAAAGTTACTCTATTTTTTTCTCTCTTTTTTTTCACACACATGACGCTTTCCTGGTTGAATACGAAATCTCCTTGGCTGAAATCGTGTCCTACTCCGAGTCCTCTTCCTTTACTTTCCTTGACGTGCTAGTTCAGAACCAACCGCTACGGTGAGACCAAAACATGAACAAAACTCGAAACTCCAGAGAACTAGACACTAAGACCAGCAAAGGACACGATGATGCAACCGAAAGTTCAACAATGAAATGTACTAAAAAGAAAAATTGCGAGGCTAAGACTGGTCCGGACAGATTGATCTACTGCTAATTAGGGTTTAGGGTATTTGCTCTATCTTCTCATTTTCTTTCCAGCGGATCAAGGATCGCCTCAATCGGAGCTCGTATGCAAAAGTTACACTATTTTTTCTCTCTTTTTTTCACACACACAACGCTTTCCTGGTAGAATCCGAAACCTCCTTGGCCCAAATCGTGTCCTACTCCGAGTCCTCTTCCTTTTCTTTCCTTGACGTGGCAGTTCGGAAACAACCGCTACAGTGAGACCAAAACGTGAACAAAACTCGAAACTCTAGAGGAACTAGACACTTAGACCAGCAAAGGACAAGACGATGCAACCGAAACGTTCAAACAATGCAATGTACTAAAAAGAAAAATTGTGAGGCTAAGACTGGTCCGGACAGATTGATCTACTGCTAATTAGGGTTTACGGTTTTCGCTCTACCTTCTCGTTTTCTTTCTAGTGGATCAAGAATCGCCCCAATGGGAGTCGTATGCGAAAGTTGCACTGTTTTTTCTCTCTCTTTTTTTTCACACACACGACGCTTTCCTGGTTGAATGCGAAATCTTCTTGGCCGAAATCATGTCCTACTCCGAGTCCTCTTCCTTTTCATTCCTCGACGTGGCAATTCAGAACCAACCGCTACGGTGAGACCAAAACGTGAACAGAACTCGAAAATCTAGAGGAACTAAACACAAGACAGAAGGACACGACGATGCAATCGAAAGTTCAACAATGCAATGTACTGAAAAGAAAAATTGTGAGGCTAAGACTGGTTCAAACAGATTGATCTACTGCTAATTAGAGTTTAGGTTTTTCGCTCTATCTTCTCATTTTCTTTCCAACGGATCAAGAATCGCCTCAAATCGGAGGTCGTATTCAAAAGTTACACTTTTTCTCTCCTTTTTTTTCACACACATGATGCTTTCCTGGTTGAATGCGAAACCTCCTTGGCCGAAATCGTGTCCTACTCTGAGTCCTCTTCCTTTTCTTTCCTCGCTGTGGCAGTTCTGAACCAACCTCTACGGTGAAACCAGAACGTGAACAGAAACTTGAAACTAAGAAGAACTAGACACTAAGACAAGCAAAGGACACGGCGATGCAACCAAAAGATCAACAATGCAATGTACTAAAAAGAAAAATTGCGAGGCTAAGACTGGTTCGGCAGATTTGATCTACTGCTAACTAGGGTTTAGGTTTAGTGTTTTTTCGCTCTATCTTCTCGTTTCTTTCAATGGTCGAATCGCCTCAATCAGAGGTCTATGCAAAAGTTACACTGTTCTTCTCTCTCTTTTTTTTCACACATAGACACTTTCTTGGTTGAATGCGAAACCCCCTTGGCCGAAATCGTGACCTACTTCATTTTCTTTCCTCGACGTGGCAGTTTGGAACCAACCGCTACGGTGAGACCAAAACGTGAACAGAACTCGAAACTCTGGAGGAACTAGACACAAAGAACAGCAAGGGACACGACGATGCAAACAAGAGTTGAACAATGCAATGTACTAAAAAGAAAAATTACGAGGCTAAGACTGGTTCAGACAGATTGTTCTACTGCTAATTAGGGTTTAGGGTTTAGGGTTTTCGCTCTATCTTCTCGTTTTCTTTCAACGGATCAAGAATCACCTCAATCGGAGGTCGTATGAAAAGTTACACTGCTTTTCTTCTCCCTTTTTTTTCACACACGCGACACTTTCCTGGTTGAATGCGAAACCTCCTTGGCCGAAATCGTGTCCTACTCCCAGTCCTCTTCCTTTTCTTTCCTCGCCGTGTAAGTTTGGAACCAACCACTACGGTGAAACCAAAACATGAACAGAACTCGAAACTCTAGAGGAACTAGACACTAAGACAAGCAAAGGACACGACGATGCAACCGAAAGTTCAACAATGCAATGTACTAAAAAGAAAAATTGTGAGGCTAAGGCTGGTTCGGGCAGATTGATCTACTGCTAATTAGGGTTTAGGGTTTAGTGTTTTCGCTCTATCTTCTCGTTTTCTTTCCAACGGATCAAGAATCATGTCGATGTTTTACACCGGCAATATGATTATAAGGCTACTCAGCAAGGGAAAACTCGGTGGATTGCAAAGGAACACGGAGAAGATTTTATACTGGTTCAGGCCCTCGATGCGAGGTAATACCCTACATCCAGTTGGGATGTATTCCTTTGAGGATTATGGTGGTGGTTCTGATGAAATCTTGATGATCTATGATCTCGTGCCCTTAGGGGGCGCCCTGCCTCCCCTTATATACTGGGGGACAGGGATACAAGGTAGAAATCCCTGCCAAATACGGCCAAGGGATTTCCTTCTTAGAGATACATCTTACCCGACTAGGACTTTATATTCCTTTTTGTACAAGGCAAAGTCTGCCGGGTGTTACTATATCTCTAATTACAAGTCTCGGCCCATCCTCTATCCGAATGGCCCATATGCTTGTGATGAGGCACCCGGGGCCCATGGCCTCCACAGTAGCCCCTGAGACCTTCATAGTTGAGTCACAGCTGATGTCGAGTGCTCATCCTCCACGGCAAAGATTGCCCGAGTGCATTGCTCCCGAGTTCTCTTTGTCCGAGTGCATCTTCTTCCCGAGTCCTGCTTCATGTCAGCTGGCAGCGAGGCTATGGAGGGCTTCATATAGACGTATGAATAGTATGCGCCAAATAGGCGCACCTATTAGGTGTAGCCCCCGACTTTGTGCTTAATTGTGAAAACAATTAAACATAAAGTCAAAGATCTTTAACCTAATAGTCTCTCCCGAGTAGTATGCTACTGGTATATGAGACTCTTCGGTACCATGTCAACCGGAATGTAATTTATAGTCTTGCCGAGTAGCATGCCACTCGTATATGGGACTCTTCAGCTTCATGTCAGCCGGAAAAGGGGGTTTATAGTCTTTCCCGAGTGGCGTCCCACTCGAAAGTTAGACTCCTCAGCATCATGTCAGCTGGAAAAGATATTTGTAGTCTCTCCCGAGTAGTGCACTACTCGAAAGTTAGACTCTTCAACGTCAGGTTGGCTGGAATAATGTTGCTCATGGGAACTGTTGGCCAAGCATGTAAGCCGAGTACCACTTTATGAAAATAGATCCATTGCGTGGTTAGGTGTACTTGAGAGATACCTGCATCCCCAATTTTGATGAAGACTAGCTTGTGATCCTTATAAGGATATATCCTCAATACATGGCAGATAAAACAGATACCCAAACACATGTGTTTAGCAATTAGGCCTTCATGAACAATATCTGTTTACCTCATCGGTTCCTATTGGTAGTACCTATACTGCGATTTTAACACAGCTAGCGAACGGCCCATATTGAGCATGCTACTATAGAAACTTATATGTTGGTGGCCCAGTACCGACTGTGTAAGCCCAAGCCCATGAGTCGCCACAGGCTATATAAAGGCTAGGGGAGAGAGAAAAGATTCATCTATCTTCCCCAAGTGACCAATCGTTTTGTCTTCCCAGCTCCGTGCTGAAATTTCACCTCCCGCTCCGCTAGGGTTTGCCATTGCTTGCTCCTCCCCATCGAAGCTCGAGCGATTCTGCTTTTCTTTGTCCATCTCCAGCCCCCGACCACATTTCCCCGAAATTTCTTGTCCCCCCAGCCATGCCGAAGGTTCCAGATTTCGTTGGGGTGTCGGACGAGGGGTGGCCGACCTCGGATTGCAGCCAGTCGAAGCTGGCAAGGCTAGAGAAGTCGCTGTGGCTGCAAAGTGGTGACATCATCCGCTGGCGCCCAGTTGAGGGTGAGTCGGTTCCAAATCCCCAAGCCAGCAAAACTGTTGTTTTTGCTTCTTTCTCTGACCGGGGTTTGTTTCTTCCCTCCTCTGCGTTCCTCCGCGTCTTCTTAGCTTCTACGGATTGGAGTTGGTGAATTTGAATCCCAACACGATCTTGCAAATATCTATTTTCGTGACTCTCTGTGAGTGTACTTGGGTGTAGCATTTCAATTTCTTCAGGCACTTATTCCACATCAAGCCCCAACCCTCCAAGAATAGAGTCCAGGTGATTGGGGGGCTGGCCTTCAGTTGAGGAGTGAGATGAAGAAAATTTATATCAATCTTCCTTTGAAATCCTCCTTGAAAGGTTGGCATAAGGAGTGGTTCTACTGTTCTGATCTGGAACCCTCCCTGCCTCCGTTCATTGGCTCGCCACCGGCAATCTTGCCCAATTGGTCATTGGATCCAACTTTCGAAGAAATGGGCCAAGTGCATCAGTTGCTAGCAAGGTTGGAAAAATTCAAGAAAGCCGGCCTGACCGGCCCCTGGGTGGCCAAGCGCTTCCTGACCCGGCGCGTCCAGCCATTGAAGCTGAGAAGCGAATTCTGCTGGGATTACCAAGGGAAGAATGACCCTGACCAAGAAAGCTGAGAGGTGATTGACCAGCAAAAAGTGACCGAAACATTGTTCACTTATTTCTCCAATGGGGTGATCGAAACCGAGGACACAGAGCGCTCCATCGCGGCTTATAGCCAAAACCGGCCTCGTCCCGAGGTAACCCTTGCTTCTCTTCTGTAATGAATGCCTGTAGACATGTATCCATAATTGCTCAGCATCGTGCAATGTATATTGTTGAATCATTTGCAGTGGTGCAAGTAATTTGATGATGACTCCCGTCCGCTGTCGGCCACAAAGTCGAAGAAGAGGCCGAGAAGTCCTTCTGCCGCCCAGCCCGACTCCAAGAGAGCGGGGAAGAAGCCCATTGTAGACAGGGTAAGAAGAAGGTCGTCAAGCCGAGTGCCGCAGCCAGGAGCCTCAAGATCAGAGACACCACCGGCACAGCCGCTAAGCCTTCAAGCCCCGGACCGGGACCAGCGCAGTCGGGCTCAGCAACATCGAGCCCAAAAAGCGCGCCGCCGAGTAAGAAGTCAAGCTCAGCACTGCCAGGCCCAGTGACATCGAGGCCAAGGATAGCACCTCCGAGTTCGCAGCCACCCCAGCCGGCCACTCCACAAGCGGGGCTTGACTAGGATGGAAGTGCCGCCGCCGACTACCGCGTCGTCAGGCCCGACAGCCAGCAGCCCTCTAGTGCCGCCCTCCGGATCTCCAGGAAAAAAGCTCAAGTCTCCAAGAGGTAGGCCATTCTGGGTCTTCTGAAAATCATGTTCAGCATTGTAGCGTCTTGATATCCGACTCATTACGTAGGAAGCGAGTCGACATTAATCTTAAGGAAGTCACGCCAACTGCCCTGCTGTCGAGCCTGCCCCAGCCGATCTAGCGCCAGTGAGCACACCTGCTGAGCCGGCGGCGACCCCAGTTGCAGAAACTGAGACCGCCCCGACTGCAGGGCCGCCAACCCCGGCCGACCAAGGGGCGGTTGTTGAAGCCACTGTTCCAGCCCCTGAGCCGGCGCCCGTTGTCGAAGCCGTCGTTGCAGCTCCTGAACCAGCCCTTAACGCCCCGGAGGCCGCCGAGTTGGGGGCCGGGACCCCATCGCCATCTTGGTCACTGTCGTCATCGTCATCGTCATCGTCATCGGCGCTGTCCCTTCCTTCGGACAGACCTGACATCCCTAGGATCAAGGCCCCTCCGCGCAAGTTCCCAAGGACGTTCCACTAGACGGTGCCCGACGAAACTGCGTGGAGCTACAAGCACAATGAGGTGGCGGTGGAAAAGGAGCGAGAAGACTTGCTTATTGCCACACTTGCCGCGTCCCAGGGGATTCGGGTATGATTTCCGTTGTATTGGGATCTTGGTAGTATTTCTTGGCGCTTGACTCTGCTTTGTCTTCTTACTCCCTGAGCAGAAGCTTGTCGATCGCTCGGAGAAGATGCACGAGGTGCTGACCCGAGTTGCCCCCCAGCTCCAAGAGTTGGAACAGCTCCGGGCCTTGAAAGCCAAAGTAGAGGGGTGCAGCCAGGAGAGGGAATCTTGGCTGAGGGAGGCTGTTACCCAGCTCAGGAGTGAGAATTGGGACCAAGCCAAGAAGATAAGAGGTGAGCCTCCAGAGTACTTCTTCCTGACCAAATCCTTAATATATTTCTCCAGCTGTGGTATTTCCCGACTGCCCAGTTGTGTCTTGACTGCAACATTGAGTTCTTGACTAATCTGTCATGTAGCCCTCGAAGCCAAGTTGAAGACCCGAACAGAGGGAGAAGAACAGCTGAAGGAAGCCAAGAGAGCCAGGGCCGAACTTGAAATGGACAAGGCCGACCTGACAAAGGCCAAAACCGAGCTTGAGCTAGAGAAGGCTGAGTTGAAAAAGGCCAATACCAAGCTCGAGAAAGAAAAAGTTGAGCTGGAGAAGACCATAGCCAAGTGGGAGGCTGACTACAAAAGTAAGCCTCTGCCCTGACAATAACCTTAGCCAATCCATTAATTACTCCATCTGCAGCCTTGCTTAACCAGTTTTCTTGTTGGTGAACCCGGGTAGCTGGTAGAGCCAATTCCTAGATCTAGTTTTGGGCTTTCGCAGAGGAGGTCAGGGTAGTCAAGGAGTCACGGGAAACCCTTGGTGAGGCCGTGAAAGGGCTCCTTGATCTGATAGATCCTCGTCCTGTGGGAACCAGCTCCAGCACAATCTTCCAACTAGAGGAGCGTCTTAAAGATGCACCAAGTGCCCTGAAGAGGTACTCGGATGAGCATGTTATCGCTGGCGTGGCCTAGACCCTGGCAATGACCAAGTCCACCTACCCAAGGGTAGATGTTGAAGCCATCGGGGAGGGGTTTGCTGAGGAGACGACTCCTGAGGAAGCGTTGAAGCTGATAGCCAAGGCAAGGCCGACTGCATAGATTATCACCCGGGACCTGGGTATGTAAAAACAGTATATCATGCAGTCGGTGTGTATATAAGTTTTTGTAAGAACATATGTAAATATGTGTGCAATGCTGCCAAGCTTTAGACTATTACTTAGTTGTCATTAGCTTTACTTGACCGTATAGCCTACACCGAGTTAGTCTATAGGAACTTAATAAAAACGTTCACCACAAAAAGCTGTACTCGGGCAGACATGGAAAAGTCGTAGTAAATCTTCATAACTTAAGTAGAATAGGCTCGTATATTATTGACAAAGCACATATAATACATGCAGCCCCTGACTCACTACTCGGTTGGAACAAGCGGCGTAGTGAGTCAAAGAGAAACTGTACACATGGGAAAGTATAAAACTCAGGTATAGAAAGGACATAGCTGTTCTATATTCCATGAGTTGCTGATGAGAGCACCGTCTTCGGTCTTCAGTAGGTAGGCGCTTGGCCGAGTAACCTCTGCTATAATGAATGGCCCTTCCCAGATTGGGGATAATTTATGCCTGTCTTTGGTGGTTTGTATTTTCCTCAAGACGAGATCTCCAACCAAAAAGGTGCGGCCACGGACATTGCGATTGTGGTAGCGACGCAGGCCTTGAAGATACCTTGCTGACTGGATTGTTGCGATATCCCTCGCTTCTTCCAACTGATCTAGTTGAACCAATCGGTTATTGTTTGAGATGTCTTCTGAGTAAGCCCGAACTCGTGGAGAGCCGAATTCTAACTCGGTTGGTAGCACAGCCTCAGCACCATAGACCAGAAAGAAAGGGGGTTGTCCTGTTGCCCGACTAACCGTGGTTCTGAGAGACCAGAGAACGGATGGGAGTTCTTGTACCCACCGGCCCGCATATGGTTGTAGTCCGTCGAATATCCTGGCCTTGATACCTTGTAAGACCATACCATTGGCGCGTTCAACCTACCCGTTGCTCCACGGGTGTGACACAGATGCATAGCAGATCTTGATGCCGAAGTTGTTACAGAAATCTTGAAATACGCCGCCCGTAAACTGAGTACCATTATTGGTGATGATGCGGTTAGGAACCCTAAATCGGTATAATATACTCATGATGAAGTCCTTTGCTCTTGCCGCTGTTATGGTTGCAACGGGTTTGGCCTCAATCCACTTGGTGAATTTATCCACTGCGACAAACAGGTGTGTGAACCCTCCTGGAGCTTTCTTGGAAGGCCCAACCATGTCAAGCCCCCATACTGCAAAGGGCCAAGAGATTGGGATTGTTTGGAGTTCTTGGGCTGGGGGATTGGTTTGTCTTGCGTAGAACTGGCAACCCTCGCATGTGCGAACAATGTCTTTTGCATCTGTTACAGCTGTTGGCCAGAAAAATCCCTGCCGGTAAGCCTTTCCGACTAACGTCCTGGATGCGGCATGGTTGCCACATATGCCCGAGTGGATCGACTGTAGAATATGCTTGCCCTCCTCAGTGGTGACGCAGCACATGAGGACACCGGATGCACTTCTTCGGTATAGGTTGTCTCCGACTAGCAGGGGACTCTTGCTTCGATGTTTTACTTGTTCGACTTTGTTGCAATCTTCTGGGAGTTCATCGTCCAGGAGGTATTTGAGAACAAGAGTCCGCCAATCTTGACATATGTGCAGCAGCTCGTCTGTAGCTGGGGTAGGTTCGCCTCCCGACTGCTCTGGTACTAGTTTCTTCTTGACTGATGGCTCCATAAGTTGCTCGACAAAGATCCCTGTCGGGACTGCTTCTCCCTTGGATCCCATATTGGCCAATTCATCTACAGCATCATTGTATTGTCGTAGGACATGTGTTATCTCTAGCCCGTCGAACTTGTTTTCTAGCTTGCGGACCTCCTGACAATATGCCGCCATGGTATCGTCGAGACATGTCCAGTCCTTCATGACTTGGTTCACCATGAGTTGAGAATCCCCGTGCACAACCAGTCGACGTATGTGATATAGCAATGCGGAGCCCGTGGATAAGTGCCTCGTACTCGGCGATGTTGTGGGAAGCCGGGAAGTCAATTTGTAGAACGTACTTGAGTTTTTTGCCAGTGGGCGACGTCAGTACGATGCCAGCCCTGGCGCCGCCGATTCGTAGAGAATCATCGAAGTACATTGTCCAGTACTCTAGCTTCGCTGTTGATCTAGGTATTTGAACTTCTGTCCACTCGGCTACGAAGTCGGCTAGAGCTTGGTATTTGATTGCTATCTGTGGCTGAAAGGTGATGTTGAACACCATCAACTCGAGCGCCCATTTAGTGATTTAGCCGGTGGCCTCGCGGTTATGTAGGACGTCCCCGAGTGGAAACGATGTGACCACCGTGACTTGGTGTGCTTGGAAATGGTGCACCAGCTTCCGGACAGTGATGAGTAGGCCATAGAGCAGCTTCTGGACCTGCGGGGATCTTGTCTTCGAGTCGGCAAGGACCTCGTTGACAAAGTAGACTGGCCGTTGGACTTTCTGGATGTGACCCTGTTCGGATCACTCGACCACCAGCACCGTGCTGACTACCTGAGTAGTTGCCGCCAGGTATTGCATTAGCGGTTCTTAAGGCATGGGTGATGCCAACACGGGGGGTGATGTGAGAAATTGCTTGAAGTCTTCGAAGGCTTGCTGGGCTTCGGGAGTTCATTGGAAATTGTCTGCTTTCTTCAATAGCTTGAAAAAGGGCATGCCCTGTTCGCCCAGTCGGGAAATAAACCAGCTGAGTGCTGCTATGCAGCTAGTCAGTTTTTGGATGTCCTTCTAGTTAGTCGGGGGAGCCATGTTCATAATTGCGTTGACTTTCTCCGGGTTGGCCTCGATGCCACGATGTGAGACGATGAAGCCGAGTAACATGCCGGACGGCACACCGAAGGCGCACTTTTCCAGGTTCAACTTCATCTTGAATCTTCAAAGATTTTGGAAGGTTTCTTCCAGGTCAGCGATGAGGTCTTTTTTGGACTTGGTCTTGATCACCACGTCGTCAATGTAGCCCTCCACGTTGTGCCCGATTTGAGTGTGTAGACACTGCTGAATTGCTCGTTGATACGTTGCTCCAGCGTTTGTCAAACCAAACGGCATAGTGATGTAGCAGTACACTCCAAACGGCGTGATAAAAGACGTCTTTAGGCAGTCTTCCTCTTTTAGGCTGATTTGGTGTTATCCCGAGTAGCAGTCGAGAAAACTAAGAAGGTCGCACCCTGCAGTTGAATCTACCACCTGGTCTATTCTCGGTAAACCAAATGGGTCCTTGGGGCACGCTTTGTTAAGATCGGTGTAGTCGATGCACATGCGCCATTTACCGTTTTTCTTCCGGACCAGAACTGGGTTTGCTAGCCAATCCGGGTGATAGACCTCTTTCATGAACCCGGCTATGAGAAGCTTGGTTATCTCCTCCCGAATAGCATCTTTACAGTCTTGAGCGAAGCGCCGCAGCCGTTGCATGACTGGCTTGGCGTTTGTCTTCACGTTGAGGGCGTGCTCGATCACCTCCCTTGGTACGCCCGGCATGTCAGACGGTTTCCACGTGAAGATATCCTTGTTGGCTTGGAAGAAGGTGACGAGCGCGTCTTCCTATTTGGGGTCGAGTCCGGTCCTGACTAGAGCAGTCTTGGAGGGGTCGGAAGGGTCCAGGGGGATCTTCTTCATGTCAGAGTCCGTTGAAATTCCCGATTTCGCTGCATTTTTGGCCGGAACTGGGTCTTCCTCGACTTCAGTTGTGATAGCTTGCCAAATGTTGTTGCGCCCGACTGCTGCCTCTTATGATTGAGCCAATTCGCAACTCTCCTTGTCGCAGGTGAAGGCTAGCTTGGTATCGCTGCGGAGGGAGAGGACTCCTGCTGGCCCTGGCATCTTGAGCACCATGTATGTATAGTGCGGTATCACCATGAACTTGGCGAGCACCGGTCATCCGAGTATCGCGTGGTACGCAGTCTCGAAATTGGCGACCTCGAAGCAGATGTTTTCCGAGCGGAAGTTATCCTGCGTGTCGAAGGTGACTGGCAAGGTGATCTACCCGAGTGGTGTTGAAGATAGACAAGGAATTATCCCATGGAAGGGCGTCGTACATGGCCGCAGATCTGAACGAGGAATCTTCATCTCGTCCAGGGTCTTGGCGAAGAGGATATTGAGTACGCTGCCTCCGTCTATGAGAACCTTCTTCAACTTGATGTTCTTGACGACTGGGTCCAGGACGAGTGGTGTCACACCCTAGATTTAATTTTAGGAGATAATTTACAAGAAACAGAAAATGTAATATGACTAAATATGTATAGATAAAAGTTTGACATAAAAATATAGAGATAAATAAATTAAGTACCATTTCATGTGTAGGCTTTCTTTTGAATTGTTTTTGGATCTTAAAGTGCACTTTCATAATAGGATGCATATGCATTTGTATAGCCTAAGGAATTTCTAAAAATGATTGGTCAAACATAAAATCATGGAAAAATTCCTGTAAACACTATCCCACATAATTAATCCACTGTAAATTTTACATAATTTATCACTTCAGTAAGTACTTCAATAAAATCCCTCAAATCAGCTAGACTAGGGAGCTAGCTAAACATGAATGGGTATAATTCTAAAATTCACCAAATAAAAATGAAGATTAATTAGGCAGTGCAATTCTACCAACAGGTGTTTCAACAAGAACCCTACCACCAGTAATTTTGGCTCAATTTAATTCCCAAAGAAATCACATAAAATAATAAGAGAAAAGCCCTAGGTACATAAGTTACACTGCAGAAAAACTGGATCATTATGCCTACTTTGCATTTTCACCAAAGATGAATCAGACCACTTCTAACCACGAAATTTGGTCAGCAGGTTAAACACATCTTTCTCTACCTCCAATAATTTTCCCATAATTTATGCTCCTCATTAACCTAGTAAAACAGTATTACAAAGACTGCATGTTGGACAGCTCACAAGACTTAGTCTCTAGAGAGTTCTTCTCTCATTTCTCACTTCCAGGTGGACCCCACAAGACCATGGCCCACCTGTAAGTCTCTGCAAGTCTTGGGACAGTGTGTTGCACCAAGGTTTCTACCCACACTCCTCTCTTCTTCCTAGGTTTCCACTACAAGGACCCATTAAACATTGTCACAACCTAGCTAAATGAGTGTAAAACAATGCCTCCTTACAAGTGGGACCCACCCTAGGCACTGTAGAACTGGAGCCACCTCAATTTGCATGCCAAACGTGTCAGCACCTCCTTTCTTCTTCCTCCCTCAGTTTACACAGCACCTGGACAGCTTAGCACTTGGAGACCTCGACCATTTCGCTCCAAATCTCGCCAGCAGAACCCTCTTCTCATCCTCTCCACACTCCCACCGAGAAAACCGATGGAGACCCCAAGGATCATCAGCGGCAGCCTCATCCTCCCTGCTGCCGAGAGTGTTTGACCGACCTCGAGCTAGCTCCGGTGAGCTCCATCCTCCCTCGACCCCAGGAACGCGATCTACAAGTATTAACCGCTCCATTTTTGCACTTCTTGGCCCTAGGTTCGCTGGATGAAGTTGCTGTGCCGCTGCCGTCCCTGCTCTTTGCTCTACAGGACCGCCACCGTGGTGTCGCAGCCGTTCCGGCCGCCGTGGTTCATCGCCGGCTGGGCCACTGCACCACCAGCGTTGCCTCAACCCCAGGACCCCAGAGCCCAAAGGAATCAGACTGCGAAGCCCCAAGTCCCGAGATCGGCCGTCGTCTTCCTCATCTCCGACCGAGCTCCGCCGCGCGTGATTCGTCCCAACCGGTGAGCCTCAATCCAATTCCTTGCACTAGGACAATCTCTAAGAGGTCTCTAACCTATCCGGCACCTGAGCTAAGTCACAGTACCCCGGGAGAAGGCCAACGACGTGGTCTCGAAGGTTTCCGCCGCCGCCGGACTATTTCCGCCGTCGCCGTGGCTGTTCCAGCATTGCCAAGACCAGCACAACCCTCGGTAAGAACTCTGGTACTCCTTAGACACTAAAACATGCTTTGGCTCAGCCAGTTTAAGCCTGTAGGGCGATTTGCCTCATCGACCCAAGCCACTCCACCGCTTGCACCGCCCTAGCCACCGATTCTGGCCACCGCCGGTGACGAGACCACCATCGACAGCTTCGCCTTGGTCTCCTCCACCATTCTTCTTTTGGCCGCAACGTCATCCGAGCTACCGTTCGCCGCCGGCGCTGGCGAATAGAACCGGCGGCAAGCCGGCCCAGTGCCTCCTCTGCTCTGTCTCACTGTCATGTGGGCCAGGCTGAGGAGAAATAAGAAAAGAAAAGAAAAAGAGGAACTCAATTTATTTTCCAACAGAAAAATGGTCAAACTTTGAAAGTCCATAACTATTTCATCTTAACTCCTTTTGGAGTGAAACCAATTTTGTTAGTTCTGTAAATTTGTAAACTTTAATACTATCAAATAAAATAGGACCACTTCTGTACAGAAAATATCTATAAAATAATATGAAGCAAAATTAACTTATTTTGTGCCTAGGAACTTGGAATATTTCTAGGAAATCCTTTATAACTCCTTTTGAGGTGAACCAAATTTCTATGGATTCATAAAAATGTTCTTTTTAATGTTGTAACATAAAAAGTGAGAACTTCTGTGTAGGATTTTTCTCTAAAGATGGAAATATCTTTTATATACCTCTTTATAACCTAGAAGTTGATAAATTTCTAGAAAATTCATCCTAACTGCTAAAAATGTGAACCACTTTTATTTAACTCAGGAAATTGTAACCTTTACTGTGGACAATTTATATTTGACAAAACTACCTTCCCAAAATAGGCCTAATTATTTTTCTAACCCTTCTTTTTGTCAAACTTAAGAAATTCATAACTAAATCTTTTTAAATCAATTTTTAGTGAACCAAATTTTGTTGGAACTAGGAAGATAGGTAGTTTCATATAAAAATACTCACACTTGTAAAATCCTATTTTGGAATGCAAGTTACTTGTGATACCCTAAGGGAGTACAAATTAATTACAGATCTGCCATTTTCAGCGTATATGGCTTATTATTTTTGTATCTCATAAACTGTAAAAGATTTTGGAATGATTGTTTCACTAAAATTCACTTTAGAATGTGGCCTACCTATTGTATTTATTTCATAATTAATTGAGCATTTTGCATACATATGTTTATTTGATTCTTATTTGCATATTTGCTTTTTATCGGTAGATTCAAACAATTCAGAGTATGAGGAAGCTAATCTAGAGGTTGAGTGTGAACCATCGCAGCAGCAAGGCAAGCATCTAAGCATATTGAACCTATGTCTTCAATAAATTGTTTTGTTTGCGAAAACAATATCTATATGTATGTTTCGGTCTCTTTTTAAATGGGAAAACGGGTAGAGTCAATATTGCCCAACTGTATGCATTTCCATTCCTTGGTTATTGATTCCATGTTTTTACCTTGTCATCCCTGGTTAAGGACTTTGGGATACTTTTATTTTACCGAATGCTTAGCCATGCTTATTTCTAGACTTAGAAAAATCCGATAGATGGAGCTATCAGTTCAAAACTAGTTTAATACGAATGGATGGGTTAAAATCAGAAAAGAATAACTTCTGATTTATAATTAAAATATGTTTGACTTGGACGGATGATAGGGTGATGAAGGGAGGGTGTTTCCCCGATGCACGTAGCTCCATCTGGGTCGTTAAGGACCGAACATGTTGACGTCTATTCAAGCACCCTATGTACTTCCACACGCCGGGAATGGGATGGCTTGACTCAGTAGCATGGGAGGCTGTGGCCATCTACGCCCGTCCATCAGTCGTGAGGATGGTTTTTCCTTTGGAGGGCCTCGAGCGCGCCTGGTTTTGGCCGGAGGTGCCTCCCGCGACGGTGAGCCCGCCTTAGTCACCACGCATGCACGTGACTAAGTTGTCGGGGGCCCAAATGTGGTTTAGGTGGTTGGAGCTAAGCGTGGGAAAGGTTTTATTGTGACCTCTAGTCTGCACCCAATGTGTAGAGTGTGGGTACCTACGGGTACGGATCAAACTAGAGTGTAGCCGTTTGGCTTCTATGACATCGTGTGGGTAAAGATGTACACCTCTGATCAGAGTAAGAACTATTCGAATAGCCGTGTCCACGGTTACAGGACGACCACTTGATGTGTTAGTCAATCTATGTTAGCATCCAACTTGGGATATGTGGTTATATCATGACTTAGGATAGTCATGGATGGATGGGTTTATATGAGAGGCTTTGGTAATAAATATGACTTGGTCTTAGTCATGAAAGATGGTATGCTTGTGTAGCATATTTATTTGGGCAATGGTGGCCCATTGTTGATGTTAGAGCATGGGATTGTGCTCATTTTCACCTCTTTTTCAGAACATATTACTTGCTGCCATAAAAATTTCAGATTGCTATATTTTGCAAATGCTTATAGTTTCAAGGTATTATTTTGCTAAATAAACTTAGCATTATGCAAAATCAGATCAACATAGCCATATTCCTTGATGTAGAGACCAGCATTGCTCCTTTGTACTATTAATAT
Organism: Oryza meyeriana var. granulata; assembly: GCA_003991445.1. NCBI lineage: Eukaryota > Viridiplantae > Streptophyta > Magnoliopsida > Poales > Poaceae > Oryza > Oryza meyeriana. The sequence goes on along the minus strand of RYFJ01001864.1, from coordinate 310,196 downwards.
TGTGTAAGTCTAACTGAGTACCATTCGTACTCACACTGCATATTTTCAGGTGAGGATAATGACGATGATGATGTGGTCTACTATTATCCCGCCGAGGGTGGCGAGGATAATGTGTAGTTGAAGTTAAGCTCTACCCCCAATCGGTTGCCTTGTGGGTATGGAATGGCACCACTGGTTTTATCCTTTATGTTTATATTTTCGCTGCTATCTTTTGTGCTACTCTGTGATGATTTAGGGTGTGTGAACCCTCTATGTACATGATATAACCCTGCTACTTTTTATCCATAATTTAGAGTACTTGTGATGTTTATCAATTGCTTGCGATGAACGTGTGGGACTAGAGCTTCTTGGGCTAGTCACACATTAGTAAGAATTTAGAAATGATGAGATGCATGGATATTGATTCAACCGTAGAACATGTCCCCAGAAGTGTGTATCATGTTTGGTCGCCACCTTTGTGTGGTTTGACGGGCACACTTCGTCATTTCGGACTGGTGAATCAACTCTCCAAATATCTCCTTATTTCTGAATTCGGCGCTTTGGATTTGTATTGTGAACGGGTAAATATTATGGCAAGGTTGCGATGAGGATGGATGGTTACTGCGCTTATTTGGTTTTGATTCGAGATCCCATCCATCTAGATATTTCACGTTGTCATAGTAATTACTCTCCATAATGCACTTTCGGGGTGTCCACAAGTGGATAGCGTCCCGGGTGTGAAACCCGATCTAGATGATCGGCGCGGGTGAACATGATGGACGTCTCTAACCAGCGCAAATATTGGGGGTGTCTGTTGTAAAGATTGCATTGATGTCGCGTGCTGTTAGCTTCTGCTTGCACTTAGACTTATACGCAGACGGCCCTTCGAATATGTGGTTGAGCTTGGCCTAGGGATCTTGAAAATCGTCGGCCGGGTCTTGATCTGGCTTGTCCTTGTTCTTGTCGGTGCCAGATGGTGAAGCCTGCTCAAAAGCAAACTTCTTGAGCATGAAGCAGTCTTTGGCCGCGTGTTACCTTTGGGGTGGAAGGGGCATGGCCCGTTCATGACCTTCTGATAGTCATTGTTCCGTTGGGACCGCGACTGAGTTTGCTCCATGTTGGCCACCTCATTGTCCGACTTCCGCTTGCGGTTGCCGGACTTGTTTTGTGATGGCTCATTGTCGGCTTTTGCCTTCTGGTCCTTCTACTGGGACTCCTTCTTCTCGTCGAGGGCCTTGGCGACCGCTTTAGCCGAGTCAGTGTATTTGTTCGCCATCTCAAAGAGAGCCCGGACAGAGGATGGTGGCTTCCGAGTGAACTTCGCGATGAACGGGGCATCCTTTACTCCCTTGCGAGTGAACTTCGCGATGACGGCCTCGTCCTTGATCATTGGTATTTTGTTGCGCTTCTCAGAGAACCACTTGATGAAGTCGCGTAGAGACTCGTTCTTCTTCTGGTGTAGTTGATATAGATCATGCTTGGAAGACGGCCACTCGTAGGTCCCTTGAAAGTTAGCGATGAACCGTTCCCTGAGTTCTCCCTAGGAACCGATCGACCGCCTCGGGAGCCCTATTAGCCATGTCCTCACCGAATCGGTTAGTGCGACTAGGAGGTAGTTAGCCATGGCTTTGTGGTCACTACCGGCAACTCGAATTGCTAGGGTGTATACGGTGAGCTAGGACTCGGGGTTGGTTTTGCCGTCGTATTTCTCGATCCCCATAGGCTTGAAGCCCGATGGCTAGTCAACGTCCTGGAGCTCGTGGGTGAAAGCTGGAACGCCTTCGTCTTCGTGAGGGCTCCGGCTCCAATTACGGCGGTTAAACTACTCGTGGTGAAGACTGAAACGCTCATTCTCGTCCTCCAGTCGGCGGTGCTCTTCTTCTTCATGTTGGCGGCACCGGGAGTTAATGTCGTGTCGGAGGTCGCGTTGTAGACGAACTCAAAGGTCTTGGTTGGGCCGGCGATCATACTGGTGACACCGCCGATTGTTGTTATTGGTGTCACTGAGTGACGTTTGGCGCGACTCTTTGTATGGCCAACTTAAGCCAGCCGCCCGGCGTCGAGCTGATGTGGATGAGCCTGCTGCCGAAGAACCCGACCGATTGGTCGGTACAAGTGTGTCGCCCGACTGCTGTTGCTGCTGACAGGCAGCAGTTGTAATCATCGCCTTGGTGTTGGCGATAGTCGGGGTGGCCTGGTGGTCAGGCCCGAGCTAGAGCATGTCCAGCAGAGTTGCAGCGGCCACGATGTTTATTGTCGTGTGACGAAGACGTCGTGGTCGCTGACTTTGGTCTAGAGAATTTGTTGCTGGGTGGTTTGCCCAGCCCTGCGTAGCCCGTCGTTGCGGGCCTCGCGATCGGCCTCTTCTTGTTGCCATAGTCGGCGTGCCTCCTCCTGTTGCTCCTCTTGTAGTCGGCGCACCTCCGGTGGTGGTGTTGAAGCCATGAAGATCTCATAGGGCAGGAGAAAACTCGCCAGACTGGAGTCCGAACTAGTGTTCGAACCGTTGTCTGACATGGAGTCAGAATCCGAGTAGTTCATTGGAGTAAGAACGACTCCGACCTCCCTAGATCCAATCTGAAACGGCGCTTGGCCGTGTCCAAACTGAATTGCAGGAGATTGGGTCTGCCGCGTAAGATATAGATCTGCGGCGTCACCAAATCTGCATGGGATATTGATGATCTCTCCCCTTCCTAGCCCAACCCGGGCCAGCTCAAGGCCTAGCGTGAGTCTGACGCCGAAGGAAAGTGTTGTCCCAAAGCTTGGCAAAGTTGAAGATTGCTACATTAGATTGATGATAGCTGGCGCAGCGTCTTATGAGCCGACTAGCGCGGAGTCAGCTAGTTCCTCGGCCAGTTGGATTGGATCTGTGTCGGCCAAGGTAAGATTGCCGATCTGGTCGACGATGAAGTTGAGGCTTCCGAAGGTTATTGTGTCTCTAGGGGAAAATTTGTCGCCATCGACTCCTGATGTAGGATCCATCGAGATTGTTGGTGTAGATCTCGCCGAAGCCCATACCTGGCATGCCAACTGTCAATGTTTTACACCGGCAATATGATTATAGGGCTACTCGGCAAGGGAAAACTCGGTGGATTGCAAAGGAACACGGAGAAGATTTTATACTGGTTCAGGCCCTCGATGCGAGGTAATACCCTACGTCCAGTCGGGAGGTATTCCTTTAAGGATTATGGTGGTGGTTCTGATGAACTCTTGATGATCTATGATCTTGTGCCCTTAGGGGGCGCCCTGCCTCCCCTTATATACTGGGGGACAGGAATACAAGGTAGGAATCTCAGCCGGATACGGCCAAGGGACTTCCTTCTTAGAGATACATCTTACTCGACTAGGACTGTATATTCCTTTTTTGTACAAGGCAAAGTCTGCCGGGTGTTACTTTATCTCTAATTACAAGTCTCGGCCCATCCTCTGTCCGAATGGCCCGTATGCTTGTGATGTGGTATCCGGGGCCCATGGCCTCCACAAATCGCCTTCATCGGAGGTCGTATGCAAAAGTTACATTGTTTTTTCTCTCTTTTTTTTCACACACACGACGCTTTCCTAGTTGAATGCGAAACCCCCTTGGCCGAAATCATGTGCTACTTCGAGTCCTCTTCCTTTTCTTTCCTCGACGTGGCAGTTCGGAACCAACCGCTATGGTGAGACCAAAACATGAACAAAACTCGAAACTCTAGAGGAACTAGACACGAAGAACAGCAAGGGACATGACGATGCAACCGAGAGTTCAACAATGCAATGTACCGAAAAGAAAAATTGTGAGGCTAAGACTGGTTCAGACAGATTGATCTACTGCTAATTAGGGCTTAGGGTTTAGGGTTTTCACTCTATCTTCTCGTTTTCTTTTCAACGGATGAAGAATCGCCTCAATCGGAGGTCGTATGCAAAAGTTACACTGTTTTTCTTCTCTCTCTTTTTTTTTCACACACGCGATGCTTTCCTGGTTGAATGCGAAACCTCCTTGGCCGAAATCGTGTCCTACTCCAAGTCCTCTTCCTTTTCTTTCCTCGCCGTGGCAGTTTGGAACCAACCGCTACGGTGAAACCAAAACGTGAACAGAACTCAGAACTCTAGAGGAACTAGACACTAAGACAAGCAAAGGACACGACGATGCAACCGAAAGTTCAACAATGCAATGTACTAAAAAGAAAATTTGTGAGGCTAAGACTGGTTCGGGCAGATTTATCAACTGCTAATTAGGGTTTATGGGTTAGGGTTTAGGGTTTTCGCTCTATCTTCTCGTTTTCTTTCCAACGGATCAAGAATCGCCTCAATCGGAGGTCGTATGCAAAAGTTACACTGTTTTTTCTCTCTTTTTTTCACACACACGACGCTTTCCTGGTTGAATGTGAAACCCCCTTGGCCAAAATCGTGTCCTACTTCGAGTCCTCTTCCTTTTCTTTCCTCGACGTGGTAGTTCGGAACCAACCGCTATAGTGAGACCAAAACATGAACAGAACTTGAAACTCTAGAGGAACTAGACACAAAGATCAGCAAGGGACACGACGATGCAACCGAGAGTTCAATAGTGCAATGTACTGAAAAGAAAAATTGTGAGGCTAAGACTGGTTCAGACAGATTGATCTACTGCTAATTAGGGTTTAGGGTTTAGGGTTTTCACTCTATCTTCTCGTTTTCTTTTCAACGGATGAAGAATCGCCTCAATCGGAGGTCGTATGCAAAAGTTACACTGTTTTTCTTCTCTCTCTTTTTTTTCACACACGCGATGCTTTCCTGGTTGATTGCGAAACCTCCTTGGCCAAAATCGTGTCCTACTCCAAGTCCTCTTCCTTTTCTTTCCTCACCGTGGCAGTTCGGAACCAACCGCTACGGTGAAACCAAAACGTGAACAGAACTCAGAACTCAAGAGGAACTAGACACTAAGACAAGCAAAGGACACGATGATGCAACTGAAAGTTCAACAATGCAATGTACTAAAAAGAAAAATTACGAGGCTAAGACTGGTTCGGGCAGATTTATCTACTGCTAATTAGGGTTTAGGGTTTAGGGTTTTCGCTCTATCTTCTCGTTTTCTTTCCAACGGATCAAGAATCGCCTCAATCGGAGGTCATATGCAAAAGTTACACTGTTTTTTCTCTCTTTTTTTTTCACACACACGACGCTTTCCTAGTTGAATGCGAAACGCCCTTGGCCAAAATCGTGTCCTACTTTGAGTCCTCTTCCTTTTCTTTCCTTGACGTGGCAGTTCGGAACCAACCGCTATAGTGAGACCAAAACATCAACAGAACTCAAAACTCTGGAGGAACTAGACACAAAGATCAGCAAGGGACACGACGATGCAACCGAGAGTTCAACAATGCAGTGTACTAAAAAGAAAAATTGTGAGGCTAAGACTGGTTCAGATAGATTGATCTACTACTAATTAGGGTTTAGAGTTTAGGGTTTTTACTCTATCTTCTCGTTTTCTTTCCAACGGATCAAGAATCGCCTCAATTGGAGGTCGTATGCAAAAGTTATACTATTTTTTTCTCTTTTTTTTCACACACATGACGATTTCCTGGTTGAATGTGAAACCTCCTTGGCCGAAATCGTGTCCTACTCCGCGTCCTCTACCTTTTATTTCCTCGACGTGGTAGTTTGGAACCAACCGCTACGGTGAGGCCAAAACGTGAACAGAACTCGAAACTCTAGAGGAACTAGACACTAAGACCAACAAAGGACACGATGATGCAAACGAAAGTTCAAGAATGCAATGTACTGAAAAGAAAAATTGCGAGGCTAAGACTGGTTCGGACAGATTGATCTATTGCTAATTAGGGTTTAGGGTTTAGGGTTTCTGCTCTATGTTCTCATTTTCTTTCCAACGAATCAAGAATCGCCTCAATCGTCAGTCGTATGCAAATGTTACACTATTTTTTTCACTTTTTTTAACACACGACGCTTTCCTGGTTGAATGCGAAACCTCCTTGGCCGAAATCTTGTCCTACCCGAGTCCACTTCCTTTTCTTTCCTCGACATGGCTGTTCGAAACCAACCGTGTCGATGTTTTACACCGGCAATATAATTATAGGGCTACTCAGCAAGGGGAAACTCGGTGGATTGCAAAGGAACACAGAGAGATTTTATACTGGTTCAGGCCTTCGAGATGAGGTAATACCCTACGTCCAGTTGTGGTGGTATTCCTTTGAGGATTTGTGTTGATCAAAGATCTCGTGCCCTCAGGGGGCGCCCTGCCTCCCCTTATATACTAGGGGACAGGGGTACATGATAGGAATCCCAGCCGGATACAGCCAAGGGATTTCCTTTTAGAGATACAACTTACCCGGCTAGGACTGTATATTCCTTATTGTATAAGGCATAGTCTGCTAGGTGCTACTATATCCCTAACTACAAGACTCGGCCCATCCTCTATCCGAGTGGCCCATATGCTTGTGGTGAGGTACCCGGGGCCCATGGCCTCCACAGTAGCCCCTAAGACCTTCATAGTTGAGTCACAGCTGATGCCGAGTGCTCATCCTCCACGGTGAAGATTGCCCGAGTGCATTGCTCCCGAGTACTCTCTATTGGAGTGCGTCTTCTTCCCAAGTCCTGCTTCATGTCAGCTGGCAGCAAGGCTATGAAGGGCTTCATGTAGATGTGTGAATAGTGTGCCCTGAATAGGCGCACCTATTAGGTGTAGCCCCCAACTTTGTGCTTAATTGTGAAGACAATTAAACATAAAGTCAAAGATCTTTAACCTAGAAGTCTTTCCCGAGTAGTATATTACTGTTATATGAGACTCTTCGGTATCATGTCAACCGGAATATGATTTATAGTCTTGCTGAGTAGCATGCTACTCGTATATGGGACTCTTCAGCTTCATGTCAGCCGGAAAAGGGGGTTTATAGTCTTACCCGAGTGGCGTCCCACTCGGAAGTTAGACTCCTCAGCATCATGTCTGCTGGAATAATGTTGCTCATGGCAACTGTTGGCCAAGCATGTAGGCCGAGTACCACTTTATGAAAATAAATCCATTGCGTGGCGAAGTGTACTCAAGAAAGATACCTGCATCCCCAATTTTAATGAAGACCAGCCTGTGATCCTTATAAGGATATATCCTCGATACCTAGTGGATAAGACAGATACCCAAACACATGTGTTTAGCAATAAAGCTTTCATGAAGCATATCTGTTTACCTCATCGATCCCTGTTGGTAGCCCCTGTATTGAGATTTTAACGCAGCCAGCGTACGGCCCATATTGAGTGTGCTACTGTAGGAATTCATGTCTTGATGGCCCAGCGCCGACTGTGCAAGCCCAAGCCCATTAGTCGGCACAGGCTCTATAAAGGCTGGGGGAGAGAGAAAGATTCCTTCATCTTCCCCAAAGCGACCAATCGTTTCATCTTTCGCCTCCGTGCTGAAATTTTGCCTCCCGCTTTGCTAGGGTTCACTGCTGCTCGCTGTTCCCCACTAGAACTCGGGCAATTCCGATCCTTCTCGTCAATTCCAAGCCCCCATTTGCATTTCCAAATTCTCCGCCCCAATCATGCCGAGGGCCTCGAATCCTGCGGTTGCGTCGGAGAATGCCTGGCTGACTTCGGATTGTGGCTCGGTGAAGCTGAAGCTCCTGGAGAGTCAATTGAAGCTGCAAGGCAAGGCGTTATCCGCTGGCATCCGGCCAAGGGTGAGTCAGTTCCAAATCCCCAATCTGGCGAAATTGTCGTCTTTGCCTCTTTTTTCGACCAAGGTTTGTTTCTTCCCTCTTCCGCGTTCTTCCGCCATCTCCTTGACTTCTACGGGTTGGAGTTGGTGAATCGGAATCCCAACTCAATCCTTCAAATCTCCATATTTGTGACTCTTTGCGAGTTCTTCTTGGGTGTGGAACCCCACTTCAACTTCTTCAGACACTAGTTCCATGTTACGCCCCAGCCCTCCAAGAATAATGTTATGGTGATTGGGGGGCTGGTCTTCAGTTGAGGAGTGAGAGGAAGAAAACATATATCGATCTTCCCTTGAAATCCTCCTTGAAAGGTTGGCATAAGGAGTGGTTCTACTGTTCTAATCTAGAACCCTCCCTGCCTCCATTCATCGGCTCGCCACCGGTGGTCTCATCCAATTGGTCTTCAGATCCAACCTTTGAAGAGATGGGCCAAGTGCATCAGTTGCTGGAGAAACTGGAGAAATTCAAGCGAGCCGGCTTGACCAGGCCCTGGGTGCGCCAGGGTGGTTTTTCTGAACCGGCGCGTGCAGCCGCTGAAGCTGAGGAGCGCATTCGGCTAGGATTAACCCTGACCGAGAAAGCCACGAGTCGGCTGACCAGCTAAAGATAACTAAAACCTTGTTCGGTTATTTCTCCAGTGGGGTAATCGAGACCGAGGACGCAAAACGCACCCTCGCAGCTTATAACCACAATTGGCCCCGCCCCGAGGTAACCTTCGTCCTTCTTCTGTGATAAATGCCTGTGAACATGTGTTTGTAATTGCCCAGCAATGTCCTTGGCATCTGTTACTGCTGTTGGCCAGAAAAATCCCTACCGGTAAGCCTTTCTGACTAACGTCCTGGAGGCGGCATGGTTGTGACATATGCCCGAGAGGATCGACTACAGGATCTGCTTGCCCTCCTCGGTGGTGACGCAGCGCATGAGGACACCGGATGCACTTCTTCGGAACAGGTCTTCTCCGACTAGTAGGAAACTCTTGCTTTGATGTTTGACTTGCTCGGCCTGACTGTGATTTTCTGGGAGTTCATCATCCAGGAGGAATTTGAGAACAGGAGTCCGCCAATCTTGACATATGTGCAGCACCTCATTTGTAGCCGTGGTTGGTTCGCCTCCTGACTGCTCTGGTACTGGTTTCTTCTTGACTGATGGCTCCATGAGTTGCTCGACAAAGATTCCTGTTGGGATCGCCTCTCGCTTGGATCCCATGTTTGCCAATTCATCTGCGGCGTCATTGTATTGCCGTAGGACATGTGTTATTTCCAGCCCGTCGAACTTGTTTTCTAGCTTGCAGACCTCCTGACAATATGCCGCCATGGTATCGTCGAGGCATGTCTAGTCCTTCATGACTTGGTTCACCACGAGTTGAGAATCCCCGCGCACAACCAGTCGATGTATGCCGAGTGATATAGCAATGCGGAGTCCGTGGATAAGGGCCTCATACTCGGCGACGTTGTGGGAAGCTGGGAAGTGGATCTGCAAAACGTACTTGAGTTTTTCGCTGGTGGGCGACATCAGTACGACGCTAGCCCCGGTGCCGCTGATCGGTAGGGAACCGTCGAAGTACATTGTCCAGTACTCTAGCTTCGCTGTTGATGTAGGCAGTTGAACTTCTGTCCATTCGGCCATGAAGTCGGCTAGAGATTGTGATTTGATTGCTGTCCGTGGCTAAAAGGTGATGTCGAACGCCATCAACTCGAACGCCCATTTAGCGATTCGGCCGATGGCCTCGCGGTTATGAAGGACGTCCCCGAGTGGAAACGATGTGACCACCATGACTTGATGTGCTTGAAAATAGTGCACCAACTTCCAGACAGTGATGAGTAGGCCATACAGTAGCTTCTGGACCTGTGGGTATCTTATCTTCGAGTCAGCAAGGACCTCGCTGACAAAGTAGACTGGCTGTTGAACTTTTTGGATGTGACCCTGTTCGGATCGCTCGACCACCAGTACTATGCTAACTACTTGAGTAGTTGCCTCCAGATATAGCATCAGCGGTTCTTGGGGCATGGATGACACCAACACGGGGGGTGATGTGAGAAATGTCTTGAAGTCTTCGAAGGCTTGCTGGGCTTCGGGAGTCCACTGGAAGTTGTCCGCTTTCTTTAATAACTTGAAAAAAGGCATGCCCCGTTCGCCCAGTTGGGAGATAAACTGGCTGAGTGCCGCCATGCAGCCTGTCAGCTTTTGGATGTCCTTCTGGTTACTCGGGGATCCATGTTCATAATTGCGTTGACTTTCTCTGGGTTGGCCTTCATGTCGCGATGCGAGACGATGAAGCCGAGTAACTTGCCGGATGGCACACTGAAGGCGCACTTTTTGGGTTCAACTTCATCTTGAATCTTCGAAGGTTCTGAAAGGTTTCTTCCAGGTCAGCGATGAGGTCTTCTTTGGACTTGGTCTTGATCACCACGTCGTCGACGTAGGCCTCCACGTTGCGCCCGATCTGAGTGTGTAGACACCGCTGAATTGCGCATTGATATGTTGCTCCAGCGTTTTTCAAACCGAACAGCATAGCGATGTAGCAGTACGCTCCAAACGGCGTAATGAAAGATGTTTTGAAACAGTCCCCCTCCTTTAGGCTGATTTGATGGTATCCCGAGTAACAGTCGAGAAAACTGAGAAGTTCACACCCCGCAGTTGAATCCACCACCTGATCTATTCTGGGTAGACCAAATGGGTCTTTGGGGCACGCCTTGTTAAGGTCGATGTAGTCGACGCACATGTGCCATTTGTCGTTTTTCTTCCGGACCAGGACTGGGTTTGCCAGCCAATCTGGGTGATAGACCTCTTTGATGAACCCAGCTGCGAGGAGCTTCGTTATCTTCTCCCGAATAGCATCCTTCCGGTCTTGAGCGAAGCGCCGTAGCTGTTGCTTCACTGGCTTGGCGTCTGTCTTCACGTTGAGAGCATGCTTGATCACCTCCCGTGGTATGCCCGGCATGTCGGACGGTTTCCACACGAAGATATCCTTGTTAGCTTGGAGGAAGGTGACGAGCGCGTCTTCCTATTTGGGGTCGAGTCCGGTCCTGACTAGAGCAGTCTTGGAGGGGTCGGAAGGGTCCAAGGGGATCTTCTTTGTGTCCGAGTCCGCTGAAATTCCCAACTTCGTTGCTTTCTTGGTCAGGACTGGGTCTTCCTCGACTTCTGTTGTGATGGCTTGCCAAATGCTGTCGCGCCTAACTGCCGCCTCTTGTGATTGAGCCAACTCTCAACTCTCCTTGTCGCAGGTGAAGGCTTGCTTGACATCGCTGCGTAGGGAGAGGACTCCTGCTGGCCCTGGTATCTTGAGCACCATGTATGTATAGTGCGGTATCGCCATGAACTTAGCGAGCGCTGGTCATCTGGGTATCTCGTGGTACGCGGTCTCGAAGTTGGCAACCTTGAAGCAAATGTTTTCCGTGCGGAAGTTATCCCGTGTGCCGAATGTGACTGGCAAGGTAATCTGCCTGAGTGGTGTTGAAGACAGGCCGGGGATTATCCCATGGAAGGGCATCGTACTCGGCCGCAGATCTGAACGAGGAATCTTCATCTCGTCCAGGGTCTTGGCGAAGAGAATGTTGAGCGCGCTGCCTCCGTCTATGAGCACCTTCTTCAAGTTGATGTTCTTGACGACCAGGTCCAGGACAAGTGGATAGCGTCCTGGGTGCAAAACCTGATCTAGATGATCGGCGCGGGTGAACGTGATGGACGTTTCTGACCAGCGCAAATATTGGGGGGTGTCTGCTGTAGATATGGCGTTGATGTAGCGTGTTGTAAGCTTCTATTTGCGCTTAGACTCATACGCAGACGGCCCTCGGAAGATATGGTTTAACTCGGCCTAGGGATCTTGAAAATCGTCGGCTGGGTCCTGATCTGGCTTGTCTTTGCTCTTGTCGGTGCCAGATGTTGAAGCCTGCTCGGAGGCAAACTTCTTGAGCATGAAGCAGTCTTTGGCCGCGTGCTTGCCCTTGGGGTGGAAGGGGCATGGGCCGTTCATGACCTTCTGGTAGTCATTGTTCCGTTGGGGCCGCGACTTAGTCCGCTCCATGTTGGCCACCTCGTTGTTCGACTTCCGCTTGCCGTTGCCGGACTTGTTCTGTGATGGCTTGTTGTTGGCCTTTGCCTTCTGGTCCTTCTGCCGGGACTCCTTCTCATCGAGGGCCTTAGTGACTGCTTCGGCTGAGTCGGCATATTTGTTGGCCATGTCGAAGAGAGTCCGAACGGACAATGGTGGCTTCTGAGTGAACTTTGTGATGAACCGGGGCGTTCCTTTACTCCCTTATGGAAGGCGACGATGACAGTCTCGTCCTTAATCATTGGTATCTTGTTGCACTTCTCGGAGAACCTCTTGATAAAGTCATGTAGAGACTCATTCTTCTTTTGGTGGAGCTGATATAGATCATGTTCTGAAGATGGCCTCTCGTAGGTCCCTTGAAAGTTAGCGATAAACCACTCCCTAAGTTCTCCCTAGGAACCGATCGACCGCCTCGAGAGCCCTGTTAGCCATGTCCTCACTGAGTCGGCTAGTGCCACTGGGAGGTAGTTAGCCATGGCTTTATGGTCACCTCCGGCAGCTTGGATTGCCAGGGTGTATACGGTGAGCTAGGACTCAGGGTTTTGCCGTCATATTTATCAATCCCCGTTGGCTTGAAGGCTGACGGCCAATCGACGTCCTGGAGCTCGTGAGTAAAAGTTGGAACGCCTTCATCTTCGTGAGGGCTCCAGCTCCTGTTACGGCGGTTATACCGCTTGTGGTTGAGGCCGAAGCATTCGTAGTCGTCCTCCTGTTGGTGATGCTCGTATTCTTTGCGTTCATGGCGCCGAGCGTTAATGGTGTGGCGGAGGTCACGCTGTAGTCGGACTCGGAGATCTTGGTTGGGCCGGCGATCGTACTGGTGGCGCCGCCGGTTGTTGTTGTTGGTGTCGCCGAGTGACGTTTGGCGCGACTCTTCATGTGGCCGACTAGAGCCAGCCGCCCGGCGTCGTGTTGACGTAGATGATCCTACCGCCGGAGAACCCGACTGGTTGGTTGGCACAATTGTGTCGCCCGATTGCTGTTGCTGCTGACAGGCAGCAGCTGTAATCATCGCCTTAATCATGGCGATAGTCGGGGTGGCCTGGTGATCAGGCCCGAGCTGGAGCGTGTCCAGCAGAGTTGCTGTGGCCACAACGTTTTGCTATGGCGTGACGAAGACGTTGTGGTCGCCGACTTTGGTCTGGAGAATCTATTGCTAGGCGGCTCGCCCAGCCTTGCGTAGCCCGTCGTTGCGAGCCTCGCGGTTAGCTTCCTCCTATTGTCGTAGTCGACGCGCCTCCTCCTGCTGCTCCTCTTGTAGTAGGCGCACCTCGGGGGGTGGTGTTGAAGCCATGAAGATCTCGCGAGGCAGGAGAAAACTCGCTAGACTAGAGTCTGAACTAGCATTCGAACCGTTGTCCAACTTGGAGTCAGAATCCGAGTAGTTCATCGGAGTAAGAACAACTCTAACCTCCCTAGATCCAATCTGAAACGGTGCTTGGCCGTGTCCAAACTGAATCGCAGGAGATCAGGTCTGCCGCATAGGATGTAGGTCTACGGCGTCGCCGAATCTTCGTGGGAGATTGACGATCTCTCCCCTTCCTAGCCCAACTCGTGCTGGCTCAAGGCCTAGCGCGAGTTGGACACCGAAGGAGAGAGTTGTCCCAAAGCTCGGCGAAATTGTAGATCGCTGCATTGGATTGATAGTTGGTGCAGCGTTTTGTGAGCCGACTAACGCGGAGTCGGTTGGTTCCTTGGCCGGTTGGATTGGATCTGCTTCGGCCAAGGTGAGATTGTCGATCTGGTCGACGATGAAGTTGAGGCTTCCGAAGGTTATTATGTCTCCAGGGGAGAACTTGCCGCCATCGACTCTGGTTGCTGGATCCATCGAGCTTGTAAATGTGAAACTCGCCGGAGCCCCTACCTGGCGCGCCAACTATCGATGTTTTACACCAGCAATATAATTATAGGGCTACTTGGCAAGGGGAAACTCGGTGGATTGCAAAGGAACACGGAGAGATTTTATACTGGTTCAGGCCCTCGAGGTGAGGTAATACCCTACGTCCAGTTGTAGTGGTATTCCTTTGAGGATTTGTGTTGATCAAAGATCTCGTGCCCTCAGGGGGCGCCCTGCCTCCCCTTATATACTAGGGGACAGGGGTACAGGATAGGAATCCCAGCCGGATACGGCCAAGGGATTTCCTTTTAGAAATACAACTTACCCGGCTAGGATTGTATATTCCTTATTGTATAAGGCATAGTCTGCCGGGTGCTACTATTGTTGGGAATATGCCCTAGAGGTAATCATAGAGATGATGATATTATGATTGTATCCATGATATATTATGAGTTCATTGAATATCCATTAAAGACAACTTGTATCGGTTGGCAATTATGTGAATTGTTTGTGAAACTCTTTTACTTGTATGGTTATTCTAAAGTTGTCCCTGATCGAAATTTGTGTGAGGACACACATGAATATTAGATCAGCACATGTATTAGTTGATGACTATGTTTCACAAGTCATAGACATGGAGATGTCAAACTAATAATGTGGGCACATGTGTGACATGGAGCTGGACTGACCCAACATGAGAAATTGTAATTATCTCTGTTCACATCATGTACGTTATGTCCTTAGACCTGAGATTGTTGTATGTATTCAAGATGTGAAACGACCTACTCAGGGACTATCAAATGCTACTCCGTAACAGGGTAGTTATAAAGGTGGTTTTCGGGTTTGTCGGGAAACATGCTGTGAGACATAAACAATCAAGAAGGAATTTGCTCCTCTCTATGTGAGAGAGATATCACTGGATCACTCTAATGATTAGATCAAGAAATGCATGGCCGTGCTTGGGTTAAGTGTTAACCTAAGAGTTAATCCAAATATCGTGAGGCAAGGGAATAACAAGTATGTGGTTTGTGGTGGTTCGTCTGATATGATCTTTGCGTATGCATAGGAGTTGACACGCCTTGCTAGAGGCCGCTGTCAACTATTGGTCGAGAAGGAGTACTCGGGCCATGTCTATGCGTACGTGAACCCATAGGGTCGCACGCTTAAGGGGCTGGAAACCTAATTTGGGTTGGACCCGAATTAGACAAGGTTTAGGGTCACTAATGGGCCTCCAACTCAGGAGTTCATTAGGACGCCTATAAAAACAAGGGATGGGCGACGGGGCTAGGTTTATCCACGCCTTTTGGCAGCCACCGTCGCTCCCACGCCCGCGCCCTGTTGCACCTCGCGGACCTAGCAGTCCGGAGGCATGACGTTTCCTCCCCATACGTGTGGATACCTCGGAGGTGCTGCATCTGGAGCACAAGGACGAACCGCACGAGAGGGACGGATAGACGGATGACCTCGCAACTGCACGGCACTGCTGTGACGCGTACGACTACATCGAGTCGCTTCCGCTGCACCTGCGCGTCTAGTGGTAATCCCGTGATCTATAACTAGCAGTAGTTCCTGGTTTATCGGATGGAAAATTTTGTTTTCTGGCTAGCGTAGCATCTGTATAACCCTTCAACTATATCCCTAACTACAAGACTCGGCCCATCCTCTATCCGAGTGGCCCATATGCTTGTGGTGAGGTACCCGGGGCCCATGGCCTCCACAAACCGCTACGGTGAGACCAAAACTGTGGAGGCCATGGGCCCCGGGTACCTCATGACAAGCATATGGGCCACTCGGAAAGAGGATGGGCCTAGCCTTGTAATTAGAGATATGATGACCCTCGGTAGACTTTGCCTTCTATGACAAGGAAGATACAGTCCTAGCTGGGCATGTTATATCTCTAAGAGGAGATCCCTTGGTCGTAGTCCAGCTAGGACTCCTACTTTGTAAACCTATCCCCTAGTATATAAGGGGAGGCAGGGCGCCCCTTGAGGGCAAGATCACAGAGATCATCAAGATTCTACAGAATCCTCAAAGGAAATACACCACAATTGGACGTAGAGTATTACCTCACATCGAGGGCTTGAACCAGTATAAACTCTTCGTGTTCCTTTGCAATCCACCAAGTTTCGATCCGACAAGTAGCCCTATATTCATATTGCCGGTGTAAAACATCGACAGTTGGCACGCCAGGTAGGGGCTTTGGCGAGATCTACATCAACAAGCTCAATGGATCCAACAACCGGAGTCAACGGCAACAAGTTCTCCCTTGGAGACACGATTACGGTTGGAAGCCTTGACTTCGTCGCCGACCAGTTCGGCAACCTCACCTTGGCCGACTCGGACTTGATCTGATCTGCCAGGAAACTAGCTGACTCCATGCCAGTCGGCCCACTCAGCGCTGTAGCAACCCTCGTCGACTTGCTACGGTGATCTTTCACCTGCCCGGGTCTCGAGACGACTCTCTCCTTTGGCATTTGGCTCGGACTTGGCCTTGAGCCGGCCCGGGTCGGGCTAGGAAGGGGAGAAGTCGTCAATCCCATGCAGACTCGACAACGCCATAGACATCCACAATCTACACCCGACGCGACAGACCCGATCTCCTACGGTTTAGTTCGGACACGGCCCAAAGCCGTTCCAGATTGGATCTAGAGAGGTCGGAGTCATCATTACACCAATCAACTACTCCGACTCGGATTCTAGGTCGGAGAGAAGTTCGAACAGCAGTTCGGACAATAGTTTGGAAAGCCTTCTACTGCCCCATGAGATCTTCATGGCATCCAAGGGCGATACTTCCTCCCAGGAAGCACGCCGACTACACAAGCAACAAGAAGAGGAGGCCCGCCGACTGCGGCAACAATAGGAGGCTGAGCGCGATGCTCACAATGACGAGCTACGCAGGGCTGGGCAAGCCGCCCAGCAACAGATCCTCCAAACAAGAGTTGGCGACCATGACGTCTTCGTCACGCCACAACAGAACGTCGTGGCTGCCGCAACCCTACTGGATACGCTCCAGCTTGGGCCTGATCACCAGGCCACCCTGACCATCACGAAGATCAAGGCTATGACCACTGCTGTTGCTTATTAGCAGCACCAACAGTCAGGTGACACCCTCATACCGACCCATCGGTCAGGTTCTCCAATAGCGGTCTTGTCCGCATCAGCGCGACGCCAAGTGGCCGGCTCTAGTCAGCCGCACGCGGAATCACACCAGATATCTCTCGGCAACCCCAACAACAACAATCGGTGGCATCCCTAGTACGACCGCCACAATAACCAAGATCTCCGAAGCTATTTGCAACGCGATCTTCGCTAGGATATCAATGCACGGCACCGCCAACGTGAAGACGATGAGCACCGCCCACTAGAGGACGAAAACGAGCGCTTCAGCCTCCACCACGAGCGGTTCCACCGCTGTAATCAGAGCCGGAGCCCTCTCGCAGATGAAGGCGTACTAGCCTTCACCGAAGAACTACAGCAGGTCAACTGGCTGCTGGGCTTCAAGCCTACAGGAATCGAAAAATACAATGGCAAGACCAATCCCGAGTCCTGGCTAACAGTCTACACTCTGGCTATCTAAGCGAGGACATGGCTGACAGGGCTCCCAAAGCAGTCAATCGGCTCCTGGAGAGAACTCCGAGAATGATTCATCGCTAATTTTCAGGGGACTTATGAGAGTCCATCCTCCGAACACGATCTTTATCAACTACACCAGAGGAAGAACGAGACTCTCCGTGAGTTCATCAAAAGGTTTTCCGAGAAGCGCAACTCGATCCCAATGATCAAGGATGAGATCGTCGTCGCCGTCTTCCGCAAGGGAGTCAAAGATGCCCCATTCATCGCAAAATTTACTCGGAAGCCGCCAGCCTCTATCAGGGCTCTCTTCGATATGGCAAACAAGTATGCCGACTCAGCCAAGGTGGTCGCTAAGGCCCTCGATGACAAGAAAGAGTCCCGGCAGAAGGACCAGAAGGCCAAAGCCAACGACGAGCCATCACAAAACAAATCTGGTGGCTGCAAGCGGAAGTCGGAGGACGTGGTGGCCAACGTTGAGCGTACTTGGTCGTGACCCCCAAAGAATAACAAGTACCAGAAGGTGATGAATGGGCCTTGCCCCTTTCATCCCAAAGGCAAACACGCAGCCAAGGCTTGCTTCATGCTCAAGAAGTTTGCTTCTGAGCAGGCTTCATCGTCTGGCGCCAACAAGAACAAAGACAAGCCAGATACGGGTGCAACCGGCAATTATCAAGATCCCTAGGCTGAGCTCAACCACATTTTCAGAGAGCCGACTACATACGAGTCCAAGAGGAAGCAGAAGCTAACAGCACGTGACGTCAACTTGGTCTCTACAGCAAACGCCCCCCAGTATTTGCGTTGGTCAGAAACGCCCATCACGTTCGACTGCGCGGATCATCCCGATCGGGTTTCACACCCAGGACGCTATCCACTCGTCCTGGACCTAGTCGTCAAAAACATCAAGCTGAAGAAGGTCCTCATAGACGGAGGTAGCACGCTCAACATCCTGTTCACCAAAACCCTAGATGAGATGAAGATTCCTCGTTCAGAACTGCGGCCGAGTACTGCGCCCTTCCATGGGATAATCCCCGACCTGTCTTCAACACCCCTCGGACAGATAACTTTGCTGGTCACCTTTGGCAAGCGGGATAACTTCTGCACAAAAAAATCTACTTCGAGGTTGCCGACTTCAAGACTGTGTACCACGCAATACTCGGATCGCCGGTGCTATCAAAATTCATGACGGTGCCACACTATATCTACATGATACTCAAGATGCTTGGGCCAGCCGGAGTGCTCTCCCTCCACAGCGATGTCAAGCAAGCCTTCACCTACGAGAAACAGAGTTGTGAGTTGGCTCAAGCCCAAGAAGCGGCAGTCGGATGCAACAGCATTCGGCAAACCGCTACAACCGAAGTCGAGGATGATCAAGTTCCGGCAAAGAAAGCAGCAAAGTCGAGAATTTCAGCGGACTCTGACACAAAGAAGACACCCCTGGACCCTTTCGACCCCTCCCCTCCAAGACTGCGCTAGTCGGGACCGGACTCGCCCCCAAATAGGAAGATGCGCTCGTCACCTTCCTCCAGGCGAACAGGGATATCTTTACTTGGAAGCCTTCCGACATGCCTGGGGTACCAAGGGAGGTGATCAACCACGCCCTGAATGTCAAGACAGACACCGGCCAGTCAAGCAATGGCTCCGGCGCTTCGCACAGGACTGCAAAGATGCTATTCGGGAGGAGATAACCAAGCTCCTCACAGCCGGGTTCATCAAAGAGGTCTACCACCCAGATTGGCTGGCAAACCCAGTCCTAGTCTGGAAGAAGGATGGTAAATGGCGCATGTGCATCGACTATACCGACCTGAAGAAAGTGTGCCCCAAAGATCCATTTGGTCTACCCAGAATAGATCAGGTCCTGACTGGGATCTTTGTCAAGCAACTACTAGAACCATCAGTCAAGAAGATATCAGTGCCAGCACAGTCGGGCGCTGAACCTACCCCGGAACAGATGAAGTATTGATCATATATCAAGATTGGTGGACTCCGATTCTCAAATTCCTCTCGGATGATGAACTCCCAGCAGATCGCAGCGAAGCCGAACAAATCAAACATTGAAGCAAATGTTTCCTAATAGTCGAAGTAGACTTGTACTGAAGAAGTGCATCTGGAGTCCTCATGCGCTGTGTCACACCCGATAAGGGCAAGCAAATTCTGCAATCGATCCACTCGGGCATATGTGGCAACCATGCCACATCAAGGACGTTAGTCGGAAAGGCTTACAGGCAGGGATTTTTCTGGCCAATAGCAGTAACAGATGCAAAAGACATAGTTCGCACATGCGAGGGTTGTCAGTTCTATGCAAGACAAACACATCTTCCAGCCCAAGAACTTTAAACAATCCCAATCTCTTGGTCCTTTGTAGTATGGGGGCTTGACATGGTTGGGCCTTTCAAGAAAGTGCCAGGAGGGTTTACACACTTGTTCGTCGCAGTGGATAAATTCACAAAGTGGATTGAGGCAAAACCCGTTGCTACCATCACAGCGGCATGAGCTAAGGACTTCATCATGAGTATATTCTACCGATTCGGGGTTCGTAACCACATCATAACGGACAACGGCACTCAATTCACGGGCAGCATATTTCAAGATTTTTGTGACGACTTCATCGTCAAGATCTGTTATGCCTCTGTGGCGCACCCACGGAACAATGGGCAAGTCGAGCCTGCCAATGGCATGGTCTTACAAGGTATCAAGGCCTGGATATTCGACCGACTACAACCATACGTAGGGCAACAGGGCAATCCCCTTTCTTCTCGGTCTATGGTGCTGAGGCCATGTTACCAACCAAGTTGGAGTTTGGCTCTCCGCGAGTCCGGGCCTACTCAGAAGACAAATCAACAAATACCCGATTGGTCAAACTCGATCAGTTGGAGGAAGCTAGGGACATCGCAATCATCCAGTCGGCAAGGTATCTTCAAGGCCTGCATCGTTATCACAGTTGGAATGTTCGTGGCCACGCCTTTTTGGTCGGGGATCTTGTCTTGAGAAAAATACAAACCACCAAAGACAGGCATAAACTATCCCCCTTATGGGAAGCGTCGTTCATTATCGTTGAAGTAACTAGGCCAGGCGCCTACCGACTGAAGACCGAAGACGGTGCCCTAGTCAGCAACTCATGGAATATAAAACAGCTACGTCCTTTCTATACCTAAGTCTTGTATTTCCCCACATACAGATGTATAAAGTCTTTTCCTCTGACTGACCACGTCGCTTGTTCCAACCAAGTCGTGAGTCGGGGGCTGCATGTATTATATGAGCTTTGTCAGCAATATACGAGTTTGTTTAACCTAAGTTATGAAGTTTTGCAGTGACTACGTTACATTTGCCCAAGTATAGCTTTTACGGTTAACGATTTTATCAAGTTTCTATCGATCAACTCGGCGCAGACTACGTAGTCGGGTAAAGCTAATGATAACTAAGGAGAACCGAGAACTCGGCGGCATTGCACACATGTCTTTACAAAAGCTTTATATACACACCGACTGCATGACGGTTTGTTTTTACATTCCTAGGTCCTTTGTGATCGCCTCTGCAGTCGGCCTCGCCTCGGTGATCAGCCCCAGTGCTTCCTCAGGTGTTGTATCTTCGGCAAACCCCTCACCGATGGCCTCGAGATCTACCCTAGGGTAGATCAACTTGGTCATGGCAAGGGTCTGGGCCACACCAACAGCCACACGCTCATCCGAGTACTTTTTCAAGATACTCGGGGCTTGGCTAAGTCGTGCTTGCACCTGGGAGATCGTATTGGAGCTGGTTCCGACATAGTAAGGATCCATGATGTCAAGGAGCCCTTTCATAGATTCGGCAAGAATTTCCCATGACTCCTTGACGACCCTAATCTCCTCTGCAAACGCTTAGAACTGTATTTGGGCGTTGGCTCTTGTAGCTACTCAGATTCATTGGCAAGTAAACTTGCCAGCCGAGGCTGCAGTTGGAGCAATAAAAGGATTCGTTAAGGTTATTGTCAGATGGAGGGCTTACTTTCATAGTTGGCCTCCACTTTGGCCTTCTCCAATTCAGTATTAGCCTGTTCGGCTTTCTTCAACTTAAGCTCCTACTAGTTGTTCTCCTCTGTTTAGGTCTTCAACTCGGCTTCGAGGGTTGCACATCAGAATAGTCAAGAACTCGAGATTATAGTCAGGACAAAACTAGGCAGTCAGGAAACAACAAGGCTGGTGAACCACACTTGGGGCTTGGTCAGGAAGACAAATGCAGACTTACCTTTGATCTTCTTGGCTAGCGTCCAATTCTCATCCCTAAGCTGGTCAACTGCTCCCCTTAGCCAAGTCTCCTTCTCCCGGCTAGATCGTTCCAGGTCTGCCTTGTCGGCCTGGAGCTGGACCAAACGTTGGAGATGGGGGGCGAGTTGGGTCAAGACCTTGTTCATTTTCTCTGAACAGTCGACTATCTTCTGCTCAGAGCGAAGCAGAGCAAAATAGAGTCAAGCAATAGAAGACCAACACAAGAAAGACTATCAAGAACTCAGTATGGCAAGAATCATACCTAGACTCCCTGGGACGCGGCGATTGCAGCGCGGAGAAGGACTTCACGCTCCCTTTCTGTAGCCGCCTCATCATGCTCATAACTCTCCGTAGTTCCCTCGGGAGACACCCAGTAGAATGTCCTCGGGAACCTACAGGGAGGGGCTTCAAGCCTAGGGAGATCCCTTTCCTTAGAAGACGACGATGACATTGGTAGCGACAAGGTCCTGGCCTCTGACTCGGTAGCTACTGGGGCTGCAGGGACTTGCTCAGGGGCTAGAGCCGCAGTGATGGCAACGGGGTGCCCGATCTTCCGTTAGGTAAGGATAACTCTCGATTTGGTGGAGAATCGACACTCACGATTCGGCTTCTGATCACCAAGACCCAAACCATGCAATCGCAGTACCTCGTCTCCTCTCGTTATCAATCGTGCGCTGCCTGGTTGACCTCACCACAAAGGCTAATCCCTGCATGAGAATCGAAGAACACAAGCAAGAACAAGAAAGATTGCAACTCAACTTGCAAATAAATGATTAGACTCTCGAAGTTGGGGTCTCACAAGCCGATAAATGGCGAAACTGTTCACAGACAGATTAATCTAAGCAAAACCTACCTCTAAACAACGACAACTACTGTATATATATGAGTTGGGATGTCCTAGGGTTATCCCTAGGGCGCACACCATTTGGGTTTAGCCCACGACATCATTACAAGGCCTAAGGCCCAAAATAGACTTAGATTGGAAGAGGTATGTGTCTTGTTTTGATGATTCCGGACAGCTCAGGAGGAATTTTGATGTGGGACCAAAACCATCTGAAAGTAGACTCCATAAGCTTTCCAACAAGTACTCATGGGCCCTGAGAGTCCTTCTGGATCAGCGGCTAGGTCCGTTTGAAGTTGATGCTATTATGAGGCCCGAATCCGAATCCAAAACGTGCAGAACTTCATCTCTTGCCTTCTATGGACCAAAAGTGACGTGGTGATGTAGAAGTAGACTTGAGTAAGGTCTTGGTTTGGTCCCCAATCAACTTCTTGGATCATCCATGCATTCCTTACGCTTAGTCTCTTTCCCTTTACCTAAACAAGTATCTCTGCAAACGAGAACACACAAAACTCATGGTGCAGTAACGGCTGTTCAAATATATAACACATAAATCTTACGTAGAAAGCATGCACCTTTGGTTGATGAATAAATCAGGTAGCTATGGTTATATCCAAGCTAGTGATGTCCTCATCACGTGGCTTCAGCATCTACCCCTTGGTCAGACGGCACTAGTGGTCCTGTAGTCAGGACTGCTTCAGTTTCTATAACTGGAGCAGTCACCGGCTCAGCAAATAGACTTGCTAATTTCAGCTCGGCTAAGGCTGGCCCGGCAACAGGAGCAGTCGGCGTAGTCATTTTCAAATCTACGTCCACTCGCCTCCTGCATGATGAGTCAAATATCAAGACATTATTGCATTAACCAAGATTCCCACAAGACTCAAGATGGTTTTCTCTTGGAGGACTTGAACTTCCACGAGAGGGCTCCAGATGCCGGCAGTGGAGAGCTGCTGGCAGCCGGGCTAGTCGGCACGGCAGTCAGAGGCGGCACCGCTCTTGAGCCTGATGTAGCTAATCTCGTGGTCAGCAGCGCTGGCCTTGGGCTCGATGTTGCTGAGCCGGAAGCCGCTGATTTTGTACTCAGTGGCGCCTGCTTTGGGCTCGATGTTGTTGAGCCAGCCGGCGCCAGTCTTGAGCTTGGAGGAGACGGCCTTGGACTTGGTCGCCTGGGAGCTACACTGGTAGTGTCTTTTATTTTCAGACTCCCGGCTGCGGCACTCGGCTTGCTGGTTTTCTTCTTGCCCAGATCTTTAACTGGTCTCTTCCCAACTCTCGTGGAGCTAGGTTCGGTAGCAGAGGGACTCAACGGCCTTTTCTTTGACCTGGCAACCGACAAAGTTTGGGAGTCTTCATCAAACTCCTCACATGCCTGCAGGAAGTTCAACAATGCACATCATATATTGTAGGACGACCCAGGATATACGCTTACAAGCATTCATCATAGATGGACATCAAGTCAGAATTTCAATGTTACCTTTGGACAAGGCCTTTCTCGCTGTAGGCCTTGGGAGTGCCCTCTGCATGTTTGGTCCCAATTACCCCACTGGCAAAATAGCTGAGCATGATGTCAATCACCTTGTACTTGCTAGTTAGCTCCGGGTATTCTCGGCTCGGATCGTTTTTCCCTTTATAGTCCCAGCCGAAGTGACTCCTTAGCTTCAGTGGCCTGATGCGGTGACTCAGGAAGCATCTGGCCACCCAGGGTCCAGTGAATCCAGAGTTCTTCAATTTATCAAGCTTATCGATCAATTGATACACCTGGCCCATCTCCTCAAAAGTTGGCACCAATGACCAATTGGGCGAGACCACCAGAGACAAGCCAGTGAACAGGGGCAGAGAAGGCTCAAGATCAGAACAATAAAACCATTCTCTGTGCCAGCCTTTGAGGGAGGGTTTCAAGGGGACATGAAGATAGATTTTCTTCATTTCATTCCTAAGCTGAAGACCGGCCCCCTCTATCACCTGGACCTTGTTTTTGGAGGGCTGGGGTTTGATGTGGAGCAGATACCTAAACAGATTGAAATGGGATTCCACACCCAGAAAACACTCACAAAGAGTTGCAAAGAGTGAGATTTGCAAGATGGAGTTGGGATTCAGATTCACCAACTCTAGCCCATAGAAAGAAAGAAGTTGGCGCAAAAAACCTGA
Source organism: Oryza meyeriana var. granulata (assembly GCA_003991445.1). NCBI lineage: Eukaryota > Viridiplantae > Streptophyta > Magnoliopsida > Poales > Poaceae > Oryza > Oryza meyeriana. The sequence continues at coordinate 285,847 of RYFJ01001864.1, read as the reverse complement.
AGAAGGAAGAGAAAACCCCTGGTCGAAGAAAGAGGTAAAAACAACAATCTCACTGGATCAGGGCACCGAGATCGATTCCCCCTCAGCCAAACACCAATGGATGAATTTGCGACTCTGCAATCTCAGCTTCTTCTCTAGATAACTCAGCTTAGTCGACCCGCAATCCAAAGTCAGCCAAGTCTCGTCAGACATCTCCAGGATTTTCGAAGCTCTCAGCATGGTTTAGGGCGAGGAGATTTGGGGGAAATCCTACTAGGGGCTTGGAATGGATGCGGAGGAGCGGGATCGCCCGAGTTTTGAGAGGGAAGAGCTAGCAATGGCGAACCCTAGCAACGCGAGGTGCAAAATTTTGGCACGGAAGCTAGAAGACGAAGCGATTGGTGGATTGGAGAAGATGAGAGAATCTTTTCTCTCTCCCCGTCTTTATAGAGCCTATGCTGATAAGTGGGCTTGGGCCTGCAAAATCGGTATGGGGCTACAAGATATGAGTTTCTACAGTAGCATGCTCTATTGGGCCGCTCGCAGGCTGTGTTAAAATCACAGTGCTGGTGATACTCACAGAGACCGATTAAATAATCAGATATGCTTCATGCTAAGCCTACGGTCGGATGTATACATCCGAGTATCTGCATTATTTACCAGGTATTGAGAATATATCCTTATAAGGATCACAAGCTGGTCTCCATTAAAATTGGGGATGCAGGTATCTCTCAAGTACACCTGACCACGTATTGGATTAAATAATAATGTGGTACTCGGACTACATGCTTGGTCAACAATTGTTGTGAGCAAAAATTCTTTTGGCTGACATGAAGCGGAAGAGTCTAACTTCCAAGTGACATACAACTCGGGAAAGACTATAAACTCATTCCAGATGACATGATGCTGATGAGTCTAAATTCCGAGTGACATACTACTCGGGAAAGACTATAAAATTATTCCGGTTGACATGACACTGAAGAGTCTCATATACCAGTAGTGCACTACTTGGGAAAGACTACAAGGTTAAAGATCTTTGACTTTATGTTTAATTGTTTCACAATTAAGCACAAAGTCGGGGGCTACACCTAATAGGTGCGCCTATTCGATGCATACTATTCATATTTCTACATGAAGCCCTTCATAGCCTCATTGCTAGCTAACATGAAGTAGGACTCAGGAGAAGAAGCACTCGGACAAAGAGTACTCGGGAGCAATGCACTCGGGAATTTTTCATCGTGGAGGATGAGCACTCGGCATCAGCTGTGACTCAACTATGAAGGTCTTAGGGGCTGCTGTGGAGGCCATGGGCCTCGGGTACCTCATGACAAGCATATGTGCCACTTGGAAAGAGGATGGGCCTAGCCTTGTAATTAGAGATATGATGACCCTCGGCCGACTTTGCCTTGTATGATAAGGAAGATACAGTCCTAGCTAGGCACGTTATATCTCTAAGAGGAGATCCCTTGGTCGTAGTCCGGCTGGGACTCCTACTTTGTAACCCTGTCCCCCAGTATATAAGGGGAAACAGAGCACCCCCTAAGGGCAAGATCACCGAGATCATCAAGATTCTATAGAATCCTCAAAGTAAATACACCACAACTGGACGTAGGGTATTATCTCACATCGAGGGCCCGAACCAGTATAAACTCATTGTGTTCCTTTGCAATCCACCGAGTTTCGATCCGATGAGTAGCCCAATATTCATATTGCCAGTGTAAAACATCGACCAAAACGTGAACAGAACTCGAAACTCTAGAGGAACTAGACACTAAGACCAGCAAAGGACACGACGATGCAACCAAAAGTTCAACAATGCAATGTACTGAAAAGAAAAATTACGAAGCTAAGACTTGTTCGGACAGATTGATCTACTGCTGATTAGGGTTTAGGGTTTAGGGTTTAGAGTTTTCGCTCTATCTTCTTGTTTTCTTTCCAACGGAACAAGAATTGCCTCAATCGGAGGTCGTATGCAAAAGTTACACTATTTTTTCTCTCTTTTTTTTTCACACACACGATGCCTTCCTAGTGGAATGCGAAACCTCCTTGGCCGATATCGTGTCCTACTCCAAGTCCTCTTCCTTTTCTTTTCTCGACGTGGCAGTTCAGAACCAACCACTATGATGAGACCAAACGTGAACAGAACTGGAAATCTAGAGGAACTAGACACTAAGGCCAGCAAAGGACATGACGATGCAACTAAACGTTCAACAATGAAATGTAATGAAAAGAAAAATTGCGAGACTAAGACTGGTTCGGACAGATTGATCTACTGCTAATTAGGGTTTAGGGTTGAGGGTTTTCGCTCTATCTTCTCGTTTTCTTTCGAACGGATCAACAAACGCCTCAATCGGAGGTCGTATGCAAAAGTTACACTGTTTTTTCTCTCTTTTTTTTCACACACATGACGCTTTCCTGGTTGAATGCGAAACCTCGTTGGCTGAAATCATGTCCTACTTCGAGTCCTCTTCCTTTTCTTTCCATGACGTGGCAGTTTGGAACCAACCGCTACGGTGAGACCAAAACGTGCACAGAACTCGAAACTCTAGAGGAACTAGACACTAAGACCAGCAAAGGACACGACGATGCAACCGAAAGTTCAATAATGCAATGTACTGAAAAGAAAAATTATGAGGCTAAGACTGGTTCGGACAGATTGATCTACTACCAATTAGGATTTAGGGTTTATGGTTTTCGCTCTATCTTCTCGTTTTCTTTCCAAGGGATCAAGAATAGCCTCAATCGGAGGTCGTATGCAAAAGTTACACTGTTTTTTCTCTCTTTTTTTTAACACACACGGCGCTTTCCTGGTTGAATGCGAAACCTCCTTGGCCAAAATCGTTTCCTATTCTGAGTCCTCTTCCTTTTCTTTCATCGACGTGGCAGTTCGGAACCAACCGCTACGGTGAGACCAAAACGTGAACAGAAGTAGAAACTCTAGAGGAACAAGACACTAAGACCGGCAAAGGACACGATGATGCAACCGAAAATTAAACAATGCAATGTACTGAAAAGAAAAATTACGAGTCTAAGACTGGTTTAGACAGATTGATCTACTGCTAATTAGGGTTTAGGTTTTTCGCTCTATCTTCTTGTTTTCTTTCCAACGGATCAAGAATCACCTCAATCGAAGGTCGTATGCAAAAGTTACGTTGTTTTATTTTTCTCTCTCTTTTCTCACACACACGACGCTTTCCATGTTGAATGTGAAACCTCCTTGGCCAAAATTGTGTCCTACTCCGAGTCCTCTTCCTTTTCTTTCCTCGACGTGGCAGTTCGGAACCAACTGCTATGGTGAGACCAAAACATGAACAGAACTCGAAGCTCTAGTGGAACTAGGCACTAATACCAGCAAAGCACACCACGATGCAACCGTAAGTTCAACAATGCCATGTACTGAAAAGAAAAATTGCGAGGCTAAGACTGGTTCGGACAGATTGATATACTTCTAATTAGGGTTTAGGGTTTCAAATTTTCGCTCTATCTTCTCGTTTTGTTTCCAACGGATCAAGAAACGCCTCAACCGGAGGTCGTATGCAAAAGTTACACTGTTTTTTCTCTCTTTTTTTCACACACACGACGCTTTCCTGGATGAATGCAAAACCTCCTTGGCCGAAATCGTGTCCTACTCCGAGTCCTCTTCCTTTTCTTTCCTCGACATGGCATTTCGGAACTAGCCGCTATGGTGAGACCAAAATGTGAACAGAACTCGCAACTCTAGAGGAACTAGACACTAAGACCAGCAAAGGACCCGACGATGCAACTAAATGTTCAACAGTGCAATGTACTGAAAAGAAAAATTGCGAGGCTAAGACTAGTTCGGACAGATTGATCTACAGCTTATTAGGATTTACGGTTTAGGGTTTAGGGTTTTCGCTCTATCTTCTCATTTTCTTTCCAACGCCTCAAGAATAGCCTCAATTGGAGGTCATATGCAAAAGTTACACTTTTTTTCTCTCTTTTTTTTTCACACACACGACGCTTTCCTGGTTGAATGTGAAACCTCCTTGGCCGAAGTCATGTCCTATTCCGAGTCCTTTTTCTTTTCTTTCCTTGACGTGGCAATTCGGAACCAACCGCTACGGTGAGACCAAACCGTGAACAAAACTTGAAACTCTAGAGGAACTAGACACTAAGACCATTAAAGGACACGATGATGCAACCAAAAGTTCAACAATGCAATGTACTGAAAAGAAAAATTACGAGGCTAAGACTGGTTCGGATAGATTGATCTACTGCTAATTAGGGTTTAGAGTTTAGGGTTTTCGCTCTATCTTCTCATTTTCTTTCCAATGGATCAAGAATCGCCTCAATTGGAGGTCGTATGCAAAAGTTACGTTGTTTTCTTTTTCTCTCTTTTTTTTTCATACACACGATGCTTTCCTGATTGAATGCGAAACCTCCTTGGCCGAAATCGTGTCCTACACTGAGTCCTCTTCCTTTTCTTTCCTCAACCTGGTAGTTCGGAACCAACCGGTACGGTGAGACCAAAACGCGAATAGAACTCGACACTCTTGAGGAACCAGATACTAAGACCAGCAAACGACACGACGATGCAACCGAAAGTTCAACAATGCAATTAACTGAAAAGAAAAATTGCGAGGCTAAGACTGGTTCGGACAGATTGATCTACTGCTAATTAGGGTTTAGGATTTAGGGTTTAGGGTTTTCGCTCTATCTTCATTTTCTTTCCAACGGATCAAGAATCGCCTCAATCGGAGGTCATAATCAAAAGTTACACTTTTTTCTCTTTTTTTTCACACACACAACACTTTCCTGATTGAATGCGAAACCTCCATGGTCGAAATCGTGTCCTACTTCGAGTCTTCTTCCTTTTCTTTCCTCGACGTGGCAGTTTAGAACCAACCACTACGGTGAGACCAAAATGTGAACAGAACTCAAAACTGTAGAGGAACTAGACACTAAGACCAGCAAAGGACATGACGATGCAACCGAAAGTTCAACAGTGCAATATATTGAAAAGAAAAATTGCGAGGCTCAGACTGGTTGGGATAGATTGATCAACTGCAAATTAGGGTTTAGGGTTTAGTGTTTACTGTTTTCGCTCTATCTTCTCGTTTTCTTTCCAACGGATCAAGAATCGCCTCAATCAGAGGTCGTATGCAAAAGTTACACCGTTTTTTCTCTCTTTTTTTACACACTCGACGCTTTCCTCGTTGAATGCGAAACCTCTTTGGCCGAAATCATGTCCTACTCCGAGTCCTCTTCCTTTTCTTTCCTTGACATGGCAGTTCCGAACCAACCGCTATGGTGACATCAAAACATGAACAGAACTCGAAACTCTAGAAGAACTAGACACTAAGACTTGCAAAGGACACGACGATGCAACCGAAAGTTGAACAATGCAATGTACTGAAAAGAAAAGTTGTGAGGCTTAGACTGGTTCGGATAGATTGATCTATTGCTAATTAGGGTTTAGTGTGGAGGTCATGGGCCCCGGGTACCTCATCACAAGCATATGGGCCACTCGGATAGAGGATGGGCCTAGCCTTCTAATTAGAGATATGGTAACACCCGGCAGACTTTGCCTTGTACAATAAGGAATATATAGTCCTAGTCGGGTAAATTGTATCTCTAAGAGGAGATCCTTGGCCGTATCCAGCTGGGACTCCTACCTTGTACCCCTATCCTCCAGTATATAAGGGGAGGCAGGGCGCCCCATGAGGGCAGACCAACACAAATCCTCAAAGGAATAACACCACAACTGGCCGTAGGGTATTACCTCACATCGAGGGCCTGAACTAGTATAAATCTCCCCGTGTTCCTTTGCAATCCACTGAGTTTCTATCCGCCAAGTAGCCCCATATTCATATTGCCGGTGTAAAACATCGACAGTTGGCGCGCTAGATAGGGGCATCGGCGAGATCTACATCTACAAGCTCGATGGATCCAACAACAGGAGTTGACGGCGACAAATTTTCCCCCGGAGACACAATCTCATTTGGAAGCCTCGACTTCGTTGCCGACATGTTCGGCAACCTCGCCTTGGCCGGCGCAGATCCAATCCAACCGGTCGAGGAACCAGCTGACTCCGCGCCAGTCGGCCCACAAGACACCGCAGTCACCATCATCGATCTGCTGGGGCAATCTTCCACTTCGCCGAGCGTCGGGACAACTCTCTCCTTCGGTATCTGACTCGCTCTAGGCCTTGAGCCAGCCCGGGTCAGGCTAGGAAGGGGAGAGATCATCAATCTCCTGCACGGGCTTGGCAACGCCATGGATCTACATCTGACGCGGCAGACCCGATCCCCCATGGTTTAGTTTGGACATGGCTTAGAGTAGCTCCAGATTGGATCTAGGGAGGTCGGAGTCGTCCTTACTCCAATCAACTACTCGGATTTTGACTCCAAGTCAGACAGCGGTTCAAACACCAGTTCGGACACCAGTCTGGCGAGTTTCCTTCTGACCCGCGAGATCTTCATGGCTTCAACCCCTCCACCAGAGGTACGCCGACTACAAGAGGAGCAACAAGAGGAGGCACATCGACTACAGCAACAGGAGGAGGCCGACCGCGAGGCTCGCAATGAAGAGCTACGCAAGGCTGGGCAAACCGCTCGGCAATAGATCCTCCAGACTAGAGTTGGCGACCACGATGTCTTCGTCACGCCATAACAGAACATCGTGGCCACTGCAACCTTGCTGGAAACACTCCAGCTCAGCCTGATCACTAGGCCACCCCGATGATAGCCAAGATCAAGGCGATGATTACAACTGCTGCCTGTCAGTAGCACCAACAGTCGGGTGAAACCCTTATACCGACCAACCAGTCGGGTTCTCCGGCAGCAATCTCGTCCGCATCAGCATGATGTCGGCCGGCTGGCTCAAGTCAGCCATACGAGGAGTCGTGGCAAACATCACTCGGCAACACTAACAACAATAATCAGCGGCATCACCAGAACGATCGCCGGTTCAACCAAGATCTCCGAGTCCATCTACAGTGTGATCTCCGCCAAGATATCAATGCTCGGCGCTGGCAGCGCGAAGATGACGAGCGCCACCGACTGGAGGACGAACACAAGCGTTTCGGTCTTCACCACAAGCGGTTTAACCATCGTGGTAGGAGTCAGAGCCCTCACGAAGATGAAGGTGTTCTAGCTTTCACCCAGGAGCTACAAGATGTCGACTGGCCGTCGGGTTTCAATCCTAGGGATCGAGAAATACGACGGCAAAACCAACCCTAAGTCCTAGCTCACCGTATATTCTCTGGCAATCCGAGCAGCCGGAGGTGACCACAAAACCATGGCTAACTACCTCCCAATCGCCCTAGCCGACTCGGCGAGGACATGGCTAACGGGGCTCCCGAGGCGGTCAGTTGGTTCTTGGGGAGAACTCAGGGAGCGGTTCATCACTAAGTTCCAGGGGACCTACGAGAGGCCGTCTTCTGAGCACGATCTATATTAGCTGCACCAGAGGAAGAACGAGTCTCTACGTGAATTCATCAAGAGGTTTTCCGAGAAGCGCAACTCCATCCCAATGATCAAGGACGAGGTCGTCATCGCCGCCTTCCGCAAGGGAGTAAAGGACGCCCCATTCATCGCGAAATTCACTCGAAAGCCTCCAGCCACTGTCAGGGCTCTCTTCGATATGGCAAATAAATACGCCGACTCGACCGAGGCGGTCACAGAGGCCCTCGACGAGAAGAAAGAGTCCCTGCAAAAAGACCAAAAGGCAAAAGCTAACAACGAGCCATCACAGAACAAGTCCGGCAGCCGCAAGCGGAAGTCGGACAACGAGGTGGCCAACATGGAGCGAACTCGGTCGTGGGCCCCAAGGAACAACGAGTACCAGAAGGTTATGAACGGGCCTTGTCCCTTCCATCCTAAGTGATGGAGACTGAGGTGCCCGATCTTTCGATGAGTTGATAGCTATCAATTTGTGGGTGGAGATGACCCTGGCAATCCGACTACAAACGCACGACGTCGCTTGCGCCTTAGCAATCGCTGAACCAACTCCGAGATGTTATTGATCCCGCTGACAGCGTGATCAACCTGAACACGAGGTTCAATCCCTGCGAGCAATCGAAGAACTATCAAGAATAGGACGTAGGCAATCTGATATTGGAATATGAATGAAGCATAAATTGTATTGCGAACACAATGTTGGGATCACGAAGCTGTCTTGACAGGTGGTCGTCCGACACAACTGAAGAACAGAAGTTTGCACAAGGGCTAAACCTAAGCTCAACGAAATCCAAGTCGTAACAAGGGAGGCGGCAGCTCTTAAATAGGGATACGACCAGGGAGGGACGTCCGCCTAGGGTTACAAGGCCCATGGGCCCAAGTGGGGATGGCGCAGCACCCGTTTGACTCGGACTCAGGAATCAACATGGATTGTTTTGATAATTGCGGCCAGCTCGGATGGAATTTGAAGATGAGGTTGGATCCGTTGGAAAGTAGACTTCATAAGCTTTCCATGAAGTACAAGAATGCCCCAATCGGAGTCCATATGAAGTCGTGGCAGCCGTGGCAAGTCGGTACTGTCCTGCAGTCCGAATCCAACTTCCAAAACGTGTTGAATTTGGACTCCTTCTTTCCTTGGGCCAAAAGTGACGTGGTGGCCTGGTGGAGGACTTTAGAAATACTTAAATTTGGTCCCCAATCAACTTCATTAACCTTCCATGCTTTCCATATGCAATCAAACCTTCCCTTGATCCATGTAAGTAATTCTGAAAATAAAAATAAACACACTTTATGGTGCAGCACCAATTCATCAAATGCATCAATGATAAGCCCCATATAGAGTGGTTGCACCTTTGGTTTAGAAGTGGTTAACATGGTCATATCTATGCCGGTGATGTCCTCATCACTAAGGGCAAGCACGTGGCCAAGGATTGTTTCATGCTCAAAAAGTTTGCTTCTGCGCAGACTTCGTTATCTGGCGTAGACAAAGACAAAGACAAGCCAGACTCAAGCCTGGCCGATGATTTTCAAGATCCCTAGGCCGAGCTCAACCACATTTTCGGAAGGCTGTTTGCGTACGAGTCCAAGCGAAAGTAGAAGCTAACAGCACGCGACGTCAACACGGTCTCTACAGCAGACGCCCCTTAATATTTGCGTTGGTCAGAAATGCCCATCACATTCGACCACGCAGATCACCTTGATCGGGTCTCACACCTGCGACGCTACCCACTCGTCCTGGACCCGGTCGTCAAAAATATCAAGTTGAAGAAGGCTCTCATAGACGGAGGCAGCGCGCTCAACATCCTCTTTGCCAAGACTCTGGATGAGATGAAGATTCCTCGTTCAGAACTGCAGCTGAGTACGGCGCCCTTCCATGGGATAATCCCCGGCTTATCTTCAACACCCCTCGGGCAAATAACCTTGCCGGTCACCTTCGGCACGCAGGATCACTTCCACATAGAAAACATCTGCTTCAAGGTCGCCGACTTCGAGACTGCGTACCACGCGATACTCGGACAACCGGCGCTCGCCAAATTCATGGCGATACCGCACTATACCTACATGCTGCTCAAGATGCTAGGGCCAGCAGGAGTCCTCTCCCTCCGCAGCGATGTCAAGCAAGCCTTCACCTGCGACAAGGAGAGCTGCGAGTTGGCTCAATCACAAGAGGCGGCAGTCGGACGCAACAGCATTCGGTAAGCCGTCGCAACTGAACTTGAGGATGACCAAGTTCTGGCAAAAAAAGCAGCGAAGTCGGGAATTTCAGCGGACTCTGACACAAAGAAGATCCCCTGGACCCTTCTGACCCTCCAAGACTGCTCTAGTCAAGACCGGACTCGACCCCAAATAGGAAGATGCACTTGTCACCTTCCTCCAAGCCAACAAAGATATCTTCGTATGGAAACCGTCCGGCATGCCGGGTGTACCAAGGGAGGTGATCGAGCACTCCCTCAATGTGATGGAGACTGAGGTGCCCGATCTTTCGATGAGTTGATAGCTATCGATTTGTGGGTGGAGATGACCCTGGCAAACCGACTACAAACGCACGACGTCGCTTGCGCCTTAGCAATCGCTGAACCAACTCCGAGATGTTATTGATCCCGCTGGCGGCGCGATCAACCTGAACACGAGGTTCAATCCCTGCGAGCAATCCAAGAACTAGCAAGAATAGGACGTAGGCAATCTGATATTGGAATATGAATGAAGCATAAATTGTATTGCGAACACAATGTTGGGATCACGAAGCTGTCTTGACAGGTGGTCGTCCGACACAACTGAAGAACAGAAGTTTGCACAAGGGCTAAACCTAAACTCAACGAAATCCAAGTCGTAACAAGGGAGGCAGCAGCTCTTAAATAGGGATACGACCAGGGAGGGACGTCCGCCTAGGGTTACAAGGCCCATGGGCCCAAGTGGGGATGGCGCAGCACCCGTTTGACTCGGACTCAGGAACCAACGTGGATTGTTTTGATGATTGCGGCCAGCTCGGATGGAATTTGAAGATGAGGTTGGATCCATTGGAAAGTAGACTTCATAAGCTTTCCATGAAGTACAAGAACGCCCCAATCGGAGTCCATATGAAGTCGTGGCAGCCGTGGCAAGTTGGTACTGTCCTGCAGTCCGAATCCAACTTCCAAAACGTGTTGAATTTGGACTCCTTCTTTCCTTGGGCCAAAAGTGACGTGGTGGCCTGGTGGAGGACTTTAGGAATACTTAGATTTGGTCCCCAATCAACTTCATTAACCTTCCATGCTTTCCATATGCAATCAAACCTTTCCTTGATCCATGTAAGTAATTCTGAAAATAAAAATAAACACACTTTATGGTGCAGCACCAATTCATCAAATGCATCAATGATAAGCCCCATATAGAGTGGTTGCACCTTTGGTTTAGAAGTGGTTAACATGGTCATATCTATGCCGGTGATGTCCTCATCACAAAGTCAAGACAAATGCCAAGCCAGTCAAGCAACGGCTACGGCGCTTTGCACAGGACTGGAAAGATGCTATTCGGGAGGAAATAACCAAGCTCCTCGCAGCCGGGTTCATCAAAGAGGTCTACGACCCGAACTGGCTAGCAAACCTAGTTCTAGTCCGGAAGAAAAACGGTAAATGGCGCATGTGCATCGACTACACCGATCTCAACAAGGCGTGCCCCAAGGATCCATTTGGTCTACCGAGAATAGATCAGGTGGTGGATTCGATTGCGGGGTGCGAACTTCTCAGCTTTCTCGACTGTTACTCGGGATACTACCAAATCAGCCTGAAGGAGGAGGACTGCTTAAAGACGTCTTTCATCACGTTGTTTGGAGCGTACTGCTACATCACTATGCCGTTCGGTTTGAAAAACGCTGGAGCAACGTATCAACGTGCAATTCAGCGGTGTCTGCACACTCAGATCGGGCGCAACATGGAAGCCTACGTCGATGACGTGGTGATCAAGACCAAGTCCAAAGAAGACCTCATCGCTAACCTGGAAGAAACCTTCCAAAATCTTCGAAGATTCAAGATGAAGTTAAACTCAGAAAAGTGCGCCTTCGGTGTGCCATCCGGCAAGCTACTTGGTTTCATCGTCTCGCATCGCGGCATCGAGGCCAACCTGGAGAAAGTCAACGCAACCATGAAGATGGCACCCCCGGCTAGCCAGAAGGACATCCAGAAGCTAATAGGCTACATGGCGACACTCAGCCGGTTTATCTCCTGACTAGGCGAACGGGGCATGCCCTTTTCCAATCTATTGAAGAAAGCAGACAATTTCCAATGGACTCCCGAAGCCCAGCAAGCCTTCAAAGACTTCAAGCAATTTCTCACATCACCTCCTGTGTTGGCGTCACCCATGCCCCAAGAACTGCTAATGCTATATCTGGTGGCAACTACTCAGGTTGTCAGCACGGTGCTGGTGGTTGAGCAATCCAAACCGGGTCACATCCAAAAAGTTCAACGGCCAGTCTACTTTGTGAACGAGGTCCTTGCTGACTCAAAGATGAGATATCCGCAGGTCCAGAAGCGCATCACCGTCCGGCCTACTCATCACTGTCCGGAAGTTGGTGCACTATTTCCAAGTGTTGTCAATCGGCCATCACCCCTTATATATATAGGGCGGCTGGTCTTTCCTTGTACACAAAAATACTTTCCATGCATACGGTAAAAAGAAAACAGAGACCGAACCGAAGTATTCCTCCTACTTACAACCGGCCAATCATGTGGAAGACGAGGCCGTTAACATCCTCGCCCGAGCATCTCGCCAGGCAGTTGTCCAGACCGCTGCTTTCGCTTTGTCTGGATCGCCCGGGACCTCACCTGGCCTGTGTCCGCGCCCAGGACCCTGCCCCCGCTTGTGCCCATGCCCGGGCCCTGATCCCGTGCCCGGGCCCTTGTGCCCGTGCCCGAGATCCTGTGCCCAGGACCTTGCACCAATATACACGTGATGACAAATTTGATCATCAACACATGCCCCCCTGTTTTTTGGCAAAGCTTGCATGCCAAAAAATATACTTCTTTCTTGTGCGAAGACTAAGGACGATGTCAACACACCCATCAGCCATGTTTATTTTGTTCTAAGGACGATAATTAAATATCGGCCATACGTGCTTAAGCTTCTTGCCACACACTTGGATGAAACTTCTTCAAATATTTGCCATTGAGAGCACGGGGCAGAAAAGTACCTTTTAATGACTCCACCAAATATGAATTTCCGGGAACCACTCTCGCAATTTTGAAAGGACCTTCCCAACTCGGAGACCACTTCCCAAACTTGTTATCTTTTGAGCCAATCGGTAGAATCACCTTCCACACTAGATCACCAACTTGAAAACTTTTCAACTTGCCCTTCTTGTTATATGCTTTTGCCACTCATAGCTTGTCTCTCTCAATAGCCCTCAATGCTTCTAATCTCTTATCGGCGACCTCGTCAATATTGTCCATCATTAAATTGTGGAAATCCACCGCCGATAAGTCATTTTGCTTAGCTAATCTTAAGGCTTCCAGATTTACCTCCACAGGCAAAACGGCCTCTTGTCCATATACAAGCTCATATGGAGTTACTTTAGTTGCACTGTGCCTTGAGATCCTATGTGCCCAAAGAGCTTCGGACAGCACCTCATGCCATCTTTTAGGATTATCTTCAATCTTCTTCTTGATGAGCTTGATCAATATTTTATTTGTGGACTCCGCTTGTCCATTGGCTTGGGCATAATATGGAGATGAGTTGAGCAACTTTATCTTATATAATTCAGCAAAATCTTGAACTTGTGATGATATAAAAGAAGACCCTTGATCCAAAGTTAATGTTTGAGGAATGCCGAATATATGGATAATGTGCTTAGTTATGAATTGAATTACCTCCACATGTGTCATATTTTTGAGAGGAACTGCTTCAGACCACTTGGTGAAATAATCAGTAGCAACTAGCATGAACCAATGCCCCTTTGACGATGGAGGATGAATCCGTCCAATAAAGTTCAATCCCCAACCTCGGAATGGCCACGGCTTAACAATAGGATGCAACATGGCAGCGGGAGCTAGCTGAATATTACCAAACCATTGACAAGCTTCACACCCCTTGTAATATCTGAAGCAATCATTAATCATCGTCGGCCAATAGAAACTAGCACGTCATAGCAACCACTTCATCTTGTGTGTCGACTGATGTGTACCACATATGCCTTCATGCACCTCTCCCATAGCAACTCTCGCTTGGTCCTCATCCAAGCACTTCAAAAGAATACCATCAACAGTTCGGCGATAAAGGTCATTGTCAATCAATATATACTTGAAAGCCATCCGCCGAACCATCTTGTCCACCCTCTTGCTAGGATTTTGCAAATAATTAACAATAGGCTTCCTCCAGTCCTTGTCTTCACCTGCATAAACTTTAAAATTAGTGGCCGAATCGGTGGGCTGCGGTTCGGCCTTGCCTATGTTAGCAAGACAAGACATCGGCTCTTGAGAGATGTAAAATACGCCATGGTGAACGTGATAGCTGGATGCTTGCTGCGCTAACTCATTTGCTCTCCAATTTTCCTGTCTAGATACATGAGCAATACTAAAGGAATCCAAGATAACAATAATATCTAGACATGTATCAAGATAAACATTAAGTGATTTGTCGAAACATTGAAAAACCTTAGATACTTGCTGCACTACTAACAACGAATGACCAAAAGCCTCAATATGTGTAGCACCTATAGCAGCCAACAACTCTAGCCCGAATAGCAAAGCTTCATATTCGGCTTGATTATTTGTGCAAAAGAATTCTAAGCGGCATGAGGCTTCAAAAACAGCACCATATGGAGAAATATAAACAACACCAACACCTTGGCCATTGCTACAGACTGAACCATCAAAATATAATCTCCATGGTACTTAAAGAAACAAGGTCAAGACCAACATTATGTCTATCATCAATCCGATGCTCAACAATAAAATCAGCTACAATTTGGCCCTTTGTTGCTTTCAAAGGTTCATAAGCCAAATCATATTCAATTAAAGCATAAGCCCACTTACCAATCCTACCACTAAGAATTGGTCTATGCAACATATATTTAATGACATCGGTTTGACACGCTACTATGCAAGCACTAGATAGTAAATAATGTCTCAGTTTTGTGCAAGCATAATATAGCGAAAGGCATAATTTTTCAATAAAAGTGTATCTTGTTTCAGCGTCCAATAAACGCCGGCTCAAATATGCAATAGCATGCTCCTTTCCTTTAGTTTTCTGTGTCAAAACAGCACCAATTACTCCATCTTCTGCTGCAATATAAAGCCTAAACGGCTGTCCTTGTTTGGGCGCTCTCAATACCGGTGGAGTAACCAAATAATACTTGATCTTTTCAAAGGCTTCTTGCTGTTTTTTCCCCCCAAGTGAAATCAGTGTCGCTCTTCAACCGAAGGATAGGTGTAAAAGCATCAACTTTCCTCGACAAGTTAGCTATGAATCTCCTCAAATAATTGACCTTGCCAAGGAACTTTTGCACATCTCTCTTGCATTCAGGAATCTGAATTTTCTGGATAACTTCAATTTTCTTAGGATCTATTTCTATGCCATGTTCATGAATAATGAAGCCTAAAAATTTTCCAGCCGATACACCAAAAGCACACTTTAAAGGATTCATCTTCAGATTATACTTTCTCATTCTATCAAAAGCTAAATGCAAATCAGCCAAATGTGGTTCAACGGCATCCGATTTGACAACAATATCATCAATATAAACCTCTAAAATGACCCCAAGCAAATCATGAAAGATTAAATTCATAGCTCTTTGATATGTAGCACCAGCGTTCTTCAAACCAAAGGTCATTACCACCCACTCAAATAAACCAAGAAAACCGGGGCAACGAAAAGCCGTTTTGGATATGTCTTCTTCGGCCATAAAAATCTGGTTATACCCCGCATTACCATCAAGAAAGCTAGTGACCTTATGTCCAGAAGCATCGTTAATAAGCATATCGGCTATAGGCATAGGATACTCATCTTTGGGTGTAGCTTTGTTCAAATCTCTGAAATCAATGCACACCCTCAATTTGCCGGATCCTTTCTTCTCCACGGGCACAATATTGGAAATCCAATCAGCATACCTGCAAGGTCTAATGAAATTAGCTTTAAGCAACCGATCAATCTCCTCCTTAATCCGGTCATACATCTTGGGATTGAACCTTCTAGCTGGCTGTTTGAAAGGTCTGAAACGACTCTTAATGGGCAGCCGATGTTCTACTAACTCTCGGCTCAAGCCAGGCATCTCATGGTATTCCCAAGCAAAGATATCAACATACTCTTTTAAGAGCTCGATTAACTTCAACTTGTAATCGGCTTTCAGATTTTTGTTTATAAAAGTCGGCCTAGGAACTGATCCATCACCGATGTCTATCTCCTCTAATGGATCGGCCGATGTAAAACCTTGTCCTAGCTTATCCATATTTTCTAGCTCTTCTATGGATTCATGCATATCGTTTTCTCGAGACCGATAATTTTCGAGATGCTTTTGCAACCAATCTGAGCTAGGATCCATCTAATCACATTATATTTTTGAGCCGATCACCACCAATCGGCTTTAACATGACGGGCACAAAACCATTTTTTGTAGCACTAAGGAAATCAAATTCTGGAAGATCATTGCGTCCCGTCAAACAAGTAGCTTTAGGATGTTGCCAATCCACCATAGCATCAGCCAAGGCAACACAAGCCGATGTGTCTACATAAATTATCTCCACCTCATCCTCAACCCATCGGATGGCACGCACTGGTTAGCATGTACCCAATCGTGGCCTAAAATCACATTGTAATTACCTTGCACTTCAGCGACAAAGAACGCAGCGGGCAAAGTCTTGCTTCCAATCGTGAGCTCCACATAAATAACTCCTTTGGCCTCTGTCCGTTCCTTGCCTTCAAAGCCATTCAGCACCATATTGGTCTTCTTCAAGTCTTCATCTTGCAGCCCCAATTTCTTGAAAACTAAATATGGCATAAGATTGATCACAGCTCCACCATCAACAAGCATTCTAGCAACCGGCGATCCATTAATATGACCCTTGATGTACAGCGGTTTCAAGTGCTTCACCGGTTCTTTAGGCTTCTCAAAGATGGCATTCTTGGGACCAAAATCCAGCTGGGCTACCTCTCCTTCTTCATCAACAACACGATACTCAGCAGGTAAGTAATAAACCATATTAATATCCATACCTTCCCTATTGGGTGTCGGCTCAAAATCCACCATCTCTTCATCATCTCCCAAGGTGAATATCGGCGTCTGTGATGAAGGGGGTTCTGTAGGTGACATGGTTGAGGTTGGGATAGCCTCAGGTACCTCCTGAGTTGGAGTAACAACTGCTGGAACAGGTGGAGGTGCTGCTGTTTTTTCATCAACCTTAGGCTTCCACACTTGTTTCGGATTGATGACGGGCCAAATTTGATTGAAGAATTCATCCCTTTGCTTCTCCCTCCTTTCCTCCTTCTTTTGCTGAGTTCTCATATGCTGCAACCTCCTCTTCTTAGCCTTGGACAAGCCGGGAGGACACCATCTCAGCTGGGTATACTTGGCATCTATTCTCTTGGTGCCGCTGGTACTTGTCTCGTGATCATTAGCTGTTGCACCTGGCTGAACAGCAACCATAACACTATTAGATTTAGCCGAATTACCAATAATAATCGGCCTTTTACCCAGTTCTTTGATCTGCATCTTTAGTGCCAATTTTGATGATGTCGCAACTTGTAGACCTCCCTTCTTGGTTGCTTGCTGGTTCTGAAATTCCAGCACTTGGTGACTTAGCACGCCATTCTTGCTTCACCATCTTCTTCTTTATAGAAGCTTGTGATGGCCGATTAGTGCCACTGCCCAAACAGCCTTTTGTGGAGTAAGTTAGTCTCTCAAATACAGGCCTTCTAGGTGCTGCCCACCCAGGATGAAAAGCGTATGGAACTATTGAGTGCTGCTCCCATCCTCCATAGTAATCTCTCGCATAATATGGTGCATAGGGAGGTGGCGCCATCCATGGTGCAGGAGCCCATGTTCCATATAGACCATGTTGATGCTGAAATTGATGGCGTGAAGGTGACCTTGAACGCTTCAATTGTGATGGCCGATTAGAGCTAGAACCGGCCGCTTGTTTGGCATACTTGGATAGCAGCATATCAAATGTTGGCTTGATTTTCTTCTGCTGCGCTTTTGCCTCATTTACCTTCCACTTGCCAACCTCTGGACCTTTGGGCTTGATGAATTTTGCATGACCTCCTTGCTGCACTTGCCCCCCGAGTACAGAAGTTTTCATAATGATCTTTAATGTTTCCTTGCCATCGGGGGCTTTCTCAAGCACAATCCTTTTCCTCAAGACCTTGTCATCTGTGGTTACGACCCTAGGTTCGCCGATAACAACACTTGTCTTTCCTTTAGCAGCTTCGGCTTGTTCCGGCCGAAGTAACACCTTCTTCCCTTCCAAATTTAAAGTATTCATGGGGAAGGGAGTCTTGTCAACTTGCATTTCTGCAAAACTCAATCGTCCATCATTGATAGCTGATTGGATCTGTCGCCGAAAGACATTACAATCATTAGTAGCATGAGAAAAAGAATTATGATACTTGCAATAAGCTTGCCATTTCAGCTCCTCAAACGGCGGTAAAGTATGTGAAATTTTAATATACTTGTCTTGCAGCAAAGCATCAAAAATCTTATCACATTTAGCAACATCAAAAGTGAATTTCATCTCTTCTTCACGATTCTTGCGAATCGGCTTAAGAGCACTACAAGCATATGGTTTGGCCTTTGAGGGCCAAACAAAGTCAGTAGCATAGACATCAACTTCATCATCCGAACAAGAATTATAATCAATAACATGCATGTGAGGACGATCAGTTTTAGTCTTATAATTTTCTTTAACATCTTTGTTTCGACTCTCTTGAGCCAAAGCTCGCTGCAAGACTTGATTAACAGTTAAAAATTCATAGCTTTCTAATTTTTCTTTAATGTGAGTCTTGAAACCATTAAGCACGAGATCAGCTAAGTCTCTCTCACCTATCACAAGACTATAGCACCGGTTTTTAACATCTCTAAATCTTTTGACATAATCTGAAACCGATTCATCATGCTTTTGCCTAACCAATGTAAGATGTGATAGCTTAAGCTCATTATCGTCTGCTGTAAAAATGATCATGAAATTTTTGTTCTAGCTGCAACCATGTAGTAATAGAACCAGGAGACAAAGCAGAAAACCATGAAAAAGCTGTACCGGTTAAAGATAAAGGAAATAAACGCACTTTCAACTCATCCATAGAACCCGCTTCACCTAATTGAGCCAGATATTGACTAACGTGCTCCCATGTGGTTTTGCTATCCTTGCCATTAAATTTAGAAAATTCAGGAACCTTATAACCTTGAGGATAAGCAATAACATCAAAGCAGGATGGGTATGGCTTTTGATAAGTTCATCCTCTAACCTTCGGTTCAACCCCAAAAGATTCAACAAACATCCTATGCATATCTTCTCGTAACCCAGCCATAACTTCTTCTAAATTGGTTGGGAGTGCCCTAGGTGGTGGCGTAGGATTTATAGGAGTGTTGCACGTATTTAAAATCTGTGACATAGGCATCGGCGGTGTAGAAAATTGTGGCATGGTTTTATTTGGCGCCGAAACTCCCAAAGATGGTATGCTAACAATGGGATTAGGATATGTAGGCATCATCATTAATCCACTTCCAGGTTTAGCTTGCTGCCCAGAAAAGAAATTCATCGGCATGCCATATGAGGGTTGTTGTGGCAATTCCGATGAATCAATAGGTGCTGTTGGGTTAGGGTTTACTGCGCTAGTGCATGCACCAACATAACTATTAGAGGGCTGCGGTGTATTTTTCTTAGCATTCATCATATCTATCATAGCCTGATTAAGAAGATTGTTATTCTGTGCAACGCAAAACTCTAATTCAGCGAACTGTTCAGGAGAAAAAGTGCTACTTACAGAGTTTTGTACCTTTTCTTTGCCTCGTAGAGGAGGGAAGGTGATCTCGCCAACCGCTGTGATATTACCTTGCCGATCTTTGTTGAAGTTGGCAAGGAACCTATCCATCTCTTCCTCTTCGCGCTTCTTCTTGTATGCCTCATAAGCTTGGCGATGCTCTTTGGACAATTCATCAAAGCTAGGCTTGATGATGTTGTCGGTGCTGATATCTCCGGGCTTTGGGATCTTACTGCCAGACATGACTGACGGCGGCGTAGATGTACCTTGATCTTCCTTCTTCCCCAACGGAGTCGCCAAAAAGTGTGTTCACACACGAACACGTCACGTGTGCCCCCGGCGACGAGCGCGATGCGCAAGACACGTCGCAAGGGGAGTCTCGTCGGGAGCGCGATACGCAAGACACGCCGGCGAGAGCTCTTGGAACCCGACACCCCACGCTCCCGGGAGGGACCCCGTCAGGGAGAACGGCGGCGATGGGTCGCCCTAGGTCAGCCTAACCGCCCCTAGGACCTTGTGCTCGCTGTCGCAACGAAGAACAAGAAGCAAAAACTAGAGCTGAGAGAAAATAGTAGATGCAAAATAATGTAGTAGATTGATATGTCGATTGTGTGTTGTCAATCGGCCATCACCCCTTATATATATAGGGCGGTTGGTCTTTCCTTGTACACAAAAATACTTTTCATGCATACGGTAAAAAGAAAATAGAGACCGAACCGAAGTATTCCTCCTACTTACAACCGGCCAATCATGTGGAAGACGAGGCCGTTAACATCCTCGCCCGAGCATCTCGCCAGGCTGTTGTCCAGACCGCTGCTTCCGCTTTGTCCGGATCGCCCGGGACCCCGCCCGGCCTGTGTCCGCGCCCGGGACCCTGCCCGCGCTTGTGCCCATGCCTGGGCCCTGATCCCATGCCCGGGCCCTTGTGCCCGTGCCTGAGATCTTGTGCCTGTTCCCGAGCCCTGTGCCCGTGCTCGGGACCTTGTCTCCATTCCCGGGCCCTGTGTCTGTGCACCAATATACACGTGATGACAAATTTGATCATCAACAATACGAAAGCATTTACAAAACTAAAGCCAAGTCAAGCGAAATAACACTAAAAGTGGAGTAATTGTTTTAATCTCTCTGAGACATAAATCCCTCATCCTACTCTGTCTGTCAGTTGGTTACTTAGTTCTGTTAGCTACTCACGTGTCTATACTAAGCTAAGATATTCCTCATTATTGCACAAGAGAGGGGAGCTTCAATCCTCTTCTCGTGTTACGTGTTTAAACCCATGCCTTAGTCGATGTGCTCTCTTCTGTTCAAGAAGTCAGTATCATCCTATACTTGTGTAAACCTATCCTTTAATTAAGGAAGCCTATAAGTAATTTTAGTTAGCTATCTCTTGCGTCGTTCACCTACCAAGAGAGCTCAGTCTTCCGCATACGTTGAGTATCGATTAGTGTATTCCATTCCTATCTTCAAAAAGAATCTCGCCTCTAATGACCTCCCCCTTATCGAAAGATATGTAGAAACAAAAATTGAATAGAAGAGGAGGTTGTAGCAGCATGTTTCTCCGGTATCTATGGATCAATAATCGCTTCAATCGGAGGTTGTATGCAAAAGTTACACTGTTTTTTCTCTATTTTATTTTTCACACACACGACGCTTTCCTGATTGCATGCGAAACATCCTTGGCTGAAATCGTGTCCTACTCCGAGTCCTCTACCTTTTCTTTCCTCGACGTGGCAGTTCAGAACCAACCGCTATGGTGAGACCAAAACATGAACAGAACAAGAAACTCTAGAGCAACTAGACACTGAGGCCTGGACAGGACATGACGAAGCAACCAAAAGTTCAACCATGCAATGTACTGAAAAGAAAAATTGCGAGGCTAAGACTGGTTTGGACATATTGATCTACTGCTAATTAGAGTTTAGGGTTTAGGGTTTCGCTCTATCTTCCTATTTTCTTTCCAACGGATCAAGAATCGCCTCAATCAGAGGTCGTATGCAAAAGTTACACTGTTTTTTTCTCTCTTTTATTTTTCACACACACGACACTTTCCTGGTTGAATGCGAAACCTCCTTGGCCGAAATCGTGTCCTGCACCGAGTCCTCTTTCTTTTCTTTCCTTGGCGTGGCAGTTCGAAACCAATCGCTACGGTGAGACCAAAACGTGAACAGAGCTAGAAACTCCAGAGGAACTTGGCACTAAGTCCCGGAAAGGGCACGACGTTGCAACCAAAAATTCAACAATGCAATGTACTAAAAAGAAAAATTGTGAGGCTTAGCCTGGTCTGGACAGATTGATCTACTGCTAATTAGGGTTTAGGGTTTAGGGTATAGGGTTTTCGCTCTATCTTCTCGTTTTCTTTCCAACGGATCAAGAATTGCCTCAATCAGAGGTCGTATGCAAAAGTTAGACTATTTTTTTCTATTTTTTTACACACAAACGACGCTTTCTTGGTTGAATGCGAAACCTCCTTGGCCAAAATTGTGTCCTACTTCGAGTGCTCTTCCTTTTCTTTCCTCGACATGGCAGTTCGGAACAAACCGCTATGGTGAGACCAAAACATGAACAGAACTAGAAACTCTAGATGAACTAGACAGTAAGGCCTGGAAAGAGCACGACGATGCAACCAAAGGTTCAACAATGCAATGTACTGAAAAAATATTATGAGGCTAAGACTGGTTTGGATAGATTGATCTACTACTAATTAGGGTTTAGGGTTTAGGGTTTTCGCTCTATCTTCTCGTTTTCATTCCAACGCATCAAGAACCACCTCATTCGGAGGTCGTATGCAAAAGTTACACTGTTTTTTCTTTCTTTTTTTTTTCACACACACGACACTTTCCTGGTTGAATGCGAAACCTCCTTGGCCGAAATCGTGTACTACTCTAAGACCTCTTCCTTTTCTTTCCTTGACGTAGCAGTTCGGAACCAACCGCTATGGTGAGACCAAAATGTGAATAGAACTCAAAACTCTAGAGGAACTAAACACTAAGACTAGCAAAGGAGACGACAATGCAATCGAAAGTTCAACAATGGAATGTACAGAAAAGAAATATTGCGAGGCTAAGGCAAGTTCGGACAGATAGATCTACTGCTAATTAGCGTTTAGGGTTTTTGCTCTATCTTCTCGTTTTCTTTCCAACAGATCAAGAATCGCCTCAATCGGAGGTCGTATGCAAAAGTTACACTGTTTTTTTCTTCCTTTTTTTTCACACACACGATGCTTTCCTGGTTGAATGCGAAACCTCCTTGGCCAAAATCATGTCCTACTCCGAGTCCTCTCCCTTTTCTTTCCTCGACGTGGCAGTTCGCAACCAACCTCTACGGTGAGAACAAAATGTGAACAGAACTCGAAACTCTAGAGGAACTAGACACTAAGACCAACAAAGGACACGACGATGCAATCAAAAGTTCAATAATGCAATGTACTAAAAAGAAAAATTGCGAGGCTAAGACTGGTTCGGACAGATTGATCTACTACTAATTAGGGTTTAGGGTTTTCGCTCTATCTTCTCATTTTCTTTCCAACGGATATCGAATCGCCTCAATCAGAGGTCATATGTAAAAGTTACACTATTTTTTCACTCTTTTTTTTTTCACACACACGACGCTTTCCTGGTTGGATGCAAAACCTCCTTGGCCGAAATTGTGTCCTACTCCGAGTCCTCTTCCTTTTCTTTCCTTGATGTGGCGGTTTTGAACCAACCACTACGGTGAGACCAAAACATGAACAGAACTCGAAACTCTAGAGGAACTAGACACGAAGACCAGCAAAGGACAAGACAATGCAACCGAAAGTTCAACAATGCAATGTACTAAAAAAATTGCGAGCCTAAGACTGGTTCGGACAGATTGATCTATTGCTAATTAGGGTTTAGGGTTTAGGGTTTTCGCTCTATCTTCTCGTTTTCTTTCCAACGGATCAAGAATCGCCTCAATCTGAGGTCGTATGCAAAAGTTACACTATTTTTCCTCTCTCTTTTTTTTTTAGACACACCACACTTTCCTGGTTGAATGCGAAAACTCCTTGGCTGAAATCGTGACCTATTCCGAGTCCTCTTCCTTTTTCTTTCCTCGACGTGGCAGTTCGGAACCAACCGTCACGATGAGACCAAAACATGAACAGAACTCGAAACTCTAGAGGAACTAGACACCAAGACCAGCACAGGACAAGACAATGCAACCGAAAGTTCAACAATGCAATGTACTGAAAAAATTGCGAGCCTAAGACTGGTTCGGATAGATTGATCTATTGCTAATTAGGGTTTAGGGTTTATGGTTTTTGCTCTATTTTCTCGTTTTCTTTCCAACAGATCAAGAATCGCCTCAATCGGAGGTCGTATGTAAAAGTTACACTGTTTTTTCTCTCTTTTTTTTTACACACACCACGCTTTCCTGGTTGAATGCGAAACCTCGCTGGCCGAAATCGTATCCTACACCAATTCCTCTTCCTTTTCTTTCCTCGACGTGGCAGTTTGGAACCAAACGCCACGGTGAGACCAAAACATGAATAGAACTCGAAACTCTAGAGGAACTAGATACTAAGACCAGCAAAGGACATGACGATGCAACTGAAAGTTCTACAATGCAATGTACTAAAAAGAAAAATTGCGAAGCTAAGACTGGTTCGGACAGATTGATCTATTGCTAATTAGGGTTTAGGGTTTTCGCTCTATCTTCTCATTTTGTTTCCAACAGATCTAGAATCGCCTCAATCAGAGGTCGTATGAAAGAGTTACACCGTTTTTTTCTCTCTGTTTTTGTCACCCACACGACGCTTTACTGGTTGAAAGCGAAACCTCCTTGGCCGAAATCGTGTCTGTCGATGTTTTACACTGGCAATATGATTATAGGGTTACTCAGCGGATCGAAACTTAGTGGATTGCAAGGAACATAGGGAGTTTATACTGGTTTAGGTCCTCGATGTGAGGTAATACCCTACGTCCAGTTGGGGTGTATTCCCTTGAGGATTATGGTGGTGGTTCTGATGAACTCTTGCGTGGTCGTCTCATGACTTGCCCTCATTGGGCGCCCTGCCTCCCCTTATATACTGGGGGACAGGGTTACAAAGTAGGAGTTCCAGCCAGATTACGACTAAAGAATCTCCCCTTAGAGACACAACGTACCTGGCTAGGACTGTATATTCCTTATCGTACAAGGCAAAGTCTGCCGGGGGTTACTATATCTCTAATTACAAGGCTAGGCCCATTCTCTATCCGAGTGGCTCATATGCTTGTTTTGAGGTACCCGGGGCCCATGGCCTACACAGCAGCCCCTGAGACTGATGCGAGGTTCAGTCCCAATCTTTCGATGGAGAAGGTAATCACGATTGGTGGGAGAAACCGACGTTCACGGCCTGACTACAACTATCCACGATGTTGCGCCTTAGCGACCGATACACCGATTCCAGAAGGTGAACGCGATCTTGTGGAGCGCGATCAACCGGCCACAAGGGCTCTCGTCCTGCAAGCAATCGTAGAACAAGCAAGAGCAAGTTGAACAAGCACTGAATTGCTAAATCAAATATGAAGTTTCAATCTGAAAATACAAGAGGTGGGGTTCCAATAACAAGAAGACGGGCGATCTAGTCGACACGCGCGCTTCAAGCGAAGTAGCAGTGGCTAAAACTTCAATCTATCAAAACCCGACTGTTCATGGCGGCTCTAAAGACATATAAATAGATGGAAGGACGACCTCGAGGGTGTTGGGGTCGTTCTCCAACCCTAGGATGCGCCCCTAATGGGCTCAACTTGATACACAGCCTACGGGCCAAAATAAGGTGGCGCAGCACTGTAGACAGAAAAGGTCTCAATAGTATTTTAACGTTTCTGGACGATTCTGATAAGATATGGACGTGAGGCCAGATCCATTGGAAAGTAGACTTTATAAGCTTTCCATGAAGTACTTGAACGTCCAAAACGGAGTCTGTATGAAGTCGTGGCGGCCGTTAGAAGTTGGTGCTGTCCTGCAGTCCGAATCCAACCGGCGCGACTCCCTCTCCTGGATGGTATTCTCCTTATTCTCCTTGGTTTCTAAGCAACACAAGAGTACACGGGTTTCCATGGTCTAAAGAAACCAAACATGAACTTAAGAGTGAACTTACTTGATGATTTAATTGACGTGCACGGGCGCGAGTCATAGGACCTTGTGTAGATGTAGATGTAGGTGAGGACGTATCGATGGTGTTGATGTCCTCATCATCCCCCCTTCTTGCATTTGAGTCGTCCTCGACTCTAGTTCATCTTCTTCTCCCAAATATGGCATCAAATCTGCAACATTAAATGTGGGACTAACCCCAAAATCTGCAGGCAGATCAAGCTTATATGCATTCTCATTAATCTTTGACAACACTTTAAAAGGTCCATCAGCTCTAGGCATCAACTTAGACTTTCTTAGCTCTGGAAATCTATCCTTTCTTAAATGTAACCAAACGAAATCTCCAGGTTCAAAAGATAATTGTTTTCTACCTTTGTCACCAGCAATCTTATATTTAGCATTCATGCGCTCTATGTTTTCTTTAGTTGTTTCATGCAGTTTTAGCATCAAATCAGCACGTTGCTTAGCATCAAAATTCATCTTTTCAGAAGTTGGCAAAGGCATTAAATCAATAGGAGCATGTGGGATGAAACCATAAACAATCTCAAAAGGACACATTTTTGTGGTAGAATGCAAAGAACGATTATAAGCAAACTCAATATGAGGTAAATATTCTTCCCACATTTTAATGTTCTGTTTCAAAACAGCCCTTAACATAGTGGATAAAGTTCGATTCACAACTTCAGTTTGACCGTCAGTTTGGGGATGACAAGTAGTAGAAAATAAAAGCTTAGTCCCCAACTTATGCCATAACATTCTCCAAAAATGACTAAGAAATTTAGTATCACGATCAGAAACAATGGTATTAGGCACACCATGCAAACGAACAATCTCTCTAAAGAACAAATCAGCAATATGAGTAGCATCATCAGATTTGTGACATGGAATAAAATGTGCCATTTTGGAAAATCTGTCCACAACAACAAAAATGCTATCATGCCCTCCACCTAGTCCTAGGCAAACCCAACACAAAATCCATAGAAATATCTTCCCAAGGAACACTAGGAACAGGTAAAGGCATATACAAACCATGTGGATTTAATCATGACTTAACCTTTTGACATGTAGTGCAGCGAGAAACAAACCTCTCCACATCTCGTCTCATCTTTGGCCAAAAGAAATGAGCTGCAAGAATATCCTCCGTCTTCTTTACTCCAAAATGCCCCATCAGCCCTCCTCCATGTGCTTCCTGTAACAGCAACAGATGAACAGAGCTAGCTGAAATGCATAGCTTGTTAGCTCTAAATACAAATCCATCACTGAGGATGAATTTGTTCCATGACTTTCCATCTTTACAATGTTGCAACACATCTTTGAAATCAGCATCATGCACATATTGATCTTTAATTGTTTCTAATCCAAAAATTTTATAATCAAGTTGTGTCAACAAAGCATATCGTCTAGACAAAGCATCAGCAATGATATTCTCCATCAAGTTCTCCCTTTCTTTACAGCAAACCGTCCTCGGTTTGACCTTTGCTGTAGGATATGTCGTGGGTAGTAACAAAAAATTTTCTCCTTCTTGGAATTGAACCTGTTTCTTTAAAACAAAACTAGAGAAACTTGACATTATAGGATTAGCGTTAATGCAGTTCTCTACTTGATCATATTGTTTCACAACCAATGGAGATTTCAGTTTTGAACAAATATAAATTCGGTGTACCATATATAATCCTTTACAATTATACTTGCCAATGAAGTGATATGTATGATTAGACAAGCATGTCAATTCAGAATATGCAAAAAGTCTCTCCTCCAAACAATTTAGATTACAGAGAATATCAAATTCAATATAACCTAAAGTATTTAACGAAGACAACAATTTCAGTTCATCTTGTGCACAAGCAATTGGAACAAAAAGCATATCTTTAGCATATTTATATGGTTCACAAGAAAAAGTATCACACTTGTTCACTATTTGTGGCATAGGATTAAAAGAAGCATCATCACACAAGTTGTCTTTATCACAAGGAACGGCAAGTAATTCATCTTGTGACAAAGGTAAATCAGCAACAGATTCCACTATTGGTTGCTCTTGACTAGCATGTAGAGTGGACAAATTTTGTACATTATGGGTCCTACTCATAACATCTTCCATGCATTCATCTAACCCACCAAACATGATACAAATCTTAAAATCATGGTAGTATTGTTTCACAGTCCTACTACCCTGTTTTAGTTTCTCAAGTTTGTTAAGCAAATGATTTACATAATATGCAGGAATATATGCATCTCGAAAAAGCATTTTGAAATCATTCCAAGTTTGTGGAACTTTGTTGTGCCTACAAATATGTTTCCATTCGTACCAAGCACCTTTTGTTAAAGCATTAGAGGCAGCAAAAACCATTTGATCTTCAGACATGTCATACTTATCAAATTCTGCATCTACCTTAAGCTCCCAATCAATGTATGCATGAGGGTCAAAATTTCCCTCAAAAGATGGTAGAGTACCACTGATCTCAGTTAGAATGTCATCATGTACCTCTAGTGGATGTGCTCCCATATGATGTCGAGGTCGTGAACATCCATGATGCAAGCTACCAGCTCCCATGTGTCTCTCCAAACCTGTCATGGTTAGTGGACAGCAGCACAAATTCACAAGAAAATGCCTACCAACTAAAGCAAATAGGTGGTGGCACACTATATCTTCACTCAAACTTTTGTCGAATTCTTACCAATTCTTACCAAGCACACAGTGGTGATCGGCAACCAGCAACGACAATGGATCTGCGAAGATTGGATGGAGCGATTGCCAGGTGCAGCTCAGTCTGTCCGGTGTAGAAAGGTGTAGCTGGGAAGGCTCAAGTATGGTAGCAAGGAGTAGCAATAATCAAATCAGCAAATGCAAGCTGAAAAATCGTTCAACGCCGGTTAATGCTAGTCCTAGGCTAGACCGTACTAGAGACGCGAGCCTAGAACACAAACGGGTACACCGCGCAGGAGTAAACTAGATGACGTTGTACACTGAGTTCAGGGGCTCGAAAAAAGATGCCGTCTGCACGGGGAGCCTTAGAAACACCTGTAGAAGGTTCCTGTTAATTTTGAGCAGATTCTGGGAAACTTGATTTTTCCTCGGTTTGCGGGCCTGTTTTGAGGGCCTAAACGATGTTTTTTGGGGTCGAAGCTGCCGCGCGTGTGCTGGCGGCGCGATCAACCTGAACACGAGGTTCAATCCCTGCGAGCAATCGAAGAACTAGCAAGAATAGGACGTAGGCAATCTGATATTGGAATATAAATGAAGCATAAATTGTATTGCGAACACAATGTTGGGATCACGAAGCTGTCTTGACAGGTGGTCGTCCGACACAACTGAAGAACAGAAGTTTGCACAAGGGCTAAACCTAAACTCAACGAAATCCAAGTTGTAACAAGGGAGGCGGCAGCTCTTAAATAGGGATACGACCAGGGAGGGACGTCCGCCTAGGGTTACAAGGCCCATGGGCCCAAGTGGGGATGGCGCAGCACCCGTTTGACTCGGACTCAGCACCAACGTGGATTGTATTGATGATTGCGGCCAGCTCGGATGGAATCTGAAGATGAGGTTGGATCCGTTGGAAAGTAGACTTCATAAGCTTTCCATGAAGTACAAGAACGCCCCAATCGGAGTCCATATGAACTCGTGGCAGCCGTGGCAAGTTGGTACTGTCCTGCAGTCCGAATCCAACTTCCAAAACGTGTTGAATTTGGACTCCTTCTTTCCTTGGGCCAAAAGTGACGTGGTGGCCTGGTGGAGGACTTTAGGAATACTTAGATTTGGTCCCCAATCAACTTCATTAACCTTTCATGCTTTCCATATGCAATCAAACCTTCTCTTGATCCATGTAAGTAATTCTGAAAATAAAAATAAACACACTTTATGGTGCAGCACCAATTCATCAAATGCATCAATGATAAGCCCCATATAGAGTGGTTGCACCTTTGGTTTAGAAGTGGTTAACATGGTCATATCTATGCCGGCGATGTCCTCATCAGGAACACGAAGAGTTTATACTAGTTTACGCCCTCGATGTGAGGTAATACCCAATGTCCAATTGTGGTGTATTTTCCTTTGAGGATATATGATGGTGATTTTGATGAACCTCCACCTCTTGTGATGACTTGCCCTCATGGGGTGCCCTACCTCCCCTTATATACTGGGGGACAGGGTTACAAAGTAGGAGTCCCAACCGGATTATAGCCAAGAGATCTCCCCTTAGAGATAAAACGCACCCGGCTAGGACTGTATCCTCCTTATCGTATAAGGCATAGTCTGCCGAGTGTTACTATATCCCTAATTACAAGGCTAGGCCCATCCTCTATTCGAGTGGCCCATATGCTTGTCATGAGGTACCTGGGGCCCATGGCCTCCACAATGCCCGAGTGGATCGATTGCAGAATCTGCTTGCCCTCCTCGGTGGTGACGCAGCGCATGAGGACACTGGATGCACTTCTTCGATACAAGTCTTCTCCGACGATTAGGAAGCTTTTGCTTCGATGTTTGATTTGTTCGGCTTGAATGCAATCTTCTGGGAGTACATCGTCCAGGAGGAATTTGAAAACAGGAGTCCACCAATCTTGGATATGATCAGTACTTCGTCTGTTGCCAGGGTAGGTTCGCCTCCCGATTGGTCTAGCACTAGTTTCTTCTTGACTGACGGCTGCATTAGTTACTCGATAAAGTTCCCAGTCAGGACCACTTCTCTCTTGGATCCCATGTTTGCCAATTCATGTGCAGCATCATTGTATTGTCGTAGGACATGTGTTATCTCTAGCCCATCGAACTTGTTTTCCAGCTTTCAAACCTCCTGACAGTATGCCACCATGGTATCGTCGAGACATGTCTAGTCTTTCATGACTTGGTTCACCACGAGTTGAGAGTCTCCTCGCACAACTAGTTGGCGTATGCCGAGTGATATAGCAATGCAGAGCCCGTGGATGAGTGCCTCGTACTCGGCGACATTGTGGGAAGCCGGGAAGTTGATTTGTAGAACGTACTTGAGTTTTTCACCGGTGGGCGACGTCAGTACGACGCCAGCCCCGACGCCGCCGATCCTTAGAGAACCGTCGAAGTACATTGTCCAGTGCTCTAGCTTCACTGTTGATGTAGGCATCTGAACTTTTGTCCACTCGGCCACGAAGTCGGCTAGAGCTTGTGATTTAATTGCTGTCTGTGGTTGGAAGGTGATGTCGAACGCCATCAACTCGAGCGCCCATTTAGCGATTCGGCCGGTGGCCTCGCGGTTATGTAGGATGTCCCTGAGTGGATACGATGTGACCACCATGACTTCATGCGATTGGAAATAGCGCACCAGCTTCCGGACATTGATGAGTAGGCCATAAAGCAGCTTTTGGACCTGCGGATATCTTATTTTGGAGTGGGCAAGGACCTCGCTAACAAAGTAGACTAGCCGTTGTATCTTCTGTATGTGACCTGATTTGGATCGCTCGACCACCAACACCGTGCTAACTTCCTGAGTGGTTGCCGCCAGATATAGCATTAATGGCTCTTGGGGCATAGGTGACGCCAACACGGGTGGTGATGTGAGAAATTTCTTGAAGTTTTTGAAGGCTTGCTGGGCTTCGGGAGTCCATTGAAAATTGTCTGCTTTCTTCAATAGCTTGAAAAAGGGCATGCCCCGTTCGCCTAGGCTGGAGATAAACCTGCTGAGTGCCGCCATGCAGCCTGTCAGCTTCTAGACGTCCTTCTAGCTAGTCGGGGGTGCCATGTTCATGATTGCATTGACTTTCTCCGGGTTGGCCTTGATGCCACGATGCGATACAATGAAGCCGAGTAGCTTGCCGGATGGCACACCGAAGGCGCACTTTTTCGGGTTCAACTTCATCTTGAATCTTTGAAGATTTTGGAAGGTTTCTTCCAGGTCAGTGATGAGGTATTCTTTAGACTTGGTCTTGATCACCACATCGTCGACGTAGGCTTCCATGTTGCGCCCGATCTGATTGTGTAGACATCGCTAAATTGCTCGTTGATATGTTGCTCTAGCATTTTTCAAACCGAATGGCATAGTGATGTAGCAGTATGCACCAAACGGCATGATGAAAGACATCTTTAGGCAGTCCTCCTCCTTCAGGTTGATTTGGTGGTATCCTGAGTAACAGTCGAGAAAGCTGAGAAGTTCGCACCCCGCGGTTGAATCTACCACCTGATCTATTCTCGATAGACCAAATGGATCGTTGGGGCACACCTTGTTTAGATCGGTGTAGTTGACGCACATGCGCCATTTACCATTTTTCTTCCAGACCAGAACTGGGTTTGCCAGCTAGTCCGGGTGGTAGACCACTTTGATGAACCCGGCTGTGAGAAGCTTGGTTATCTCTTCCCGAATAGCATCCTTCCGGTCCTGTGCGAAGCACCGTAGCCGTTGCTTGACTGGCTTGGCGTCTGTCTTGACATTGAAGGCGTGCTTGATCACCTCCCTTGGTACGCCCGGCATGTCAGACGGTTTCTATGCAAAGATATCTCTGTTCACTTGGAGGAAGGAGACGAGCGCGTCTTCCTATTTGGGGTCAAGTCCGGTCCCGACTAGAGCAGTCTCGGAGGGGTCGAAAGGGTCCAGGGGGATCTTCTTCGTGTTAGAGTCCGCTGAAATTCCCAACTTCGCTGCTTTTTTCGTCAGAACTTGGTCATCCTCGACTTCAGTTGCGATGGCTTGCCGAATGCTATTGCGTCCGACTGCCGCCTCTTGTGATTGAGCCAACTCGCAGCTCTCCTTGTTGCAGGTGAAGGCTTGCTTGACATCGCTGCAAAGAGAGAGGACTCCGGCTGGCCCGGGCATCTTGAGCACCATGTAGGTATAGTGCGGTATCACCATGAACATGGCGAGTGTCGGTCGTCCGAGTATCGTGTGATATGCGATCTCGAAGTCGGTGACCTCGAAGCAGATGCTTTTTGTGCGGAAGTTATCCCGCGTGCTGAAGGTAACCGGCAAAGTTATCTGTCCCGGGGGGTTGAAGACAGGCCAGGAATTGTCCCATGGAAGGGCGCCGTGCTCGGCCGCAGATCTGAACGAGGGATCTTCATCTCATCTAGGGTCTTGGCGAAGAGGATGTTAAGCACGCTGCCTCCATCTATGAGAACCTTCTTCAGCTTGATACTTTTGATGACCGGGTCCAGGACGAGTGGATAGCATCTCGGGTGTGAAACCCGATCTGGGTGATCTGCGCGATTGAATTTGATGGGCATCTCTGACCAGCCCAAAGACTGGGGGGCGTCTGCTGTAGAGACCGTGTTGACATCGCGTGCCGTAAGCTTCTGCTTTCTCTTGGACTCATACGTAGACGGCCCTCCGAAGATGTGGTTGAGCTCGGCCTGGGGATCTTGGAAGTCGTCGGCCGGGCCCGAATCTGGCTTGTCTTTGTCCTTGTCGGCGCTAGACGATGAAGTCTACTCGGAGGCAAACTTCTTGAGCATGAAGCAATCCTTGGCCATGTGCTTGCCCTTGGGATGGAAGGGGCAAGGCCCATTCATCACTTTCTGGTATTCATTGTTTCTTGGGGGCCGCGACTGAGTGCGCTCCACATTGGCCACCTCGTTATCCAACTTCCTCTTGCGGTTGCCGGACTTGTTCTGTGATGGTTCATTGTCGGCTTTCGCCTTTTGGTCCTTCTGCCGGGACTCCTTTTCGTCGAGGGCTTCGGCAACCGCCTCTGCTGAGTCAGCGTACTTGTTCGCCATGTCGAAGAGGGCCCTGATAGATGTTGGTGGCTTCTGAGTGAATTTCACGATGAACGGGGCATCCTTGACTCCCTTGCGGAAGGCGGCAATGATGACCTCGTCCTTGATCATGGGGATTGAATTGCGCTTCTCAGAGAACCTTTTGATGAACTCACGGAGGGACTCATTCTTCCTCTAGTGCAGCTGATAGAGATTGTGCTCAGAAGACGGCCGCTTGTAAGTCCCCTGGAAGTTGGCTATAAAGCGTTCCCGAAGTTCCCCCTAGGAGCCAATTGATCGCCTCGGGAGCCCTGTTAGCCATGTCCTCGCTAAGTTGGCCAGGGCGACCGGGAGGTAGTTAGCCATGGCTTTGTGGTCACCTCCGGTAGCTCGAATCGACAAAGTATATACGGTGAGCCAGGACTCGGGGTTAGTCTTGCCGTCGTATTTCTCGATCCCCGTAGGCTTGAAGCCCGACGGCCAGTCAACATCTTGTAGCTCCTAGGTGAAGGCTGGTACGCCTTCATCTTCGTGAGGGCTCCGGCTCCTGCCGCGACGGTTAAACTGGTCATGGTGGAGACCAAAACGCTCATGCTCGTCCTCTAGTCGGCGGCGCTCGTCCTCTTCACGTTCGCGGCACCGAGCGTTGATGTTGTGGCGGAGATCGCATTGCAGATCTCCTCAGAGGTCTTGGTTGAACTGTCAATCGTTCTGGTGACGCTGCCGATTGTTGTTGTTGGTGTTGCCGAGTGATGTTTGCCGTGACTCCTTGTGCGGCTGACTTGAGCTGGCCGCCTGGCGTTGTGCAGATGCGGATGAGATTGCTGCTGGAGAACTCGACCGGTTGGTCGGTATAAGTGTTTCGCCCGACTGCTACTGCTGTTGACAGGCAGCAGCTGTGATCATCACCTTGATCTTGGCTATTGTCGGGGTGGCCTGATGATCAGGCCCGAGCTAGAGTGTGTCCAGCGGGGTTGCAGCAGCCACGACGTTTTGCTGAGGCATGATGAAGACATCGTGGTCGCCGACTCAGGTCTAGAGGATCTTGTTAGTGTTTTATGTTATAATTAGGGAATCCTGTACCGTGTCCAATAAGGACTCGTGTAACTCGGGGTATAAATACGTACGCCCGGGGACCTTGTAAATTATCACTCGATCAATATAATTTCGGTGCATCGCCACCCTTCCGACAGGATCTTGCTTCTCGAGCCGGGTTGCATCGGTTAGGTCCGACCACCTGCGAGAGGGTAAGTCTCGTCACCCTGGCTACCTATCGGCTAGGACTTCCTCGGTTAGGTCCGATATTCTAGTCGGTTTATGGTAGTCGGCTTACCACGATATATTTACTTTATCTATGGCTGCATCAGTTCAGTTTGATCTCATAGATTGATTAGGTATATCACATCATGCGTGCATAGATCGTATCGGCTTACTGGGAACGATTTATCATCACTTTGTGCTGCATCGGTTAGGTCCGACCTACTAAACTGCTAGCGATAAATCGTTCCTGCTAGGTCGATACTTTATGTGCAAGTGTCTTACCGGGGTGTATAGCTGGTAAGTTATCATGTTTTAGCATCACGATCGCATCAGATCTATCAGCTTATCGAGATCTTGTTATTATTCAGTCTGTGCTGCAACGGTTAGGTCCGATCTACTAGACTGAATAATAACGTTATTCTTAGTAAGCCGATGGGTTTTATGCGATGTCGTTGTCAGAGTGCTTAGCCGATAAGTTATCTCTTTTTAAATACAGCCGATTATATTGCTTGCTTTGTTATATATTCTTGCCTACGTTACTGTTACGATCGGCTAAGGGTTAGCCGATTGGTTTACTTTGCCGATCCGAATACGAGCACCAGCAGGCTCCCGGGCACAACCTCAGCCAAGTCCCTGGGCACGACCTCAGGTAAGGACCCGGGCACGAGCATGGGTAAAAACCCGAGCATGGGAACGAACAGCGGATGAAAATCCCGGGAGCCGATGTGAGCAAGGGACCCGGGCGCGGATACGGGCAGTATCCTCACAGCAATATCACTAACTTTAAACTATGATCGGCTGGATTTTATTTAATCTATTTGCTTGTGCATTATGCCTGTTTATTTTACCAAGTTTATAGCCGGTTTCCGAGCATCCCTTCGATGATCGGCTAGCGCAATACTTGTTTATTATTATGCTATTGCTCTTGCCGTCATCGGCTTTCAGCCGATGTATAAGTGCTAATCGGCTGATGAGATGAGTCCAAGCCGGCTTCCAGCCGATTGGCTCACGAATTTGACATCTTTTCTCCTTGTCAATTGCAGGGTCAAATTGACTGGCACTGTGGGCACCCCAGAAGTGCATTATGAAGAGTAACTATTACGGCAACGCGAACTATCTAGATGGATGGGGTCTCAAATAAAAACCAAATAAGTACGGTAACCATCCATCCTCATCGCAGACTTGCCATAATCTTTACCCACTCACAATACAAATCCAAAATGCCGAGAAGTGTACAAAAGAGATAATCATAAGGATAGCTTGCCAGTCCTCCCCGTCATACGCCCGTCAAACCACTCGATGGTGGCGACCAAACACGATACGTACCCCAGAGGACTCGAACCACAATAGCTATCCCCCAACCATCTCAATTATACACAACTCATACTCATGTTCAGCTAGTCCCCAGGAAAGCGACTAGCCTCACAGTTTCATCGTAAGCAATTGATAAACATCACAAGTACTCTAATTATGGATAAACGAACAGCAGGGTTATAGATATTACATAGAGGGTTCACACCCTAATTCATCACAAAGTGACACAAAAGATTTGCAGTGGAATATAAACACAAAAGACAAGAACCAGTGGTGCCAAAACCCATACCACAGGGCAACCGACTGGGAATAGAGCACAACTTCAACTACACATTATCCTCGCCACCCTCGGCAGGATAACAGTAGATCACACCATCTTCGTCGGTAACCTCACCTGAAAAGATGCAACGTGAGTACGAATGGTACTCTGCAAGACTTACACAATAATAATAGTACAAAGGAAGCATGCTGGTTTCTACATCAAGGAAGAAGGCTATATTGACTTGATTTTGCACAAAGCTGATTTTATTGAGCAATTAATACTTGAAACTATAAG
Organism: Oryza meyeriana var. granulata; assembly: GCA_003991445.1. NCBI lineage: Eukaryota > Viridiplantae > Streptophyta > Magnoliopsida > Poales > Poaceae > Oryza > Oryza meyeriana. The sequence goes on along the minus strand of RYFJ01001864.1, from coordinate 249,630 downwards.
CATTTTGAGAAATAACACAATCTGAATTTTTAAGACAGCAAGCTTATAGTTCTGAAAATGAAATATAAATGAGCACCAACCGTGCTCTAAACATTATCCACGGGTCACCTTTGCCCAAACAATTATGCTACACAAGCATATCCTTTCTCATGACTAAACCAAGTCATATTTAATATCCAAAAATCCCTTATATAAACCCATCCATCCATGACTATCCTAAGTCATGGTAACCACATAACCCAAGTTGGATGCTAACATGAGTAACTAACACATCAAGCGGTCGTCCTGTAACCGTGGACACGGCTATTCGAATAGTTCTTACTCTGATCAGAGGTGTACATCTTTACCCACACGATGTGATAGAAGCCAAACGGCTACACTCTAGTTTGATCTGTACCCGTCGGTACCCACACTCTACACATTGAGTGCAGACTAGAGGTCACAACAGAACCTTTTGCACGCTTAGCCCCGACCAACTAAACCACGTCTGGGCCCCCGACGACTTAGCCGCGTGGGTGTGTGGCAGCTAAGGCGGGCTCACCGTCGCGGGAGGCACCTTCGGCCATATGGATTCACCAAGTGCAGGCCCGCTCTGCGTACTCGCACTGAGGTCCTCCAAAGGTCTCCCCTCACGACTGACGGACGGGCGTAGATGGTCGCAGCCTCCCGTGCTACTGAGTTAAGCCGTCCCACTCCCGGCGTGTGGAAGTACGTAGGGTGCTTGAATAGATGTTAACATGTTCGGTCCTTCACGACCCAGACGGAGCTACGTGCATCGGGGAAACACCATCCCTTCATCGCCCTATCATCCGTCCAAGTCAAACATATTATCAATTATTACTCAGAAGTTATTCTTGTCAGATTTTAACCCATCTATTCGCATTCAACTAGTTTTGAACCGATAGCTCCATCTATCGGATTTTTCTAAGTCTAGAATAAGCATGGCTAAGCATTCGGTAAAATAAAAGTATCCCAAAGTCCTTAACCAGGGGTGACAATGTATAAACATGGCATCAATAACCAAGGAATGGAAATGCATACAATTGGGTAATATTGACTCTACCCATTTTCCCCATTTTAAACAGACTGAAGCATGCATATAGATATTGTTTTCACAAACAAATCAATTTATTGAAAACATAGGTTCAATATGCTTAGACGCTTGCCTTGCTGCAGCGATGAGTCACACTCAAGCTCTGGGTTAATCTCCACGTACTCCGTATCCTCAGAATCTATCGATAAGAAGCAATATGCAAATAAGAAGCAATTAAACATGTCTATGCAACATGATCAATTAATTATGAGATAAATACAGTAGGTATGGCATGTCCTAACAAGATTTTAGGAGAAAGAACCAAGTCATTTGCATCCCTGGATTGGGAGATACAAAAATGACAAGGTAGAAGGGCTGAAAACGGCAAAAGCCGAAACTATAGGAAAACTCTAAGTGGAAAAATAACTGCTTGCCTTCTCTGGTAGGATTTTATGTGTGTGAGCATTTTTATGTGAAAATACATATCTTCCTAGTTCCGACAAAATTTGGTTTACTGAAATCCGATTTAAAATGATTTAGATATGAATTTTACAAGTTTAACAAAAAGAAAGGTTAGAAAATTACTTAGGCCTATTTTGGGAGGTATTTTTATCAAATACAACTTTCCACAGTAAGGTTACAATTTTCTGAGTTTAACAGAAGTGGTTTCACATTTTTAGCAAATAGGATTAATTTTATGGGAATATTTCAAGTTATTAAGCCCAAAATAAGTCAATTTTGCTTCATATTATTTTATGGATATTTTCTGTACAGAAGTTGTCCTATTTTATTTTACAGTAATAAAGTTCACAAATTTACGGAGCTAACAAAATTGGTTTCACTCAATTTGGAGTCAAAATGGAGAAGTTATGGATTTGCAAAGTTTAGCCATTTTTCTGTTGTAAGATAAATCTTTTAATTACTTTTCCTATTTCTTTCTTCTTTCTTCTTTTCTGATTTCCCTTGCAGCCCGGGCCCGCAGGCCAGCAAGGCAAAGCAGAGCAGGGCGCGGGAGCAGGGCGCGGGCGCATTGATCGGACCGTCCATTCCCGGAGTGTATGGTCCGGCCTGGCGGCGAACAGAGAAGGGCGCAGGCAGACAGAGCCGGCGGGCTTCTCGGCAGTGGCGACGGTGATGGCGGCGTCGGCTATAGTCGGGCCCCAAAGAGAAAAGATAGAGGAGTTCACGGCGGAGCTAAGGGTGGTCTTCTTGACACCTCGGGTCACCGGAATATCGCCGGCGGCAAGCTCCAGCGGCGGAGTGTTTCGGGTCGACGATGCGTATCGTATTTTGGACTCGATCTGGCTGTGTACATGCAGGCGGGAGTTACTGCTAGGTGCCAGGATGCTCACCGGGGCTCGTGCTGGTCTAGGCGAAGTTGGAACAATAATGGCGACGGCGCAAGTTGTCCGGCGGCGGCAGAAAACTTCGGGATCGCGTCGGCAGCTCGCTCCCCTTGATTTCAGACCAAGGTAAGGCATCTATGATGTTAGGGACCTCCTAGGGGTGGTGAGAGAGCGAGGAAACGGCCTGAGGCCTACCAAAGAGAACAAATCGACAGCGGCGGCGACTTGACCGGAGAGGAAGAAGATGGCTTCGATCTCAAGCTTTACTGCATCATCTCCCGATTTCTTCTGCCAGTTATCTTCTGGAAGTAGGGCGACGACACTGGCGAGCTGGCTCGGTCAGACTTGCTCTGAGGCGGCCGGAACGGCCGTGGTGTCCCGGCGGCGGCGCTGTAGAGTAGAGGGCAAGGCACGGCGTCTACGGCCGGCGGTTCCTAGGGCAGGTAATACAAAAATGGAATGGTCAGAAGGTATAGATCATGTTCCCGAAGCTTAGAAAGGGTGGAGCTCACCGGAGCTAGCTCGGGATCGATCGAACACCTTCAGCAAAGGGGCAAATAGGGTTGCCGCCGGTGATCCTTGGGGTCTCCGTGGGTTTCTCCGGTGGGAACGTGGAGAGGAGGAAGAGAAGAGATGGCTGGCGTGTTCTGAGGTGAAATGGCCGAGGTTTTCCCATAGTGGAGCTCATCTAGGTCACTCTGTGTGTGCTGTGGGAGAGGAGAACGAGAGGAAGACACGTCTGCCATGCAATGCTGAGTCGTCTCCACTGCTACAGTGGTCAAGGTGGGTCCCACATGTAAGACAACACTTTTCTACACACTTGTAGCTAGCTTCACTCTATGACTTGTGGGTCCAGGAAGTGAATTCCTAGGGAAGAGAGAGGAGTAAGGGTAGGAATGTTGGTGAAACACACTGTCACATGCTATGGTGAGGCTGACAAGTGGGCCAGGTCTTGTGGGTCCCACTGGTCAGTGACTTGAGAGAGGAGAAATCTCTAGAGACTAAGTGTTGTGAGCTGTATGGACAGCTGTCTTGCATCTGTGATTTCAGCAGATAAATATGGGAGATAAATTATGGGAAAATTACTGGAGATAGAGGAAGATGTGTTTAACATGCTGACCAAATTTCGTCGCTAGAAGTGGTCTGGTTCATCTCTGGTGAAAAAGCAAAGTAGGCACACTGATCCAGTTTTGCTGCAGTTTCACTTGTTTCTCCAGTGCCTTGATCTTATCATTTTATGTGTTTTCTTTGGGAGATAAATTAAACCAAAATTCCTGGTAGTGGGGTTCATGTTGGCTCCCACTTTGGCAAAAGGGCTCTGTCTAATTAGTCTTCATTTTCATTTGGTGAATTTCAGAAGTGAACCAATTTATTTCAGCTAGCTTCCTAGCTTTGCTGATTTGAGGGATTTTGTTGAAGCTTTTATTGAAGTGATAAAATTATGAAATTTTTACAGGGGCTTACTCACATCACCTGACATGTTTAGGAATTTTTCTAGGATTATTAGATATACAAAACTTGGAAAGTAACAACTAGCACAAGGCAAAGGATTAGCTAGGGCTTAACACTAATTACCTTAATTTAGATTTTGGGGCTGTGACAGGCACGCCTACGAACTCAAGACTTTAGGACCTGCACTGGAGTGAAGCAAATCTCCCAGGCCTTCGCGTGTCTCTAGGCGCCGAACCAGATCATCAACGAGCATTTTTGGCACACCCGGCGGTTTTTGGCGTCAACACGTTTTTGGCACGCCCAGTGGGACGCGAAGTTTCAACACAAAGTTTCAGCGCGAAGCTTTCAACAATCAGATTGGCAACATGACCGGGAAAGAAGTTAAAACAGACAACATAATTCCAGTCAGCTTGGAAGATTTAACAGAAGAACAAAAACAGCAAATTGAGCAAACTATGGCCAACTTTCAGAAGCTGTGCTTAGAGTCCTTCAGCATGACGAGGCAAGGGCCGATTCAAAAATCCTAGTTTCCGAAGCCAGTATTGGTTGGAGAATCAAGCCGTACGCCACCTAAGAGTCCACCAGTAAAACCCTTACAAGAGATGGTGAATGAAGCAGTTCATCACGCGCTCATTAATCAGTCCGGAGTTCTGGTGAACACACTTCATAATCTTATAAAGAAGACGGTGGATGGATCAATTATTCAAGAGCCTGCTCGGGGTCCTGTTTACCTTCCACCGAAAGTTGAACCAACTCAGATTGCTTACAACATCAGCAGAGATATACTAGAAAACATGTTTACGCAGAACCAAGCTGGGGGGCAACAGGATATTCCTACTGGGTACCATCGGACTGCTTACTATGGAGGATATCAGCAAAATTACCTAGGAGGCGGGGCCGATCCAGGTACTTACCAGAGGGAATATAATAGACAGAATCGGCAACAAACTCCACCTGTACAGTATCAACAAGACAACCTGAGGGAAGAAGATCTATCAACTAAGGTTGCTGAAATAGTGAGGGAGCAGTTCGGGATCAAGCCCAAGGAAAAAACATTCATGTATCGGCATCCATATCCTGAGTGGTTCGACAGGGTTCCATTACCACACCGATATAGGGTCCCGGATTTTTCTAAGTTCTCAGGGCAGGACAACATGTCTACAGTGGAACATGTCAGCCGATTCCTGGCACAGTGCGGGGAGGCATCGGCTGAAGAGGCTCTGAGGGTTAGGTTTTCCCCTTATCACTATCAGGATCGGCTTTTACGTGGTTTTCTTCATTGCCACCGAATTCCGTTCGGGGGGGGGCCGATCTAGAAAAACAGTTTCACAAATATTTCTTTGCTGGAATTCATGAGTTGAGACTGTCAGATTTGACATCGGTTAAGCAACGACCAGATGAAACAGTACCGGAATACGTTCAGCGATTTCGGGATATCAGAAACCGATGTTATAGTTTAAACTTGAGCGATGGGCATCTGGCCGATCTGGCTTTCCAGGGTCTCTTAGCGCCGATTAAGGAGAGATTTTCTTCACAAGAGTTCGAGCCCCTGGCGCACCTAGTACAAAAGGTATCGGCTCATGAGAGCCGATTTCAAGAGGCGAAAAGGGATAAGTACCAGAGAAGGGTTGCTCAAGTACAGGTCTATTCATCGGACTCAGACGATGAGGAATCTGATGCTGAGGTTGGATTGGCGGAGTGGGCCAGGAACAAGAAATCAGTATCATGCCCATGGGTCAAGGATATCGGCAAGGAGGAGCGGTATGATTTCGATATTAATAAAGCCGATAAAATCTTTGACTTGCTGTTACAAGAGAAGCAGATACAACTGCCGCCAAATCATGTGATTCCATCAGCCGAAGAACTAAAGAAGAAAAGATATTGCAAGTGGCACAATACTATATCGCATCATACTAATGAGTGCAAGGTTTTTCGGCAACAAATTCAGTCGGCTGTCGAACAAGGAAGAATCAAATTCGAAGACAAGAAGCCGATGAAAATCGATGGGCACCCGTTTCCCGTAAATATGGTCTATGCGGGATCGTCAAGAGATCAAGCCGATGGAGCGAGACGTCAAGGGTATAAATCAAGGATTACTTCATCGGACATGATAGAAAAATATTCAAGATATGACGAACAAAGGGATGAACCAGAAAGGTATAATCCTCATTGGGACTGCCCGTTCTTCCGGTTCTGCTGGGATCAAGGAATGAGACTACCATCAGTTGAAGATTGCCCCGAGTGCAGCAGTACAGGGAATCGGCATGATCGCCAATAGGGGTTTTCACAGGATCGGTCGCTTGGAAAAAGAGCATCGGTTCATAGCCGATTAGGGCCGATCCATCAAAAGTTCTTTGAAGAGGATGAAGAGGAAGTACATGAGAAACAAGTCCAGAATCCTCAATGGTGCCCTAGTGGGATATTCACAAAAAATCAGAAGAGAAGGGCCCAGCGTCTACGACACCGAGAGCAACAGGAAGAACAGAGTCAAGATCAGGGAGAGGCCAATCATTGTCACAAGAAAACTAAACAGGTTTGGCGCAGTGAAGAGAAAGACGATGAACCTGATCAATCGGCCTCACAAATATGGTGTTCTTTTTACCTCGGGAAATAAAGCCACTTGCGTCAGATGAAGAAGGCGATGAGGAGGTTTTTGCCCAATTGACGTTGCAACCCGATCAGGCTATATTTGATAAGCCTGAAGAGTCGGAGCATCGGCACCTAAAGCCGTTATATATCAAGGGCTATGTGAATGGGAAGCCGATGACAAAGATGATGGTTGATGGGGGAGCAGCAGTTAATCTCATGCCTCATGCCACATTCCGAAAATTGGGGAAGACTATCGAAGATCTAATAAAGACAAATATGGTGCTAAAGGACTTCGGTGGGAATTCATCAGAAGCGAAAGGCGTATTAAATGTGGAGTTGACCGTGGGGAATAAGACATTACCCACCACGTTTTTCGTCATCGACGGAAAGGGGTCGTACAGTTTGCTTCTCGGCATGGACTGGATTCATGCAAATTGTTGCGTGCCTTCGACAATGCATCAATGTTTGATACAGTGGCAGGGAGATCAAGTCGAAGTGGTCGTAGCAGATCGGTCAACCAATATTGCCATGACCGATCTACCAGTCTGGGAAGCCGATGGTGTTGGCTGCCTATCCGGAAAAATATGGGAAGGAGACTACCTTAAGGTCACTAGCCAGGGGATACAGCCGATTCAGCAAGTTGGCTCTGAATTGTTACTCTGATGGGCTCCATTGAAGACTTCGAGGGGAAACTGGGGCAAGGATTTACGTCGGCCGATGAGTTGGAGGAAATTGACATAGGACCAGGAGATAAGCCAAGGCCGACGTACATAAGCAAAAAACTAAGTCCTGAACTTCAAGAAGAATTGATAACACAGTTGGCGCGCCAGGTAGGGGCTTCGGCGCGATCTACCTCTACAAAGCTCGATGGATTCAACAACCGGAGTCGACGGTGGCAAATTCTCTCCCGAAGATACAATCTCATTCGGAAGCCCTGACTTCGCCGCCGACATGTTCGGCAATCTCACCTTGGCCGACACAGACCCGATCCAACCGGCAAAAAAAAACCGAGGAACCAGCCGACTCCGAAGCTAGTCGGCCCACACGACGCATGTGGCCAATCTTCGACGACATGCTGCGGCGATCTCCTATATGCCCGAGCCAAGGGACAACTCTTCCTTTCAGTGTTCGACTCGGACTCGGTTTCGAAGCCGGCCGAGATCGGGCCGAGAAGGGAAGAGATCGTCAATTTCCACCCCGTTCGGACTCCGGTGACGCCGCGAATATCAACAATCTACATCCGACGCGGCAACCCGATCCCCTGGAGTCGACTCGGAACGGCCCCCGAGCCGCCGAGATCGATCTAGGATAGGGAGAGTCGTCAGCGCCAGCCCGGTCGGAGTTACACTCATCCCCATCAACCATCCCGACTTCGACTCGAAGTCGCGACTACGACTCTAAGTCAGGACCCAGCAGCTCGGCAAGCTTCTCCGCCACGAAAAATCTTCATGCATCCAAAGCGCCTCTACTCCTACTCAGGAATCACGAGACACCCCGACTACGCGAACAGCAAGAGAGGAGGCCCGCCGACTGCGAGAACAACAAGAGAGAAGCAAGACGCCTGCGCGCCCGCAATGACGATCTGTGCAGAGCCGGCGGACTGCTCAGCAACAAATCCTCCAAACCAGAGTCGCGACCACGACGTCTTCGTCACACCGCAACAGAACATCGTTAGGCCGCTGCAACTTACTGGATACACTCCAGTTCGGACCTGATCACCAGGCCACCCGACGATCGCAAGGATATAAAAGCCATGCTTACAGATGCTGCATGCAACAACACCAACAATCGGGTGAACCCTCATACCGACCAACCGGTCGGCATCCCCAATGGCAGGCTCGTCTAACCTCAAAGTGGACCCCGACCAGCCGGCTCTAGTCGGCTGCCACACGAGTCACGCCAAACGTCCACCCACCCACCAACCCCCCAACCCCCCACAGGCAACCCAAACAACAACCGCAACATCGAAGTGACCGTCGGGACAACCGGGATCTCCTCCGAGCCAACTATGGCGCGATCTTCGGCAGGACACCAATGCTCGGCGCCTGCGAACGAGAAGAAGACGAGCAACGCCACTGGAAGACGAGAACGAGCATTTCGCCTTCTCACCACGAGCGGTTTCGCCGCCGTAGTCGGGGTCGAGTCCTCATGAAGACGAAGGCAACCGGGCCTTCACCCAGGAGCTACAATAGGTCGACGGGCCGTCGAGTTTCAAGCCTACAGGCATCGACAAATACGATGGCGAGACCAATCCCGAGTCCTGCTCACGGTCTACACTCTGGCGATCCGAGCAGCTGAGGAATCACAAAGTCATGGCTAACTACCTCCAGTGCTTTAGCCGACTCAGCGAGGACATGGCTAACAGGACTCCAAAGCGATCAATCGGCTCTTGGGGAGAACTCCGGGAACGATTCATCACCAACTTCCAGGGAACATACGAGAGGCCATCTTCTGAGTACGACCTATATCAGTTGCGCCAAAGGAAGAACGAGTCTCTTCGTGACTTCATCAAGAGGTTTTCTGAGAAGAGGAACTCAATCCCGAAGATCAAGGACGAGGTCATCATCGCCGCCTTTCGAAAAGGAGTCAGAGACACCTCGTTCATCGACAAATTCACGCGGAAGCCTCCCAACTCTGTCAAGGCCCTATTCGACATGGCAACAAGTACGCCGACTCGGCCCACGCTGTTGCCGAGGCCCTCGATGACAACAAGTCACCCTGACAGAAGAAGCGGGACGACACCGACGACGCGGTCCCGACTAAAGTTGGGAATCACAAACGCAAGTCAGACGGCTTCATTGTGGCAGTCGGTCACAATCGTCTTCGACTCTCAACAACTGAAGATTATCAAAACAACAAGTGACATGCTCGGGGGCTCACAAGCTCAAACACGAGGATGGCATCCCCACTCCCAAATACCGAACAGCTAAGTCGCTTTCTGATAAACATCTCCTCACTCGGCCTTGCTAGTGCACAGCCGCTTACAACCTAATAGGTGTACAAGCTGCGCATTTTCTTTTTTTCTGTTTTTGCTCTTTAATGATTACAAAAAGTACTCGAGTAGCATAATCTCGATCCGTGAAACTCTGGCTCCATGTAAGAGACACTCAGTCACCCAAAACGCGTGCCTGGGAAAGAGCCATGAGCCAACTCCCGACGCTAGGGGGCTATGACTAGTCGGGCAGAGTGCTTAAACGTAAGGGGTCAACTACTCGGGAAATTAATATCAAAAGAGGAAGAACACGTATTTTACATACATTGTAAAATACATTTAATTCGGATGATTGTTTTCATCTCAGATGCTACGTTATCCGATATCTTTATATTGCAGGCCCAGCCTCCGGATACGCGTGACAGGAACTCAGGCTGCGAGCCCATCTCCTACGCTCGGGGGGCTGGACAAGTCTGCCAAAATACACTCGGGATGCTCCATGAGGGCTACTTACCGAGTACTTGCGCCAGTCGGGACGTCATCTTCCTTGGCTACGCTCCATGGTGAGCTAACAATCGGTCCCCCGGCGCCAGTCGGGGCTGTATACTACTCGCTACGTAGTAGGGTACGCCCATGAGGGTCGCCAGCCGAATCCTACGCTAATGCTAGGTTCGGGTACCTTATTTGGTCACGGTTCTGTTAGGTTGGGTACGCCCCATGAGGGTCGTAGCCAAATCCTATGCTAATGCAAGTTCGGGTGCCTGGCTTGGCTATAACTCTTGGATAGGGTAAACCCCATGAGGGTCGCCAGCCGAACCCTCTGCTAATGCAAGGTTCGGGTATTGTTCGGCTTACCCAAGTCAGAGAAGACTTACATCGTCAAAGTGCAGTCCGGAGTTTCTCATGCACTGCGTCACACCTGAGGAGGGCAAAGCAGATCTTGCATTATACCCACTCAGGCTTTAGTGGCAACCAGTTTGCATCTAGAACGTAAGTCGGAAAAGCTTGCGAATAAGGATTTCTCTGGCTGTTTGCGGTTATCGACACCAAAAACTCATCCTGACATGCGATGGATGATACTTCTATAGAGCTATGCTGGATAGGTCGGCTCAGGCCGGCTTATTTGGTAGCAGCCACCAAGATTATAGTTCCTACAGTAGATGCTCCATGTGGGCTGCCCGTAGGCTGAGTTGAAATTATAGCGCTGGTGCTACCAACAGGAGCCGATGAGGTAAAACAGATATGCTTCATGAGAGCCTTATTGCTAAACATATATGTTTGGGTATCTGTTTTATCCACCAGGTCTCGAGGATATATCCTTACAAGGATCACAAGCTGGTCTTCATTAAAATTGGAGATGCAGGTATCTTTCTCGGTACACCTGACCACGCCGTGGATTTATTTTCATAAAGTGGTACTCGGCCTACATGCATGGCCATCAGTTGCCATGAGCAACATTATTCCTGCTGACATGACGCGGATGAGTCTAACTTTCGAGTAGTACACTACTCGGGAGAGACTATAAAATTCTCATTCCGCTGACTGACGCGGATGAGTCTAACTTTCGAGTAGTACACTACTCGGGAGAGACTATAAATTCTCATTCCGCTGACATGACGCGGATGAGTCTAACTTTCGAGTAGTAACACTACTCGGGAGAGACTATAAAATTCTCATTCCCTGACATGATGCGGAGGAGTCTAACTTTCGAGTAGCATACTACTCGGAAAGACTATAAACATTCTTCCAGCTGACGGCTGAAGAGTCTAACTTCCGAATGGGACGCCACTCGGGAAAGACTATAAACACCCCCTTTCCAGCTGACATGACGCTGAAGAGTCCATATACGAGTAGCATCCTACTCGGCAGACTATAAACACACATTCCGACTGACATGAAGTCGAAGAGTCTACATACGAGTAGTTTCCTACTCGGCAAGACTATAATCATATTCCGGTTGACATGATACCGAAGAGTCTATATACCAGTAGTAATCTACTCGGGAAAGACTTCAAGGTTAAAGATCTTTGACTTCATGTTTAATTGTTTTCACCAATTAAGCAAAAGTCGGGGGCTACACCTAATAGGTGCGCCTATTCGGCGCACACTATTCCAACATTACATGGAGCCCTTCATAGCCTCGCTGCCAGCTGACATGAAGCAGGACTCGGGAGAAGCAGCACTCAGACAAAGAGCACTCGGGAGCAATGCACTCGGAAGACTTCACCGTGGAGGATGAGCACTCGGCATCAGCTGTGACTCAACTATGAAGGTCTCGGGGGCTACTGGGTGCCATGGCCCCGGGTACCTCATGACAAGCATATGGGCCACTCGGATAGAGGATGGGCCTAGCCTTGTAATTAGAGATATAGCTAGATTCGGCAGACTTCGCCTTGTATAGAAAAGGAATATACAGTCTAGTCGGGTGCGTTATATTCTAAGGGGAGATCTCCTAGTCGTAATCGATGGGACTCCTACCTTGTAACCCTGTCCCCAGTATATAAGGGAGCAGGGCGCCCATGAGGGCAGGTGCCACAAGTTCATCAGAACCACCACCGTATATCCTCAAAGGAATACATACAAACTGGACGTAGGGTATTACTCACATCGAGGGCCTGAACCAGTATAAAATCTCCCTGTGTTCTTTGCAATCCACCGAGTTCCATCCGCGAGTAGCCCATATATTTATTGCGGTGTAAACATCGACAAAGGAGTATCGGGATTGTTTCGCACTGGGAGTACATGAGATGCAGGATTAAAGCCGATCAATTGTTGAACATCGGCTTGCCCATTAAACTAGGATATCGGCCATTTAAACAGGCTCCAAGGAGGTTTAAGGCAGAGTTATATGAGCCGATCAAACCAGAGATCACAAGGTTGTACGATGCAAGTTTATAAGGCCATGCGATATGCTGAATGGGTTTCAATATCATCCGGTGGAAAAGAAAATGGAAATTGGGATATGTATTGATTTCCGGGATCTGAATAAAGCTACCCCCAAGGATGAATACCCAATGCCGATAGCGGATTTATTGGTGGATGCAGCCTCAGGTCACAAGATTATCAGCTTCATGGACGGCAATGCAGGATACAATCAGATTTTTATGGCTGAAGAAGATATACATAAGACTGCGTTTCAGTGTCCAGGAGCTATCGGCTTGTATGAGTGGGTAGTAATGACTTTTGGATTGAAAAGTGCTGGTGTGACTTATCAGAGAGCGATGAATTATATATTTCATGATCTCATCGGCTTGTTGGTAGAGATTTACATTGATGATGTGGTGGTTAAGTCTAAAAATGAGGAAGAATATAGCTGATCTGGCGAAAAGTGCTGGAGAGGGCCAAGAAATATGGGTTAAGGATGAATCCTAATAAATGCGCTTTTGGTGTATCGGGTGGGCAGTTTTTAGGTTTTATGGTTCATGAGCGAGGAATTGAAGTTAGTCAACGAAGCATCAGAGCCGTCAAGACTACAGAGCCACCAAGCAATAAGACAGAGCTGCAATCATTGATCGGCAAGATTAATTTTGTAAGAAGATTTATATCGAATTTGTCAGGAAGGATTGAGTCTTTTACTCCATTATTGAAGTTGAAAGCCGATCAAGAGTTTGTGTGGGGGGCGGCACAGCAGAAGGCATTTGACGAGATCAAGAATTATCTGAGTTCCCCACCTATTTTAATTTCACCGCAGAGAGGGGTGCCGTTCAAGTTGTACTTATCAGCCGATGAGAAGTCCATCGGGTCTGTTTTGATACAGGAGTTTGAAGGAAAAGAGCGAGTTGTGTTTTATCTGAGCAGAAGGCTTTTGGATGCTGAAACGAGATATCCTGCGGTGGAGAAGTTATGCTTGTGCTTATATTTCTCGTGTACAAAGTTAAGGCATTATATCCTATCGGCTGAGTGTACAGTAGTTTGCCAGGCCGATGTGGTCAAATATATGTTGTCGGCTCCAGTATTGAAAGGACAAGTTGGTAAATGGGTTTTTGCTTTGACGGAGTTCGACTTGAGATATAAATCGGCTAAAGCAATCAAGGGATAAGCGGTGGCCGATTTCATTGTGTAGCACAGAGGGGCTCACGAAGATTATGTAGAGCCGATCCCATGGACTTTGTTTTTTGATGGATCGGTTTGTAAGCATGGATCTAGTATCGGCTTGGTTATCATGTCGCCTCGGGGGGCAAGTTTTGAGTTTGCTTTTACAATTAAGCCTTATCGGACTAACAATCAGGCAGAATACGAGGCGGTGCTAAAAGGACTTCAATTCTTAAAGGAGATCGGGGCCGATGTTATAGAGGTAATTGGCGATTCTTTATTGGTGGTCAAGCAGTTGTCTGGAGAATATGAGTGCAGGGATGATGTTTTAAGGTCATATTATGAGGAGTGTACGGATTTGTTAAAAGATTTCAAAATGGTATCAATAGATCATGTTCCCAGGGAGCAGAATTTAGAAGCCAATGATCTTGCGCAGATTGCTTCAGGGTATCGGCTGAATAGGCAGGTTGAGGTTGAGATAGCCGATATTGACATTCAGAACAAGGCCGATGACTGGAGACAGGAGATAATTGATTACCTGCAAAATCCGTCGCAATTGGTTTCCAGGAAAATTCGGTATAAAGCTACTAAGTATGTGCTACTTGATGGGGAGCTGTATTATCGGACTTTTGAGGGAGTTCTGCTTAGGTGCCTGGATTTGGAAGAAGCCAAAGTGGTTATGTGCGAGGTGCATGAAGGCGTCTGTGGGACTCATCAATCGGCTCATAAGATGAAGTGGTTACTGAGAAGAGTAGGATATTTTTGGCCGACAATGCTGGAAGATTGCTTTAGGTACTATAAAGGGTGTCAAGATTGTCAAAAATTTGGAAATGTACAACGAGCACCAGTATCGACTATGAATCCTATCATCAAACTGTGGCCGTTCAGAGGATGGGGAATTGATATGATCGGCCAGGTTTTTCCTCCATCAAGTAAAGGACATAAGTTTATATTGGCGGCAACAGATTATTTTACCAAGTGGGTAGAGGCGATTCCTTTGAAGAAAGTTACGTCCAAGGAAGCGATCGAGTTTGTGAAGGAGCATATAATTTATCGGTTTGGGATTCCTCAGACGATAACTACTGATCAGGGGTCTATCTTCGTATCTGATGAGTTTCAACAGTTTGCTGCCAGTATGGGGATCAAGTTATTAAATTCATCGCCTTATTATGCTCAGGCCAATGGACAGGCGGAAGCTTCTAATAAGAGTTTGATCAAGTTGATTAAGCGAAAAATTGATGAGCAACCGCGGCGGTGGCATATTACATTAGCCGATTCATTGTGGGCCTATCGGATGGCATGTCATGGGTCTACTCGGGTGCCGCCGTATCAGTTAGTATATGGGCATGAGGCAGTTTTACCGTGGGAGACTAACATTGGCTCTAGGAGAATTTCTTTGCAGAATCAGTTGATAGCCGATGATTATTATAATTTAATGACAGATGAACTTGAAGATTTGGCTCAGAATCGGTTAAGGGCGTTGGAGAGGATCAAGGAAAATAAGGCTAAGGCAGCTCGGCATTACAACAAAAAGGTGGTGAATAAGTCGTTTGCCGAGGGAGATCTTGTATGGAAGTTGATTTTGCCGATCAGGTCCAGAGATAATAAGTTTGGAAAATGGTCGCCTAATTGGGAAGGGCCCTATCGGCTTAATCGCTATGTGCCTGGTAATGCCTATGTATTAGAAGATCTTGATGGGACAGAGTTTGCTAAAGCGCTCAATGGGAAATATCTCACGAAATACCATCCCAGCGTTTGGATCAATTCTTAAATCGGTTAAGTGCGGCCGATTTCTAAAGTGGTTCGGAAAGCCGATGTTTTTTGCATCCCCTAAAGACAAGCGATATCAATCGATATCGCCTTTAGATCAAATAAACAAAAAATAATACTAAGGGACAATTGAAAGAAACAGGCAACAGAGCCGATCAAGTTATGTTACAGCACAGTCGACGTGTTTCAGGAAGCCGTCAATCGTTAAGTTACAAGAATTTTTGAATAGTTTCGATCGCACGCAGACGGATTTGATCAATTTCATTAATGGCACGGATGTCGTCATCATCGGAGCCGGGGATGGTCTTCAATTTCTTGCGCCGATGGATGACTTGACGCACCGTCGCCGCAACCTTAGCCTCTTGGTCTTGGATAGCTTGCGGCAGGCCGATAAGCTGGGATTCTGTTGTTTCAAGATCCTTGCGAACTTTTTCAAGTTCTACCAGCAAATCGGCCTCCTTCTTCTTCAGTTGATCTAGTTTGGGTTGGAGGTCTTGGGGGGCGGCTGCCATATCATCAAGTCTTTTCTTCTCTGTCTGGGCTAGCAGCCGATCGGCTTGGATGTCTTTGGTGATCTTCTGTTGGTCAGCGCGATCGGCTATGCGCTGTCTAAGCTTGATGAGTTTAAACCTATGAGACTCCAGGTATGCTGCAGGGGTTAGCGCGTCGACGAGTTCTTCGGGCAGATGGTGTTCAATTTCTGTGAGTCTTGCCCGAATCGGCCCACAGTCTTCCACTAGGGCATCAATTGGGTTTTCCAGCCGACTGTTGATGCTTGTTAAATAGTCGCGCACATCGGCTGGGAACGACGGTTTTGTTGCCGCACTGATGGCTGTTTCGTCTTCTGCCTCCAAGTACTTGCCGATATCAAAAGAGAACAAATCGGCTAAGGACTGCAAAATTGGCATCGGTAAGAGGATCAGTAAAAGGTTAAAAGTGAAGTATGGGCGTGAGGAGATTACCTGAGGAAGGACATCGGCAGATCGGGTGACGTCGGCTTCAGGGAGATGAGTAGGATGTTCTTTGGAGGGGCCGATGTCAGCCGATGGAATAGGAGCAGTCTCGTCGACGGTTGGAGGACTTGGTGCCGAGAGTGGGGCAGCTGGAGGAGCCATCGGCTTAGTGGTTGGAAGGATGTCAGAAGAGTGTCGAGGTTCTGGAGCCGATGACTCGAGCTGAAAAAAGAAGCTGGTTAGATGAGAAAGCGGATAAGAATATTGAGACTTGGCGCATACCTGAGGAGATGAAGGAGCCGATGTTGTTTGAGGAGAAGGTGGCATCGGGACAGCGACATCGGCATCGGTTTTCTGCTTCTTCAGGGAGGGGCGATGCGCTAACTTTTTCCTTTTTTGTCCTATCGGCCGAGGCGCCTTGAGAAGAGCCGATGGAGATGGAGCGTCGCGCCCTAAGTTTGGAGTGGCCGATGGGGGTTGATACAGAATCGGCCGACCGCTGTTGCTTGTTGTTGGGGGTTCAACGCCAGCAGCCTGCAAAATAAGAGTTAGAGATGGTTGGAGATGGTGGTTAAGGCTTGCGGGTGTTACCTCGTCGTCAGATTCAATGTACTCGGTGTCAATACAGGAACAGTAGCAGGTGGCCGCTAAGCTGAATAAATGTTTTTTCCATTCTGACCACCATTGGACAAAAAGCTTGGTGTTGGCAGTGCAGATACACACCTCGGTGGCGGTGCCTAGGAGGAGGGGGTCTATCAAAGTCCGCATCCGATCATATTCTAGGGCGTTGCTGACCATGCCCTGGGCCTGGAGTTTGTCGATGAAGAATAGGCCGATCGGAAGCTGACCAAGGCCAAACTGGCGGGAGCCGACCGATGGATGGTACAACTCATATGAGGGCTGCGATCGGCCCAGAGAAAAGCCAGTTGGCAGCAGACGAGGGGTGATAGCCGATAGGAATATGGCTTTGGACTCATCATTGTCCAAAGCTTGGAGTGGGTCAAAGTTAGAAGGCATCTCGAATGATGATGCGTCATTATATGCAAACCAGAGAGTGGCCTCCCTAGTGAAACCATAGTAAAACCCCTTGAACCACTGGCTAAGTTCAGCGGGGGTTATCTTGCTGCCAGAGAGGGCTGATGCAGCTTCGCCCATGGAAACGCATCGGCGGTAAACGGGGTCTTGGTCTTCTGTGTAATCGGCTGGGAAGGATTGTTTGAGAAGAGAAGTCTCAGGGACGGCCTTGGAGGTGTAGATGTTGAGCCAGAGCTGTACAAACCACCAAGGACCCCCGATATGGCCGACGGGCTGGCCGGCCGATAACTTAGTTGCCACTTGGTGAAGCAATTGATAGGTGGCGCCAAGGAGGAATTGACCCAAGGGAATCTGTTTCCGATCAACCAAGCACTCTGCTAAGCACTGCATGTTGATCGTTGGACCGAGGGTTGCGCCACCAAAAACAAACCGCTCCAGCCATAAGTTCAGAAAAGCAACATGTTCCCGGTCATCAACTGATCCAGTTCCCTTATTGTGAATGGATATGTACCTGGACCAGCCACCGATGTTCTTTGCTTGGAGCCGATGAGCAGGTTTGAAGCGGAGCTTGAAGGGGTCGATGTAGCTTGTCGTGTCCAGGTAGGTGAGCATAGTAACATCCAGTAAAGTGGGGGTCATCGGCCCGTGCCCGAACAAGAAGGCATTGAGGGCATCGGACCAGAAATATGAGGCCGATGCGAGCAGGGGTTCATTTCTTTCCATATCGGCCAAAGAGAGATTGATGCAGTGGCCGATATGAGATTCTTCCCAATAGGTTCTCTTCGCAGCCGATACTCTGGTGTACCAATCTCTCCACCTGGGCAACTTGCTCGGCCATGACCTGAAACTATTGTTCCAGTCGCTGACCAGCATGGCCGTGTTCTTGAAAGGGATACGCTGGGTCTCGGCGCATATGAAATCAGTGGGATCTTCGCTACCCATGGGGCCATGGTAGAAAAAGTTTGGGTAATCGGCGGCCGGGATCAAGATCTAGTCTCTAAGATGCTACAGTAAACAAGAACATGACGAAGAACAGATGAAGAACATAGTGGATCGGGTGCATCTAGGTCACAAAATCGGAAGAAGTAATCGGGTAAGGAGATTACCTCAGGAACTGCAGATGCCGATGCCATCACGACAAGGGAAGAAGATGCAGGAATCAACGGCCGAAGAAGAGGGCTATGACAATTCGTCTGGATTCGCTGGAGCTTGTCGAAGTTTTGGGAGATGAAGCGGTAGTGCTCTGGTGATGTGAAAGCATAAAAAAGGGGCTAAGAAGACGAAGCGTTTTTATAGAGATATGATGACCGGGCGGGAATCGAGGCCGTTGGCACTGTTTCAAACAATTATGGCAAGTGGGCTACCTTGGGCCGCCTTGGTATGGAAGGAATCTAGAGGCCCAAAATGAAAGAATTTCAAAATCCTATAGGAGAACTCCGAAATTGGGGGGCATGTGTTAACGCCAAAATTTGGTAAGGCCCTATGTCGGATTCGGTCAAAGGGGAAGATTGCAGTCAACTGACGGAAATTGATCCAGAAGAGACCGATTTTGGGAAGGGGCCGTGAAGACCGCTGTTTGGCAGTTATTTACTGTATTTATTAATTAGGCAAGTGTTTATCTTTAGGGAACCTGACCTCGTGTCCGGTCAGGTCTTGTTAGTGTTTTCTGTTATAATTAGGGAATCTTGTACCGTGTCCAATAAGGACTCGTGTAACTCGGGGTATAAATACGTACGCCCGGGGACCTTGTAAATTATCACTCGATCAATATAATTTCGGTGCATCGCCACCCTTCCGACGGGATCTTGCTTCTCGAGCCGGGCTGCATCGGTTAGGTCCGACCTCCTGTGGGAGGGTAAGTCTCGTCACCCCGGCTACCTATCGGCTAGGACTTCCTCGGTTAGGTCCGATATTCTAGTCGGTTTATGGTAGTCGGCTTACCACGATATATTTACTTTATCTATGGCTGCATCAGTTCAGTTTGATCTCATAGATTGATTAGGTATATCACATCACGCGTGCATAGATCGTATCGGCTTACTGGGAACGATTTATCATCAGTTTGTGCTGCATCGGTTAGGTCCGACCTACTAAACTGCTAGCGATAAATCGTTCCTGCTAGGTCAATACTTTATGTGCAAGCGTCTTACCGGGGTGTATAGCTGGGAAGTTATCATGTTTTAGCATCACGATCGCATCAGATCTATCAGCTTATCGAGATCTTGTTATTATTCAGTCTGTGCTGCAACGGTTAGGTCTGATCTACTAGACTGAATAATAACGTTATTCTTAGTAAGCCGATGGGTTTTATGCGATGTCATTGTCGGAGTGCTTAGCCGATAAGTTATCTCTTGTTAAATACAGCCGATTATATTGCTTGCTTTGTTATATATTCTTGCCTACGTTACTGTTACGATCGGCTAAGGGTTAGCCGATTGGTTTACTCTGCCGATCCGAATACGAGCACCAGCAGGCTCCCGAGCACGACCTCAGCCAAGTCCCTGGGCACGACCTCAGGTAAAGACCCGGGCACGAGCATGGGTAAAAACCTGAGCATGGGCACGAACAAGGGATGAAGATCCCGGGAGCCGATGTGAGCAAGGGACCCGGGTGCGGATATGGGCAGTATCCTCACAGCAATATCAGTAACTTTAAACTATGATCGGCTGGATTTTATTTAATCTATTTGCTTGTGCATTCTGCCTGTTTATTTTACCAAGTTTATAGCCGGTTTTCGAGCATCCCTTCGACGATCGGCTAGCGCAATATTTGTTTATTATTATGCTATTGCTCTTGCCGTCATCGGCTTTCAGCCGATGTATAAGTGCTACAGTGCGTATCGGCCATCGGCTGATGAGATGAGTCCAAGCCGGCTTCCAGCCGATTGGCTCACGAATTTGACATCTTTTCTCCTTGTCAATTGCAGGGTCAAATTGACTGGCACGCCTACGAACCTCAAGACTTTAGGACCTGCACTAGAGTGAAGCAAATCTCCCAGGCCTTCGCGTGTCTCTAGGCGCCGAACCAGATCATCAACAAGCATTTTTGGCACACCCGGCGGTTTTTGTTGTCAACAACTGCCGGGTCTGTATGGGAGATTGATGATCTCTCCCCTTCCTAGCCTGACCCGGGTTGGCTCAAGGCCTAGCGCGAGTCGGACGCTAAAGGAGAGAGTTGTCCCAAGACTCGGGCAGGTGGTAGATTGCCATAGCAGATCGATGAGGGTGGCTCGTCTTGTGGGCTGACTGGCGTGAAGTCAGCTGGTTCCTCGGCCGGTTGGATCAGGTCTGCGTCGGCCAAGTTGAGATTGTCGATCTGGTCGGCGACAAAGTCGAGGCTTCCAAAAGTTATTGTATCTCCAAGGGAGAATTTGCCGCCATCGTCTCCTGTTGTTCGATCCATCGAGCTAGTAGATGTAGATCTCGCCAAAGCCCCTACCTGGCGCGCTAAGTGTTGATGTTTTACACCGGTAAACGGATCGAAAACTTGGTGGATTGCAAAGGAACACAGGGAGTTTATACTAGTTTAGGCCCTCGATGTGAGGTAATACCCAACGTCCAGTTGGGGTGTATTCCCTTGAGGATTATGGTGGTGGTTCTAATGAACTCTTGCATGGTTATCTCATGACTTGCCCTCATGGGGCGCCCTGCCTCCCCTTATATAATGGTGGACAGGGTTACAAAGTAGGAGTTCCAGCCGGATTACGACTAAGGAATCTCCCCTTAGAGATATAACGTACCCGGCTAGGACTGTATATTCCTTATCGTATAAGGCAAAGTTTGCTGGGGGTTACTATATCTCTAATTACAAGGCTAGACCCATCCTCTATCCAAGTGGCCCGTATGCTTGTCATGAGATACCCGGGGCCAATGGCCGACACAGTGTACTACTCTTCATTTTCTTTCCTCGACGTTGCAGTTCAGAACCAACCACTACGGTGAGACCAAAACGTGAACAGAACTCGAAACTCTAGAGGAACTGGACACCAAGACCAGCAAAGGACACGACAATGCAACTGAAAGTTCAACAATGCAATGTACTGAAAAGAAAAATTGTGAGTCTAAGACTGGTTCGAACAGATTGATCTTCTGCTAATTAGGGTTTAGGGTTTAGACTTTTCGCTTTATCTTCTCGTTTTCTTTGCAACGGATCAAGAATTGCCTCAATCAGAGGTCGTATGCAAAAGTTACACTGTTTTTTTCTCTCTTTTTTTTCACACACACAATGCTTTCCTGGTTGAATGCGAAACCTCCTTGGCCGAAATCGTGTCCTGCACCGAGTCCTCTTCCTTTTCTTTCCTCGACGTGGCAATTCAGAACAAACCACTACGGTGAGACCAAAACGTGAACAGAACTCGAAACCGCTACTGAATATATATGAGTTGGGACGTCCTAGGGTTAACCCTAGGGCGCACACCCCTTGGGCTTAGCCCACGACACAATTAGTAACCCTGTCCCCCAGTATATATGGGGAGGCAGGGCACCCCCTGTCCCCGACTGATGGGTCGGCGCGAGGGTGTCCCCCGACTGCTTGTGCTATTGACAAGCAGCAGCGGTGATCATAGCCTTGATCTTCACAATGGTTAGGGTGGCCTGGTGATCAGGCCCAAGCTAGACCGTGTCTAGTAGGGTTGCAGCGGCCATGACGTTCTGCTGTGGCAGGACGAAGACGTCGTAGTCGCCGACTCTTGTTTGGAGGATCTGTTGCTAAGCAGTTCGCCTAGCCCTGCGTAGCTCATTGTTGCGAGCGTCACGCTCGGCCTCCTGTTGATATCGCAGTCGGCGGGCCTCCTTCTCCTGCTGCTCGCGTAGTCGGCGTGCCTCCTGGGAGGAAGTATCACCCTTGGACGCCATGAAGATCTCGCGAGGCAGTAAGAAGCTCACCAAACTGTTGTCCGAACTGTTGTTCAAACTTCTGTCCAACTTGGAATCTGAGTCTGTTCGCACCAAAAACCACCGGGCGTGCCAAAAAGCTTGTTGATGATCTGGTTTGATGCGATTGAACATACGAAGGCCTGGGAGATCTGCTTAGCTCCAGTGCAGGTCCTAAAATCTTGAGGTTCGCAGGCATGCCAGTCAATTTGACCCCGCAATTGACAAGGAGAAAATATTAGCTCAGGGATTCAATCGGCCAATAAGAATCCTGCTAGCCGATTGCCGAAGGAATGCTTGAGCATCGGCTGAAAGCCGATGATAAAACTTTGTCCGGGCCCTAGCTATCCGCGCCCGGGTCTCGTGCCCGTGCCCGGGTCCTCGTGCCCAGGTCCTCGCTCCCGGGTCCTCGCTTGTACTCGTACCGGGTCAACAGCAATTGCACATCGGCTATCGGCCGATACGGACTGATGTAGGCTCCTTGTAGCCGAGCCGATGCACCCGTGTATCGGCTAGGAAACCGATAACGCTATAAGCAAATAGATAAGCTGTCAGTATAACATGTGCATCGGCTAGAAGCCGATGATAAAATAGATAGGCAGAATAGTAAGCTAGCCGACTGCCTAGGAAACACATGTGCATCGGCTAGAAAACCGATGATAATGTAGATGACCAAAATAGTAAAGATAATACAGTCGGCTTTATAAAAAGATAACCTATCGGCTAAGCACTCCGATAGAACATCGCATATACACCGATCGGCTCACCAAGGATAAATCTATTATTATCAATCTAGTAGTTCAGACCTAACTGATGCAGCACAGATTAATAATAATAGAGGAACCTCAACAAACCGATAGACCTAATGCAACTGTGATGTAATATGATAACTTATCGGCTATACATTCCGATAAGACACTTGCGCAAAAACCATCAACCTAGCAGGAACGATTTATCGCTGGCAGATCAGTAGGTCGGACCCAACCGATGCAGCACGAACTGATGATAAATCGCCCCCAGTAAGCTGATAAGATCTACGCACGCGTGATGTGGTATACCTGATCGGCCTAAGAGGTCGGACCGAACCGATGCAGCCGTAGACAGGGCAGATACACCTGGGTAAGGGGTGACGAGTCTTACCCTCTCGCAGGAGTTCGGACCTAACCGATGCAGCCCCGCTCGAGAAGCAAGAACCCGTCGAAAGGGTGGCGATGCGCCGAATTTAATTGATCTGTGTGGATAATTTACAAGGTGCCCGGGCGTACGTATTTATACCCCGAGTTACATAAGTCCTTATAGGACACGAAACAGGACTTTCCTAACTAGAAAAGGAAAACTAACAGACCTGATCGGACAAAAGATCAGGTTTCCTAAAAGATAAAACTATCTAATAGATAAGATAAATAGCTGCCATAACGTGGTCTTCACGATTCCTTCTCAAATCCGGTTTCTTCTAGATTAATTTCCTCCGGTTGATATAGCTTCTATCTTTACCGAATCTGATATGAGCCGTGCCAAATTTTGGTGTTAACACAGTCAGAGTAGTTGATCAGTGTGATCACGACCCTGATCTATCTAGAACGGCTCTGGGCCATGTCCGAACTAAACCGTATGAGATCAGGTCCGCCGCGTTGGGTGTAGATTGTGGATGTCCGCGGCGTCGTTGAGTCTGCATGGGAAATTGACGACTTCTCCCCTTTCTAGCCCAACCCGGACCGGCTCAAGGTTGAGTCCGAGCCGAACGCCAAAGGGGAGGGTTGTCCCAAGACCCGGGCAGACGGAAGATCGCCGCAGCACGTCGACGAGAGTCGCTGCAGCGTCGGGTGGGCAGACTGGCATGGAGTCGGCCGGTTTCCCGACAGATCGAATTGAGTCCGAGTCGGCTAGGCTGAGGTCGCCGAACCAGCCGGCGATAAAGTCGAGGCTTCCGAATGAATTTGTCGCCGTCGTCTCCTATTGTTGGATCCATCGAGCTTGTGGATGTAGATTTCGCCGAAGCCCCTACCTGGGCTACTCGTCGGATCGAAACTCGGTGGATTGCAAAGGAAGACGGGGAGTTTATACTGGTTCAGGCCCTCGATGTGAGGTAATACCCTACGTCCAGTTGTGTTGTATTCCTTTGAGGATGTATGATTCTGATGAATCTTCGTATGCCCTTAGGGGGCAGGGTTACAAAGTAAGAGTACCAGTCGGATTACGACCAAGAGATTTCCTCTTAGAGATATAATGTACCCGGCTAGGACTGTATCTTCCTTATCGTATAAGGCAAAGTCTGCCGAGAGTTACTATATCCCTAATTACAAGGCTAGGCCCATCCTCTATCGGAGTGGCCCATATGCTTGTCATGAGGTACCCGAGGCCCATGGCTACCACAGCAGCCCCTGAGACCTTCATAGTTGAGTCACAGCTAATGCCGAGTGCTCATCCTCCATTGTTTTTTCTCTCTCTTTCTTTTACACACATGACGCTTTCCTAGTTGAATGCGAAACCTCCTTGGCTGAAATCGTGTCCTACTCCGAGTCCACTTCCTTTTCTTTCCTCGATGTGGTAGTTCGGAACAAACCGCTATGGTGAGATCAAAACGTGAACAGAACTCGAAGCTCTAGAGAAACTAGACACTAAGACCTGCAAAGGACACGACGATGCAACCGAAAGTTCAACAATGCAATGTACTAAAAAGAAAAATTATGAGGCTAAGACTGGTTTGGATAGATTGATCCACTACTAATTAGGGTTTAGGGTTTCTGCTCAATCTTCTCGTTTTCTTTCCAATGGATCAAGAATCGCCTCAATCGGAGGTCGTATGCAAAAGTTACACTGCTTTTTTTCACACACACAACGCTTTCTTAGTTAAATGCGAAACCTCCTTGCCCGAAATTGTGCCCTACTCTGAGTCCCCTTCCTTTTCTTTCCTCAACGTGGTAGTTTGGAACCAACTGCTACGGTGAGACCAAAACATGAACAAAACTCGAAACTCTAGAGGAACTAGACACTAAGAGAAGCAAAGGACACGACGATGCAACCTAAAGTTCAACAAAGCAATGTACTGAAACGAAAAAAGTGCGACGCTAAGACTGGTTCAGATAGATTGATCTACTGCTAATTAGGGTTTAGGGTTTCCGCTCTATATTCTCATTTTCGTTCCAACAGATAAAGAATCGCCTCAATCAGAGGTCGTATGCAAAAGTTACACTTTTTTCTCTCTTTTTTTCACACACACGATGCTTTCCTGGTTGAATGCGAAACCTCCTTGGCCGTAATCGTGTCCTACTCCGAGTCCTCTTCCTTTTCTTTACTCGATGTGGCAGTTCAGAACAAACCGCTACGGTGAGACCAAAACGTGAACAGAACTCGAAACTCTAGAGGAACTATACACTAAGACCAGCAAAGGACACGACGATGCAACGGAAAGTTCAACAATGCAACGTACTGAAAAGAAAAATTGTGAGGCTAGGACTAGTTCGGACATATTGATCTACTGCTAATTATGGTTTAGGGTTTATGCTTTTCGCTCTATCTTATCATTTTCTTTCCAACGGATCAAGAATCGCCTCAATCGGAGGACGTTTGCAAAAGTTACACTGTTTTTTCTCTCTTTTTTTAACACACACGACGCTTTCCTGGTTGAATGCGAAACCTCCTTGGTCAAAATTGTGTCCTGCTCCGAGTCCTCTTCCTTTTCTTTCCTGGATGTGGCAATTCGGAACCAACCGCTACGGTGAGACCTAATCGTGAACAGAACTCAAAACTCGAGAGGAACTAGACACTAAGACCAACAAAGGACACGACAATGCAACCGAAAATTCAACAAAGCAATGTACTAAAAAAAATTGCGACACTAAGACTGGTTTAGACAGATTGATCTACTGCTAATTAGGGTTTAGCGTTTAGGGTTTCCGCTCTATCTTCTCGTTTTCTTTCCAAGGGATCAAGAATCGCCTCAATCGGAGGTCGTATGCAAAAGTTACACTGCTTTTTTCCATCTTTTTTTTCACACACACGACACTTTCTTGGTTGAATGCAAAACCTCCTTGGCCGAAATCGTGTCCTACTCCGAGTCCTCTTCCTTTTCTTTTATCGATGTGGCTGGTCGGAACCAACCGCTACGGTGAGACCAAAACGTGAACAGAACTCGAAGCTCTAGAGGAACTAGACACTAAGACCAGCAAAGGACATGACAATGCAACCGAAAGTTCAACAATGCAATGTACTGAAAAGAAAAATTGCGAGGCTAAGACTAGTTCGCACAGATTGATCTACTGCAAATTAGGGTTTAGGATTTAGGGTTTAGGGTTTGGGGTTTAGGGTTTTCGTTCTATCTTGTCGTTTTCTTTCCAACGGATCAAGATTCGCCTCAATAGGAGGTCGTATGCAAAAGTACATTGTTTTTCTTCTTTCTTTTTTTCACACACACGACGCTTTGTAGTCCACCGAGTTTCGATCTGACGAGTAGCCGACTACAAAGGAACATGGGGAGTTTGTACTGGTTCAGGCCCTCGATGTGAGGTAATACTCTACGTCTAATTATGGTGTATTCCTTTGAGGAATTAGGGTGGTAGTTCTGATGAACTTGTGCTTCTATAAGCCTCTACCCTCAAGGGGCGCCCTGCCTCCCCTTATATACTGGGGGACAGGGGTACATGGTAGGAGTCCTAGCCGGATTATAGCAAGAGATCACCTCTTAGAGATATAATCTACCCGACTAGGACTGTATATTCCTTATCGTACAAGGCAAAGTCTGACGGGTTCTACTATATCTCTAATTACAAGACTAGGCC
The DNA here is from genome assembly GCA_003991445.1 of Oryza meyeriana var. granulata. NCBI lineage: Eukaryota > Viridiplantae > Streptophyta > Magnoliopsida > Poales > Poaceae > Oryza > Oryza meyeriana. The sequence continues at coordinate 222,839 of RYFJ01001864.1, read as the reverse complement.
CATCCTCTATCTGAGTGGCCCATATGCTTGTCATGAGGTACTCGGGGCCCATGGCTTACACAGTAGCCCTGAGACCTTCATAGTTGAGTCACAACTGATGCTGAATGCTCATCCTCCGCAGTGAAGATTGCCCGAGTGCATTGCTCTTGAGTACTCATTGTCCGAGTGCTTCTTTTTCCCAAATCCTGCTTCATGTCAGCTGGCAGTGAGGCTATGAAGGGCTCCATGTAGATGCATGAATAGTATGCACCGAATAGACGCACCTATTAGGTGTAGCCCCTGACTTTGTGCTTAATTGTGAAAACAATTAAACATAAAGTCAAAGATCTTTAACCTTGTAGTCTTTCCTGAGTAGTATACTACTGGTATATGAGACTCTTCGGTATCATGTCAACCAGAATATTTTATAGTCTTTTCCGAGTAGTATGTCACTCGGAAATTAGACTCTTCAGCTTCATGTCAGCTAGAAAAGGCGTTTATAGTCTTTCCCAAGTTGCGTCCTACTCGAAAGTTAGTCTCCTCAGCATCATGTCAGCTGGAAGAAATATTTATTGTCTTTCCCGAGTAGTGCACTACTCGGAAGTTAGACTCTTCAGCGTCATGTCGGCTAGAAGAATATTTGCTCATGGCAAATGTTGGCTAAGCATGTAAGCCGAGTACCACTTTATGAAATTTAATCCATTATGTGGTCAGGTGTACTTGAGAAATATCTGCATCCCCAATTTTAATGAAGACCAGCTTGTAACCCTTATAAGGATATATTCTCAATACCTGGTGAATAACACTGATATCTGAACACATGTGTTCAGCAGTCGGCTTTCATGAAGCATATCTGATTATTCAATCGGTCTCTGTTGGTAGCATCAGCACTGTGTTTTTAACACAGCCCATGAGCGGCCTAGATTGAGCGTGCTACTATAGAAACTCATATCTTGATGGTCTACTACCAAATAAGCCGGCCTAAACCGACCTACCCAGCATAGCTCTATAAAATTGGCATCCCTCGCATGTCAGGATGAGTATTTCAGTGTCGATAACTGCAATCAACCAGAGGAATCCTTATCTACAAGCCTTTTCGACATATGTTCTGGATGCAGCTTGGTTGCCACAGATGCCTGAGTAGGTATATTGCAGAATCTGCTTGCCCTCCCCAGGTGTGACGCAGTGCATGAGAACTTTGGATGCGCTTTGACGATGTAGATCTTTTCTGACTTTGGTAAAGCCGAATAAGGTACCTGAACCTTGCATTACCATAGGATTCGGCTAGCGACTCTCATGGGGCGTACGCTATCCAACAGAGTTATGGCCAAATAAGGTACCCAATCTTGCATTAGCATAGGATTTGGCTGGCGACCCTTATGGGGCGTACCGTATCCAACCTGGTAAAATTGTAACTAAATAAGGTACCCGAATCTCGTAGGATTCAGCTAGCCACCCTCGAGGGGTGTACCCAACTCAGCGAAGTTGTACCCGAGCCCCGACTGGCGCCGGAGGTCGATTGTTAGCCGAATATGGTACCCGAACCTTGCATTAGCATATGATTTGGCTAGCAACCCTCATAGGGCGTACCTTACTCAACCGGGTAGTACCGAAGCTCCGACTAGCGCCAGAGGTCAGTTATTAGCCGGATAAGGTACCTGAACCTTGCATTAGCATAGGATTCGGCTGGCGACCCTCATGGGGCATACTTTTCCCAACCGAGTTGTGACCGAAGAAGGTACCCGAACCTAGCATTAGCGTAGGATTCGGCTGGCGACCCTCATGGGGCGTACCTCACCCAGCCAAGTGGTATACGACCCCCGACTAGTGCCGGAGGTTGGTTGTTAGCTCACATGGAGCGTAGCCGGGGAAGATGACGTCCCAACTGGTGCAAGTACTCGGTCAGTAGCCCTCATGGAGAATTCCGAGCGTATCTTGGTAGACCAGTCTAGCCCCCGAGCATAGGAGATAGGCTCGTAGCCCTGAGTTCCTGTCACACGTATCCGGAACTGGCCCTGCATTATAAACATATCGGATGAGTAGCATCTGATGATGAAAATAATCACCTGAATAATATTTACGTAGTTTACAATATATGTAAATATGTATTCTTCTTCTTGTTGATATTAATTTCCCTGAGTAGTTGACCCCTTATGTTTAAGTACTTTGCTCGACTAGTCATAGCCCCCTAGAATCGGGAGTTGGCTCATGGCTCTTTCCCAGACACGCGTTTTGGGTGACTTGAGTTCGTCTTTCATGGAGCAAAGCTTCACGGATCGGAATTTATGCTACTTGAGTACTTTTGCAATCATTAAGAGAAAAACCAAAAGAAAGTGTAGCTTGTACACCTATTAGATGTAAGCGGCTGCGGCACTAGCGAGGTCAAGTGAGGAAATATTTATCAGAAAGTGACTTAGTTGTTCCGTATTTGAGAGTGGGTATGCCATCCTTGCAGTTGAGCTTGTGAGCCCTCGAACATGTCATTTGTCATTCTGATAATCTCCAGTTGTTGAAAGTCGATGACAGTTGTGACCGACTGCCACAATGAAGCCGTCCGACTTGCATTTGCGACTCCCAGCTTTAGTCGGGACCGTGTCGTCGGTGTCCTTCCGCTTCTTCTGTCAGGATGCCTTTTTGTCTTCGAGGGCCTTAGCAACAGCATGGGTTGAGCCGGCGTATTTGTTTGCCATGTCGAACAGAGCCTTGATAGAGTTGGGAGGGTTCCGAGTAAACTTGGCGATGAACAAGGTGTCTTTACTCCTTTTAGAAAGGCAACGATGACGACCTCGTCCTTGATCTTCGGGATTGAATTCTTCTTCTCAGAGAACCTCTTGATGAAGTCCTGAAGAGACTCGTTCTTCCTTTGATGCAACTGATACAAGTCATGCTCGGAAGATGGCCTCTCGTATGTTCCCTGGAAGTTGGCGATGAAGCGTTCCTGGAGTTCTCCCCAGGAGCCGATTGAGTGCTTGGGAAGTCCCATTAGCCATGTCCTCGCCGAGTCGGCTAGAGCGACTGGTAGGTAGTTAGCCATGGCTTTGTGGTCACCTCTGGCAGCTCGGATTGCCAGAGTATATGCGGTGAGCTAGGACTCGGGATTGGTCTTGCCGTCATATTTTTCGATTCCCATAGGCTTGAAGCCTTACGGCCAGTCGACTTGTTGTAGCTCCTGGGTGAAGGCCAGTATGCCTTCATCTGCATGAGGGCTCTAGCTCCGGTTGCGACGATGAAACCGCTCGTGATGGAGGCCGAAGCGCTCGTTCTCATCTTCCAATCAGCGTTGCTCGTCTTCCTCTCGTTCACGGCGCCGAGCGTTGATGTCCTGCCGAAGGTCACGCCATAGTTGGCCTTGGAGATCCTAATTGTCCCAATGGTTATCTAGATGTCGACGCCGCCGTTTGTTGTTGGGGTTGCCGAGTGACGTCTAGCGTGACTCCGTGTGCAGCTGACTAGAGCCAGCCGCTCGGCGTCGCGTTGAGGTAGATGAGATTGCCGTTGGGAAAGCCGACTTGTTAGTCGACATGAGTGTTTCGCCCGACTATTGATGCTGTTGATATGCAGCAGTGGTGAGCATGGCTTTTTTCCTTGCTATCATCGGGGTGGCCTAGTGATTAGGCCCAAGCTGGAGTGTATCCAGTAGAGTTGCAATGGCCACAATGTTCTGTTGACGCATGACGAAGACGTCGTGGTCGCCGACTCTAGTTTGGAGGATCTATTGCTAAGCGGTTCACCTAGCCCTGCGTAGCTCGTCTTCGCGAGCCTCGCGTTTGGCCTCCTCCTGTTGCCGTAGTCGGCGTGCCTCCTCTTCTTGCTCCTCTTGTAGACGGCGCATCTCTGGTGGAGGGGTTGAAGCCATGAAGATTTCTCGGGGCAGAAGGAAGCTTGCCAGACTGGTGTTCGAACTGTTGTCCAACTTGGAGTCAGAATCCGAGTAGTTCATCAGGGTAAGGACAACTCCGACCTCCCTAGATCCAATCTAGAGCGGCTCTGGGCCATGTCCAAACTGAACCATGGGGGATCGGGTCTGCCCCGTGTGATGTAGATCCGTGGCACTGCCAAGTCTGCACATGAGATTGACGATCTCTCCCCTTCTTAGCCCGACCCAGGCTGGCTCGAGGCCTAGCGCTAGTTGGACGCCAAAGGAGAGAGTTGTCCTGAGACCTGGGCAGGTGGTAGATCGCCGCAGCAAATCGACGAGGGTGGCTGCAGTGTCTTGTGGGCTGGCTAGCACCGAGTTGGCTGGTTCCTCGGCCGGTTGGATCGGGTCCGTGTCGGCCAAAGTGAGATTGCCGATCTGGTCGGCGACGAAGTCGAGGCTTTCGAACGTTATTGTGTCTCCAGGGGAGAATTTGATGCCGTCGACTCCGGTTGTCAAATCCATCGAGCTTGTTGAGATTGATCATGACGAAGCCCCTACCTAGCGCGCCAACTATCGATGTTTTACACCGGCAATATGAATATAGGGCTACTCATCGAATCAAAACTTGGTGGACTACAAAGGAACACGGGGAGTTTATACTGGTTCAGGCCCATGATGTGAGGTAATACCCTACGTCCAGTTATGGTGTATCCCTTTGAGGAATTATGGTGGTAGTTCTGATGAACTTGTGCTTCTATGAGCCTCTGCCATCAAGGGGCGCCCTGCCTCCCCTTATATACTGGGGGACAGGGGTACAAGGTAGGAGTCCCAGCTGGATTACAGCCAAGGGATCTCCTCTTAGAGATATAATCTACCCGACTAGGACTATATCTTCCTTATCGTACAAGGCAAAGTCTGCCAGGTTCTACTATATCTCTAATTACAAGACTAGGCCCATCCTCTATCTGAGTGGCCCATATGCTTGTCATGAGGTACCCGGGGCCATGGACTCCACACTTTCCTAGTAGAATGCGAAACCTCCTTGGCCGAAATCGTGTCCTACTCTGAGTCCTCTTCCTTTTCTTTCCTCGATGTGGTAGTTCAAAACCAACCGCTACGGTGAGACCAAAACGTGAACAGAACTCGAAACTCTAGAGGAACTAGACACTAAGACCAACAAAGGACACGACGATGCAACTGAAAGTTCAACAATGCAATATACTGAAAAGAAAAATTGCAAGGCTAAGACTAGTTTGGACAGATTGATCTACTGCTAATTAGGGTTTAGGGTTTAGGGTTTTCGCTCTATCTTCTTGTTTTCTTTCCAATGGATCAAGAATCGCCTCAAAAGGAGGTCGTATGCAAAAATTACACTATTTTTTCTCTCTTTTTTTTTCACACACACAACGCTTTCCTGGTTGAATGTGAAACCTCCTTGGCCGAAATTGTGTCCTATTCTGAGGCCTCTTCCTTTTCTTTCCTCAACGTGGCAGTTCGGAACCAACCGCTACGGTGAGACCAAAACGTGAACATAACTCAAAACTCTAGAGGAACTAGACACTAAGACTAGCAAAGGACACGATGATGCAACCAAAAGTTCAACAATGCAATGTACTTGTCGATGTTTTACACCGGCAATATGAATATGGGGCTACTCGGTGGATTGCAAAGGAACGCAAGGAAATTTTATACTGGTTCAGGCCCTTGATGTGAGGTAATACCCTACGTCTAGTTGTGGTGTATTTCTTTGAGGATTTGTGTTGATCTGCTCTCATGAGGCACCCTGCCTCCCCTTATATACTGGGGGACAGGAGTACAAGGTAGGAGTCCCAGCCGGATACGGCCAAGGGATCTCCTCTTTGAGATACAATTTACCCGACTAGGACTGTATATTCCTTATCGTACAAGGCAAAGTCTGCCGGGTGCTACTATATCTCTAATTACATGTCTCGGCCCATCCTCTATCCGAGTGGCCCATATGCTTGTGATGAGGTACCTAGGGCTCATGGCCTCCACAGTAGCCCCTGAGACCTTCATAGTTGAGTCACAGTTGATGCCGAGTGCTCATCATCCACGGTGAAGATTGCCCAAGTGCATTACCCCCGAGCACTCTTTGTCCGAGTGCTTCTTCTTCCCGAGTCCTGCTTCATGTCAGCTAGCAGTGAGGCTATGAAGGGCTCCATGTAGATGTATGAATAGTGTGCACTGAATAGGTGCACCTATTAGGTGTAGCCCCCAACTTTGTGCTTAATTGTAAAAACAATTAATCATAAAGTCAAAGATCTTTAACCTTGTAGTCTTTCCCTGGTAGTATACTACTGGTATATAAGACTCTTCGGTATCATGTCAACCGGAATATAATTTATAGTCTTTGCCGAGCAGCATGCCACTCGTATATGGGACTCTTCAGCTTCATGTCAGCTAGAAAGGGTGTTTATAGTCTTTCCCAAGTGGCGTCCCACTCGAAAGTTAGACTCCTCAGCTTCATGTCAACTGGAAGAAATATTTATAGTCCTTTCTAAGTAGTGCACTACTCGGAAGTTAGACTCTTCAGCATCATGTCGGCTGGAATGATATTGCTCATGGCAACTGTTGGCCAAGCATGTAGGCCGAGTACCACTTTATAAAATTAAATCCATTATGTGGTCAGGTGTACTTGAGAGATACCTGCATCCCCAATTTTGATGAAGACCAGCTTGTGATCCTTATAAGGATATATCCTCAATACCTGGTGGATAAGACAGATACCCAAACACATGTGTTCAGCAATTAGGCCTTCATAAAGCATATCTGTTTACCTCATCGGTTCCTGTTGGTAGTACTAACGTTATGATTTTAACATAGCCAGCGAGCGGCCCATATCGAGCGTGCTACTGTAGAAACTCATATCATGGTGGCCCAGTGCCAACTATGTAAGCCCAAGCCCACGAATCAGAAACGGCTCTATAAAAGGCGGGCAGAGAGAGAAAAGATTCCTTCATCTTCTCCAATCCACCAATCATTTCGTCTTCCAGCTTCCGCACCGAAATTTCGCCTCCCGCTCTGCTAGGGTTCGGCATTGCCTGCTCCTCCCCATTAGAACTCAGGTGATTTCGCTCCTCCACGTCCATTTGAAACCTCCAGCAACATTTCCCCCAAATCTTCTCATCCCTAACCATCCCGAGGGCTTCAGATTTTGTGGATGCGTCGGATGAGGTCTGGCCAACTTCGGATTGCGGTCGGTCCAAGCTGGAGCACTTGGAGATGTCGCTGTGGCTGCAAAGCCGGGATATCATCAACTGGCGTTCGGCTGAAGGTGAATCAGTTCTGGAGCCCCAGGATGGTGAGACCGTCGTTTTCACCTCTTTTTTCTATCAGGGTCTTTCTCTTCCATCTCCGAGTTCTTCCGCCAGCTTCTTAATTTTTATGAACTCGAGTTGGTGAATCTGAATCCCAACTCGATCTTGCAAATCTCCATATTCGTGACTCTTTGTGAGTGCTTCCTGGGTGTGGAACCCCATTTGAATCTTTTTAGACATTTGTTCCATATCAAGCCCCAGCCCTCTATGAGCAAAATCCAAGTGATTGGGGGGGGGGCGGTATCCAACTCAGGAGTGAGATGAGGAGGATCTATTTCAATATTCCCCTGAAATCTTCTCTCAAAGGCTGGCATACGGAATGGTTTTACTGTTTCGATCTTGAACCAAGCCTTCCCCCTTTCATGGGTTTGCCCGGTGGTTATTGCCAAGTGGTCGTCTCTGCCCACCTCCAAAGAAGTGGGGCAAGTTCATATACTTGTTGACAGGATTGATAAGTTGAAGCGAACTGGGTTAACTGGTTCATGGGTGGCCAGACGATTCTTGACTCGGTGCATCAGGCCGCTTAAGTTGAGGTGTCACTTCGGCTGGGACTACAAGGGCAAAGGTGATCCCAGCCGGGAATACCCCGACCTGATGGACAAATACAAGGTGACCAACATCCTGCTGGATTTCTTTGCCAGCGGGGTGGCCGAAACTGAAGACACAGAGCGGTCTGTGGTGGCTTATAGCCAAAAGAGGCCGCACCCAAAGGTAACTTCTGCTGATGTTATCTTGTAGTTCACCTGTGATGAGTACTTGTAGATATATGCCTAGATTGGCTCCAGAATGTGTAATATGTATTGTTGAACTGCTTGCAGTCATGTGAGGAGTTCGATAACGACTCCTAAACTCTATCGGCCATGAAGTCAAAGAAGAAGAGGCCGAGAAGTCCTTCTGCTGCCCAGCCCGACTCCAAGAGAGCGGGGAAGAGGCCTGTCGTAGACGAGGGCAAGAAGAAGGTTATCAGGCCGAGTGCCACAGCTGGGAGCCTCAAGATTAGAGACACCACCAGCATAGCCCCTAGGCCATTAAGCCCCAGACCGGGACCAGCGCAGTCGAGCTCAGCATCATCGAGCCCAATAAGAGTGTTGCCGAGTACAAGGCCAAGTCTAGTGCCGCCGGGCTCAGTAACATCGAGCCCAAGAATGGCGCCGCCGAGTACTCGAGTGCCCCAGCCGACCACACCAGGAGCGGGGCCAACCAGGACAAAAATGCCACCACCGACTACCGTGTCCTCAGGCCCGACAGCCAGCGGCCCTCCAGTGCTGACCTCTAGATCCCCCCGACAGAGGCTTAAGTTCTCCAAGAGGTAGGTTGCTCTGGGTCTTCTGAAAATCTTGTTTGGCATGGTAGCGTCTTGATGTTTGACTCGTTATGTAGGAAGCGAGCCAACATTGATCTCAAGGAGACCACTCCGGCTACTCCTGTTGTCAAGCCAACCCCAGCCGACCCAGCACCAGCGAGCACACCTGCTGAGCCGGTGACGGTCCCAGTTGTAGAAACTGAGATCGCCCCAATTGCAGGGCCACCGACACCGGCCGACCAAGGGGCGGTGTTCGCACCAAAAACCACCGGGTGTGCCAAGAAGCTTGTTGATGATCTGGTTTGATGCGATTGAACATACAAAGGCCTGGGAGATCTGCTTAGCTCCAGTGCAGGTCCTAAATTTGAGGTTCGTGGGCGTGCCAGTCAATTTGACCCAACAATTGACAAGGAGATAGAAAAAAGTTAGATCATTGATCCAATCGGCCAACAAGTCGATACAGACTCCTTCCAGCCGATTGCCGATGGCACTTGTACATCGGTTAGAGAACCGATAATATAAAAAGATAGAAAACCAGCCGACTTCCCTCGAGCCGACTGCCTGACTCCGACAGCACTTGTGTATCGGCTAGGAAATCGATAACGATATAAATAACTAAATCAGCTGACTACCAATAGAACATGTGCATCAGCTGGAAAGCCGATAATAGTATAGATAATCAAAATAATAATCAAGACAATGTAGTCAGCTTTATCTAGTAAAAGATAACTTATCGGCTAGGCACTCCGATAGAACATTGCATAGAACCCATCGGCTTAACAAGGATACATCTATCATTATCAATCTAGTAGGTCAAACTTAACTAATGCAGCACAGATTAATAATGATAAAAGAACCTCGATGAGCCGACAGATCTAATGCAATTGTGATGTACTATACGATAACTTATCGGCTATACATTCCGATAAGACGCTTGCATAAAATCTATCAACCTAGCAGGAATTATCGCAGGCAGTTTAGTAGGTCGGACCTAACCGATGCAGCACAAACTGATGATAAATTATCCCATTAAGCCGATAAAATCTATGCACGCGTGATGTGATATATCCACTCGGCCTAAGAGATCAAACTTAACTGATGCAGCCGTAGACAGAATAGATACACCGTGGTAAGCCGACTTGATGGAGACTGAGGTGCCCGATCTTTCGATGAGTTGATAGCTATCGATTTGTGGGTGGAGATGACCCTGGCAATCCGACTACAAACGCACGACGTCGCTTGCGCCTTAGCAATCGCTGAACCAACTCCGAGATGTTATTGATCCCGCTGGCGGCGCAATCAACCTGAACACGAGGTTCAATCCCTGCGAGCAATCGAAGAACTAGCAAGAATAGGACGTAGGCAATCTGATATTGGAATATGAATGAAGCATAAATTGTATTGCGAACACAATGTTGGGATCACGAAGCTGTCTTGACAGGTGGTCGTCCGACACAACTGAAGAACAGAAGTTTGCACAAGGGCTAAACCTCAACTCAACGAAATCCAAGTCGTAACAAGGGAGGCGGCAGCTCTTAAATAGGGATACGACCAGGGAGGGACGTCCGCCTAGGGTTACAAGGCCCATGGGCCCAAGTGGGGATGGCGCAGCACCCGTTTGACTCGGACTCAGGAACCAACGTGGATTATTTTGATGATTGCGGCCAGCTCGGATGGAATTTGAAGATGAGGTTGGATCCGTTGGAAAGTAGACTTCATAAGCTTTCCATGAAGTACAAGAACGCCCCAATCGGAGTCCATATGAAGTCGTGGCAGCCGTGGCAAGTTGGTACTGTCCTGCAGTCCGAATCCAACTTCCAAAACGTGTTGAATTTGGACTCCTTCTTTCCTTGGGCCAAAAGTGACGTGGTGGCCTGGTGGAGGACTTTAGGAATACTTAGATTTGGTCCCCAATCAACTTCATTAACCTTCCATGCTTTCCATATGCAATCAAACCTTCCCTTGATCCATGTAAGTAATTCTGAAAATAAAAATAAACACACTTTATGGTGCAGCACCAATTCATCAAATGCATCAATGATAAGCCCCATATAGAGTGGTTGCACCTTTGGTTTAGAAGTGGTTAACATGGTCATATCTATGCCGGTGATGTCCTCATCACGACTACCGTAGATTAGCTAGAATATCGGACCTAACCGAGGAAGTCCTAGCCGATAAGGTAGTCGGGGTAACGAGACTTACTCTCTCGCAGGAGTTCGGACCTAACCGATGCAGCCCGGCTCGAGAAGCAAGAACCCGTCAAAAAGGGTGGCGATATGCCGAATTTGTATTGATCTGAGAGATGATTTACATGGTACCCGGGCATACGTATTTATACCCCGAGATTGATACAGTCCTGATCGGACACGAAACAGGAGTTTCCTAACTATAAAAGGAAAATTAACAAGCCCTGATCGGACACGAGATCAGGTTTCCTAAAATTTATTATCCCTGCCTAATTTATAGATAAAATACTAAACCGCCATGCTGTGGTCTTCACAATTCCTTTCCAAACTTGATCTCTCCCGGATTAGCTTTTATTGACTGACACAATTTTTCCTTTAACCAAGTCTGATATGAATCGTGATGAGGACATCCCTTCCATGGATACAACTCCTTCACCACAAGGACCACTTACTCGAGCTCGTGCTCGTCAACTGAATTACCAGGTGAATTCCTTCCAAGGTTCATATATTATTGAGAATAGTCCGCTACTTAATGCAAATCATTTAATTATGATTAGGAATCTGGGAAAGGACGAAGGAAAGGGACCAAGTCAAGCAAGAATTCAAGATGAACTCGTTCTGGAATCAGATTCGGACTGCTGCGATGGTACCAAGTTCAAACGGGCATAACTTCCTCATACGGACTCCGTTTGGGATGTTCTTGTACTTCATGGAAAGCTTATGAAGTCTACTTTCCAACAGATCCAACCTCACCTTCAAATTCCATCCGAACCGGCCGAAATCATCTAAACAATCCACAGTGGTTCCTGAGTCCGAGTCAAACGGGTGCTGCGCCATCCCCACTTGGGCCCATGGGCCTTGTAACCCTAGGCGTGCGTGTGGGGATGCCCCTCCCTGGTTGTATCCCTATTTAAGAGCCGCCGCCTCCCTTGTTATGACTTGGATTTCGTTGAGTTTAGGTTTAGCCCTTGTGCAAACTTTTGTTCTTCAGTTGTGTCGAACGACCACCTGTCAAGACAGCTTCGTGATCCCAACATTGTGTTCGCAATACAATTTATGCTTCATTCATATTTCAATATCAGATTGCCTATGTCCTATTCTTGCTAGTTCTTCGATTGCTCGCAGGGATTGAACCTCGTGTTCAAGTTGATCGCGCCGCCAGCGGGATCAATAACATCTCGGAGTTGGTTCAGCGATTGCTAAGGCGCAAGCGACGTCGTGCGTTTGTACTCGGATTGCCAGGGTCATCTCCACCCACAAATCGATAGCTATCAATCTCATCGAAAGATCGGGCACCTCGTCCCCATCAAGTGGTATCAGAGCTCAAGGTTGTTCAGTGAGAGATTTCATATCCGCAACCACCACCAGATCCGCCACCACTATGAAATCTGCAACCACCACCAGATCCGCAACCACCATCAAATCTGCTACCAACATCAACACCACAAAATCTGCCACCACCACCAGATCCACAACCACCACTAGATACACCAGATTCGCAGCTTGCCAGGTTCGCATCTTTTAATTACCTATATACCCCTGGTCAAAAAAAAAGTGCATGGGTGTAATGAGTTTCTGAGAACCTTGCATTGAGTTTACCAATTTGAGGAACTTTCTGCAAAAAAAAAGAAAAAAAAGAGAGAAAAAAGAGGAAAAGAAAAGCAAAGATAATAGAGGGGTTTTGATAGATTGAAGTTTTAGCCACTGCTACTTCGCTTGAAGCGCGCGTGTTGACTAGATCGCCCGTCTTCTTGTTATTGAACCCCACCTCTTGTATTTTCAGATTGAAACTTCATAGTTGATTTAGCAATTCAGTGCTTGTTCAACTCGCTCTTGCTTGTTCTACGATTGCTTGTAGGACGAGAGCCCTCGTGGCCGGTTGATCGTGCTCCACAAGATCGCGTTCACCTTCTGGAATCGGTGTATCGATCGCTAAGGCGCAACATCATGGATAGTTGTAGTCGGGCCGTGAACGTCGGTTTCTCCCACCAATCGTGATTACCTTCTCCATCGAAAGATCGGGACCGAACCTCGCATCAAATCGTGCCAAATTTGACGTTAACAGGCGGTTGTCGAAGCTGTCGCTCTAGTCCCTGAGCCCACCCCTGAGGCCCCGGAGGTTGCCGAGTTGAGGGCCAGGACCCCGTCGCCGTCCTTGTCGCCATCGTCATTGTTGTCATCGTCGTCGTCCTCTTCGGAAAGACCGAACCTCCCCAAGCTTGAGGCTCCTCCCCACAAGTTCTAGAGGACATTCCGCTGGGTGGCCCCGGACGAAACTGCGAAGAGTTACAAGCATAATGAAGTCGCGGTGGAGAAGGAGCACGTAGACTTGCTTCGCACCGCAGTCGCCGCGTCCCAAGGGATTCGAGTATGATTTTCACCGTATTGGAGTCTTGGTAGTCTTCCTTGCATAAGTGTTCTGACGCTTGACTCTGCTTTGCTTTGTTTCTCCCCGAGCAGAAACTTGTTGACCGCTCGGAGAGGATGAACGAGGTCTAGACCCGGCTTGCCCCCCAGCTTCAAGAATTGGACCAGCTCCGGGCATTAAAGGCCGAATTGGAACAACGCCACCAGGGGAGGGAGTCTTGGCTGAAGGGGGCCGTTAATCAGCTCAAGTATTAAAATTGGGACCAAGCCAAGAAGATTGGAAGTAAGTCTCCCGAATACGTCTTCCTGACTGAGCCCTTAGTATATTTCTCCAGCTGTGTTGTTTCCCGACTACCCAGTTGTGTCTTGACTGCAACGTCGAGTACTTGACTATTTTGTTGTGCAGCCCTTGAAGCCAAGCTGAAGACCCAAACAAAGGGAGATATCTAGCTGAAGGAGGCCGAGAGAGCCAAGGCCAGGCTTGAAAAAGACAAGGCCGACTTGACAAGGGCCAAGGCCGAGCTTGAAAAAGAGAAGGCCGACTTGAAGAAGGCCAACGCCAAGCTCGAGAAGGAAAAGGCTGAACTGGAGAAGGCCAAAGCCAAGTGGGAGGCCGACTACAAAAGTAAGTCTCCGCTCTGACAATGATCTTAACCAATCCATTAAGTACTCTGTCTGCAGTTTTTGCCTAACAAGTTTACTTGTCGATGAACCCGGGTAGCTGCTAGAGCCAATGCCCAAATCCAGTTTCAGGCCTTGGCAAAGGAGATAAAGGTTGTCAAGGAGTCACGGGAGATCCTTGCCGAGTCTGTGAAAGGGCTCCTTGACATCATGGATCCTCACTACATGGGAACCAGCTCCAGCATGATCTCCCAAGTGCAGGTGCGCCTTAACGAAGCACCAAGTACCCTGAAGAGGTACTCGAATGAGCATATTGTTGTTGGCGTGGCCCAAACCCTGGCAATGACCAAGTCAATCTACCCTAGGGCAGATATTGAAGCCATCGGAGAGGGATTGGCTGAGGAGACGACACCTGAGGAGGCGTTGAAGTTGATAGCCCAGGCAAGGCCGACTGCAGAGGTGATCGCCCAAGACCTGGGTATGTAAAAAACAATCCTTCATGCAGTCGATGTATATGAATTTTTATAAAGACATGTGTAAATGTATGTGCAATGCTGCCAAGCTCTGAATTATTGCTCAGTTGTCAATAGCTTTACCCGACTATATAGTCTACACCGAGTTGGTCTATAGGAACTTAATAAAATCGTTCACCGCAGAAAGCTATACTCGGGCAAACATAACAAAGTGTTGCAAAACTTCATAACTTAAGTAAAACATGCTCGTATATTATTAACAAAGCACATATAATACATGCAGCCCCCGACTCACTACTCGGTTGGAACAAGCGGCATGGTGATCAGAGAGAATCTGTACACTTGGGAAAGTATAAAACTCAGGTGTAGAAAGGACGTAGCTGTTCTATATTCCATGAGTTGCTGATGTGGGCATCATCTTCGGTCTTTAGTCAGTAGGCGCCCGGCCGTGTGACCTCGGCTATAATGAACGGCCCTTCCCATATTGGGGATAGTTTATGCATGTCTTTGGTGGTTTGTATTTTTCTCAAGACGAGATCTCCAACCAAAAAGGCGCGGCCACGGACATTGCGATTGTGGTAGCGACGCAGGCCTTGAAGATACCTTGTCGACTGGATTATTGTGATGTTTGTTAACGCCAAAATTTGGTATGGTTCGTTATCATGTTCGGTTAAGGAAAGAGGCTATATCAACCGTGGAAGTTAATCCAGAAGAAGCCGAGTTCAGGAAGGAATTGTGAAGACCATGGCATGGCAGTTAATGTTTTATCTATAAATTAGGCAGGGATAATAATTTTTAGGAAACCTGATTTCGTATCCGATCAGGACTGTATCAACTCGGGGTATAAATACGTATGCCCGAGTACCGTGTAAATCAACATACACAGATCAATACAACTTCAGCACATTGCCACCCTTTTCAACGGGTTCCTGCTTCTCAAGCCGGGCTGCATCGGTTAGGTCCGAACTCCTGCGAGAGGGTAAGACTCGTCACCCCTTACCATGGTGTATCTATTCTATCTACGGCTGCATCAGTTAAGTTTGATCTCTTAGGACGGGTAGATATATCACATCACGCGTGCATAGTTTTTATCGGCTTACTAGGTGTAATTTATCGTCAGTTTGTGCTGCATCGGTTAGGTCCGACCTACTAAACTGCCTGCGATAAGTTGTTCCTACTAGGTTGATAGATTTTATGCAAGCGTTTTATCGGAATGTACAGCCGATAAGTTATCATATAGTTCATCACGATTGCATTAGATCTATCGGCTCATCGAGGTTCTTTTATCATTATTAATCTGTGCTACATCAGTTAAGTTTAACCTACTAGATTGATAATGATAGATTTATCCTTGTTAAGCCGATGGGTGTTTATGCGATGTTTTATCGGAGTGCCTAGCCAATAAGTTATCTTTCAATAGATAAAGCCGACTGCATTGTCTATTATTTTGATTATCTACACTATCATCGGCTTTCCAGCCGATGCACATGTTCTGTTGACAGTCGGCTGGCTTATATTATTTGCTTATATCATCATCGACTTTCCAGCCGATGCACATGTTTTGTTGACAGTCGGCTGGTTTATTATCTGTTTATCATCATCAGTTTTCTAGCCGATGTATAAGTGCTGTCGGCAATCGGCTGGAAGGAGTCTGTATCGGCCGATTGGTTCATTGATCTAATATTTTCTATCTCCTTGTCAATTGCTAGGTCAAATTGACTGGCACGCCCGCGAACCTCAAATTTAGGACCTGCACTAGAGCTAAGCTGATGCGAGGTTCGGTCCCGATCTTTCGATGGAGAAGGTAATTACGATTGGTGGAAGAAAACGACGTTCTCGGCCCGACTACAACTATCCATGATGTTGCGCCTTAGCGACCGATACACCGATTCCAAAAGGTGAGCGCAAACTTGTGGAGCGCGATCAACCGGCCACGAGGGCACTCGTCCTGCTAGCAATCGTAGAACAAGCAAGAACGAGGTGAACAAGCACTGAATTGCTAAATCAAATATGAAGTTTCAATCTGAAAATACAAGAGGTGGGGTTCCAATAACAAGAAGACGGGCGGTCTAATCGACACGCGTGCTGCAAGCGAAGTAGCGGCGGCTAAACTTCAATCTATCAAAACCCACCTGTTTGTGGTGGCTCTAGAGACATATAAATAGATGGGAGGACGATCAAGAGTGTGTTGGGGTCGTTCTCCAACCCTAGGACGCGCCCATAATGGGCTCAACTTGATACACGGCCCATGGACCAAAATAAGGTGGCACAGCACCGTAGGCAGAAAAGGTCTCGGTAGTATTTCGATGTTTCTGGATGAACCCGACAAGATATGGAAGTGAGGCCAGATCCGTTGGAAAGTAGACTTCATAAGATTTCCATGAAGTACTTGAACATCCAAAACGGAGTCCGTATGAAGCCGTGGCAGTCGTTAGAAGTTGGTGCTGTCCTGCAGTCCGAATCCAGCCTGCGCGACTCCCTCTCCTGGCTAGCTTTCTCCTTGGTTCCTAATCAACACAAGAGTACACGAGTTTCCATGGTCTAAAGAAACTGAACATGAGCTTAAGAGAGAACTTACTTGATGATTAAGTTGACGTGCACGGGCGCGAGTCATAGGACCTGTAACCGGTACTTGTGTAGATGTAGGTGAGGATGTATCGATGGTGGTGATGTCCTCATCATAAGCAGATCTCCCAGGCCTTCGCGTTTCTAGTGCGCCGAACCATATCATCGGCTCGTTCTCGACGCTGCCAGTGATTTTCGGTGTCAACAATGTCCCTCGCTTCTTCCAACTGATCTAATTCGACCAATCGGGCATTGTTTGAGATGTCTTCTGAGTAAGCCCAAACTCGTGGAGAGCCGAACTCTAACTCGGTTGGTAGCACAGCCTCGGCACCATAGACTAGAAAGAAAGGGGATTGCCCTGTTGCCCGACTAACTGTCGTTCTAACAGACCGGAGAACAGATGGGAGTTCTTGTACCCACCGACCCGCGTATGGTTGTAGTCGGTCAAATATCCTTGTCTTGATGCCTTGTAAGACCATACCATTGGCACGTTCAACCTACCCATTGCTCCGTGGATGTGCCACAGATGCATAACAGATCTTGATGCCGAAGTCATCACAGAAATCTTGAAATATGCCGCTCGTGAACTGAGTACCGTTGTCCATGATGATGCGGTTAGGGTCCCCAAATCGGTATAATATACTCATGATGAAGTCCTTTGCTCGTGCCACTGTTATGGTAGCAATGGGTTTTGCCTCAATCCACTTGGTGAATTTATCCACTGCGACGAACAAGTGTATGAACCCTCTTGGCGCTTTCTTGAAAGGCCCGACCATGTCAAGCCCCCATACTGCAAAGGGCCAAGAGATTGGGATTGTTTGGAATTCTTGGGCTGGGAGATTAGTTTGTCTTCCGTAGAATTGGCAACCCTCGCATCTGCGAACAATGTCCTTGGCATCTGTTACTACTGTTGGCCAGAAAAATCCCTGCCGATAAGCCTTTCTGACTAACGTCCTGGATGCGGCATGGTTGCCACATATGCCCGAGTGGATTGACTGCAGAATTTGTTTGCCCTCCTCGGTGGTGACGCAGCACATGAGGACACCGGATGCACTTCTTCGGTACATGTCTTCTCCGACGACTAGGAAACTCTAGCTTCGACGTTTGATTTGTTCGGCTTGACTGTGATCTTCTGGGAGTTCATCGTCCAGGAGGAATTTGAGGACAGAAGTCCACCAGTCTTGACATATGTTCAATACTTCGTCTGTTGCCGGGGTAGGTTCGCCTCCCGACTGCTCTAGCACTGGTTTCTTCTTGACTGATGGCTCCATAAGTTCTTGATAAAGATCCCTATCAGGACCGCTTCTCGCTTGGATCCCATGTTTGCCAATTTGTCTGCAGCATCATTGTATTGTCATAGGATATGTGTTATCTCCAGCCCGTCGAACTTGTTTTCTAGCTTCCAGACCTCCTGGCAGTATACCGCCATGGTATCGTTGAGACATGTCCAGTCTTTCATGACTGGGTTCACCACGAGTTGAGAGTCTCCTCGCACAACCAGTCAGCGGATGCCGAGTGATATAGCAATACGGAGCCCATGGATGAGTGCCTCGTACTCGGCAACGTTGTGGGAAGCCGGGAAGTGGATTTGTAGAACGTACTTGAGTTTTTCGCCGGAGGGGACATCAGTACGACGCCAGCCCCGGTGCCGCTGATCCGTAGAGAACCGTCGAAGTACATTGTCCAATACTCTAGCTTCGCTGTTGATGTAGGCATTTGAACTTCTGTCCACTCGGCCATGAAGTCGGCTAGAGTTGTGATTTTATTGCTGTCCGTGGCTGAAAGGTGATGTCGAATGCCATCAACTCGAGCGCCCATTTAGCGATTTAGCCGGTGGCCTCACGGTTATGCAGGATGTCCCCAAGTGGATACGATGTGACCACCATGACTTGATGCGCTTGGAAATAGTGCACCAGCTTCCGGACAGTGATGAGTAGGCCGTACAGCAGCTTCTGGACCTATGGATATCTCATCTTCGAGTTGGCAAGGACCTCGCTGACAAAGTAGACTGGCCGTTGAATCTTTTCTATGTGACCCTGTTCAGATCGCTCGACCACCAGCACCGTGCTGACTACCTGAGTAGTTGCCGCTAGATATAGCATTAGCGGTTCTTGGGCATGGGTGACACCAACACGGGAGGTGATGTGAGAAATTGCTTGAAGTCTTCGAAGGCTTGCTGGGCTTTGGGAGTCCATTGGAAATTGTCTGCTTTCTTCAATAGTTTGAAAAAGGGCATGCCCCGTTCGCCTAGTTGGGAGATAAACTGGCTGAGTGCCGCCATGCAGCCTGTCAGCTTCTGGACGTCCTTCTAGCTAGTCAGGGGTGCCATATTCATGATTGCGTTGACTTTCTCCGGGTTGGCCTTGATGCCACGATGCGAGACGATGAAGCCGAGTAGCTTGCCGGATGGCACATCGAAGGCGCACTTTTCTGGGTTCAACTTCATCTTGAATCTTCGAAGATTTTGGAAGGTTTCTTCCAAGTCAGCGATGAGGTCTTCTTTGGACTTGGTCTTGATCACCACGTCATCGATGTAGGCTTCCACATTGCACCCGATCTAAGTGTGCAGACACCGCTGATTGCACATTGATACGTTGCTCCAGCGTTTTTCAAACCGAACGGCATAGTGATATAGCAGTACACTCTGAACGGCATGATGAAAGATGTCTTTAAGCAGTCCTCCTCCTTCAGGCTGATTTGGTGGTATCCTGAGAAACAGTCGAGAAAGCTGAGAAGTTCGCACCCCGCAGTCGAATCCACCACCTGATCTATTCTTGGTAGACCAAATGGATCCTTGGGGCACACCTTGTTGAGATCGGTGTAGTCAACGCACATGCGCCATTTACTGTTTTTCTTCCGAACCAGAACTAGGTTTGCCAGCCAGTCCGGGTGATAGACCTCTTTGATGAACTCGGTTATGAGAAGCTTGGTTATCTCCTCCCGAATAGATCTCTTTCAACTGTCAATGTTTTACATTGGCAATATGAATATGGGGCTACTCGGCAGATGGAAACTCGGTGGATTGCAAAGGAACGCAAGGAGATTTTATACTGGTTTAGGCCCTCGATGTGAGGTAATACCCTATGTCCAGTTGTGGTGTATTCCTTTGAGGAGGGGCTACTCGGCAGATGGAAACTCGGTGGATTGCAAAGGAACGCAAGGAGATTTTATACTGGTTTAGGCCCTCGATGTGAGGTAATACCCTACGTCCAGTTGTGGTGTATTCCTTTGAGGATTTGTGTTGATCTGCTCTCATGAGGCACCCTGCCTCCCATTATATACTGGGGGACAGGGGTACAAGGTAGGAGTCCCAGCCAGATACGGCCAAGGGATCTCCTCTTAGAGATACAATTTACCCGACTAGGACTGTATATTCCTTATCGTACAAGGCAAAGTCTGTTGGGTGCTACTATATCTCTAATTACAAGTCTCAGCCCATCTTCTATCCGAGTGGCCCATATGCTTGTGATGAGGTCCCGGGGCCCATAGCCTCCACAGTAGCCCCTGCGACCTTCATAGTTGAGTCACAGCTGATGCCGAGTGCACATCCTCCATGGTGAAGATTGCTCGAGTGCATTGCCCCGAGTACTCTTTGTCCGAGTGCTTCTTCTTCCCGAGTCCTGCTTCATGTCAGCTGGCAGCGAGGCTATGAAGTGCTCCGTGTAGATGTATGAATATTTATAGTCACCATGTAGGGGCTTCGACGAGATCTACATCAACAAGCTCGATGGATCCAACAACAGGAGTCGACGGCGACAAATTCTCCCCCAGAGATAGAATAACCTTTAGAAGCCTCGACTTCGTCACCGACATGTTCGGCAACCTCGCCTTGGCCGACGCAGATCCAATCCAACCGGCCGAGGAACCAGCCGACTCCGTGCCAGTCGGCCCACAAGACACCGCAGTCACCGTCATCAATCTGCTGTGGCAATCTTCCACTTCTCCAAGCCTTGGGACAACTCTCTCCTTCGGCATTTGACTCGCGCTAGGCCTTGAGCCAGCCCGGGTCGGGCTAGGAAGGAGAGAGATTGTCAATCTCCCGCATGGGCTTGGTAACTCCGCGGATCTACATCTTACGCGGCAAACCCGATCCCCATGGTTTAGTTTGAACATGGCTCAGAGCCGCTCCAGATTGGATCTAGGGAGGTCAGAGTCATCCTCACTCCGATCAACTACTCGGATTCCGACTCTAGGTCGGACAGCGGTTCGAACACCAGTTCCTTCTACCCCGCAAGATCTTCATGGCTTCAACCCTCCACCAGAGGTATGCCGACTACAAGAGGAGCAACAAGAGGAGGCACGCCGACTACGGCAACAGGAGGAGGCCGACCACAAGGTTCGCAATGATGAGTACGCAAGGCTGGGTGAACCGCTCAGCAACAGATCCTCCAGACTAGAGTCGGCGACCACAACGTCTTCGTCACGCCTCAGCAGAACGTTGTGGCCACTGCAACCCTGCTGGATACACTCCAGCTCGGGCTTGATCACCAGGACACCCCGACGATAGCCAAGATCAAGGCGATGATTACAGCTGCTGCCTGTCAGCAGCACCAGCAGTCGGGCAAAACACTTATACCGACCAACCGGTCGGGTTCTCCGGCGGCAATCTCGTCTGCATCAGCGCGACGCCGAGCGGCCAGCTCAAGTCAGCCACACGAGGAGTCACAGCAAACATCACTCGGCAACACCAACAACAACAATCGGCGGTGTCACCAGAACGATCGTCGGTTCAACCAGGACCTCCAAGTTCGTCTACAACGCGACCTCCAACAAGACATCAATGCCTGGCGCCGTCAACACGAAGAGGACGAGCGCCACTGATTGGAGGACGAGCATGGGCACTTCGGCCTCCACCACGAGCGGTTTAACCACCGCGATTGGAGCCGGAGCCCTCACAAAGATGAAGGTGTTCCAGCTTTCACCCATGAGCTACAGGACGTCGACTGGCCATTGGGCTTCAAGCCTACGGGGATCGAGAAATACGACAGCAAAACCAACCCCGAATCCTGGCTCACCGTATACACTCTGGCAATCCGAGCTGCTGGAGGTGACCACAAAGCCATGGCTAACTACCTCCCGGTCGCCCTGGCCGACTCAGTGAGGACATGGTTAACAGGGCTCCCGAGGCGGTTGATCAATTCCTGCGGAGAACTCAGGGAGTAGTTCATCGCCAACTTCCAGGGGACCTACGAGAGGTCATCTTCCGAGCATGATCTATACCAACTGCACCAGAGGAAGAACGAGTCTCTGCGTGAATTTATCAAGAGGTTCTCCGAGAAGCGCAACCAGATCCCAATGATCAAGGATGAGGTCGTCATCACCGCCTTCCGCAAGGGAGTAAAGGATGCCCTGTTCATCGCGAAATTCACTCGGAAGCCTCCAGCCACTATCAGGGCTCTCTTCGATATGGCAAATAAATACGCCGACTTAGCCGAGGCGGTCGCAGAGGCCCTCGACGAGAAGAAAGAGTCCTGGCAAAAAGATGAAAAGGCAAAAGCTGACAACAAGCTATCACAGAACAAGTCCGGCAGCCGCAAGCGGAAGTTGGACAACGAGGTGGCCAACATGGAGCACACTTGGTCACGGCCCCCAAGGAACAACGAATACCAGAAGG
This sequence comes from Oryza meyeriana var. granulata, assembly GCA_003991445.1. Classification (NCBI taxonomy): domain Eukaryota; kingdom Viridiplantae; phylum Streptophyta; class Magnoliopsida; order Poales; family Poaceae; genus Oryza; species Oryza meyeriana. Next base: position 200,534 of record RYFJ01001864.1, on the reverse strand, counting down.
TTATGAACGGGCCTTGCCCCTTCCATCCCAAGGGCAAGCACACGGCCAAGGATTGCTTCATGCTCAAGAAGTTTGCCTCCGGCAAACTTCATCGTCTGGCGCCGACAAGGACAAAGACAAGTCAGACTCGGGCCTGGCCGACGATTTTCAAGATCCCTAGGCCGAGCTCAACCACATCTTCGGAGGGCCGTCCACGTATGAGTCCAAGCGGAAGCAGAAGCTAACAGCACGTGACATCAACGCGGTCTCTACTACAGACGCCCCCCAATATTTGCGGTGGTCAGAAACGCCCATCACATTTGACCACGCAGATCACCCCGATCGGGTCTCACACCCAGGATGCTACCCACTAGTCCTAGACCCGGTCGTTAAGAATATCAAGCTGAAGAAGGCTCTCATAGATGGAGGCAGCGCGCTCAATATCCTCTTCGCCAAGACCCTGGATGAGATGAAAATCCCTCGTTCAGAACTGCGGCCATGTACTGCGCCCTTCCACGGGATAATTCTCGGCCTGTCTTCAACACCCCTGGGCAGATAACCTTGCCGGTCACCTTTGGCACGAGGGATAACTTTCGCACAGAAAACATCTTCTTCGAGGTTGCCGACTTCGAGACCGTGTACCACACGATACTCGAACGACCAGCGCTCGCCAAGTACATGGCAATACTGCACTATACTTACATGGTGCTCAAAATGCCTGCGCCAGCAGGAGTCCTCTCCCTCCGCAGCGACGTCAAGCAAGCCTTCACTGTCGCAACTGAAGTCAAGGATGACCAAGTTCTGGCAAAAAAGTAGCAAAGTCAAGAATTTCAGCAGACTCTGACACATAGATCAACACAAATCCTCAAAGGAATACACCACAACTGGACGTAGGGTATTACCTCACATCGAGGGCCTGAACCAGTATAAAATCTCCTTGCGTTCTTTGCAATCCACCGAGTTTCCATCCGCCGAGTAGCCCATATTCATATTGCCGGTGTAAAACATCGATAGGGGTACAAGGTAGGAGTCCCAGTCGGATACGACCAAGGGATCTCCTCTTAGAGATACAATTTACCCGACTAGGACTGTATATTCCTTATCGTACAAGGCAAAGTCTGTCGGGTGCTACTATATCTCTAATTACAAGTCTCGGCCCATCCTCTATCCAAGTGGCCCATATGCTTGTGATGAGGTACCCGGGGCCCATGGCCTCAACAATACTAAAAAGAAAAATTGCGAGGCTAAGACTAGTTCGGATAGATTGATCTATTGCTTACTAGGGTTTAGGGCTTTCGCTCTATCTTCTCATTTTCTTTCCAACGGATCAAGAATCGCCTCAATAGGAGGTCGTATGCAAAAGTTACACTATTTTTTTCTCTCTTTCTTTTTCACACACACGACGCTTTCCTGGTTGAATGCGAAACCTCCTTGGCCGAAATTGTGTCCTACTCCGAGTCCTCTTCCTATTCTTTCCTCGACGTGGCAGTTCGGAACCAACCGCTACGGTGAGACCAGAACGTGAACAGAACTTGAAACTCTAGAGGAACTAGACACTAAGACCAGCAAAGGACACGACGATGCAACCGAAAGTTCAACAATCAATGTACTGAAAAGAAAAATTGCGAGGCTAAGACTGGTTCGGACAGATTGATCTACTACTAATTAGGGTTTAGGGTTTAGGGTTTTCACTCTATCTTCTCGTTTTCTTTCCACAGGATCAAGAATCGCCTCAATCAGAGGTTGTATGCAAAAGTTACACTATTTTTTCTCTCTTTTTTTTTTTCCACACACACAATGCTTTCCTGGTTGAATGCGAAACCTCCTTGGCCGAAATCGTGTCCTACTCCGAGTCCCCTTCCTTTTCTTTCCTCGATGTGGCAGTTCGGAACCAATCGCTACGGTGAGACCAAAACGTGAACAGAACTCGAAACTCTAGAGGAACTAGACACTAAGACCATCAAAGGACACGACGATGCAACCGAAAGTTCAACAATGCAATGTACTGAAAAGAAAAATTGCGAGGCTAAGACTAGTTCGGATAGATTGATCTACTTGTCGATGTTTACACCGGCAATATGATTATAGAGTTACTCAGCTGATCGAAACTCAGTGGATTGCAAAGGAACACGGAGAGTTTATACTGGTTCAGGCCCTCGTTGTGAGGCAATACCCTACGTCCAGTTGGAGTGTATTCCTTTGAGGATTACGGTGGTGGTTCTGACGTACTCGTATGCTTCTGCCCTCATGGGGCGCCCTGCCTCCCCTTATATACTGGGGGACAGGGTTACAAAGTAGGAGTCCCAGCCAGATTACGGTCAAGAGATCTCCCCTTAGAGATATAACGTACCTGGCTAGGACTGTATCTTCCTTATTGTATAAGGCAAAGTCTGCCAATGGGTTACTATATCCCTAATTACAAGGCTAGGCCCATCCTCTATCCGAGTGGCCCATATGCTTGTCATGAGGTACCCGGGCCTATGGCCTCCACAGCAGCCCCTGAGACCTTCATAGTTGAGTCACAGTTGATGCCGAGTGCTCATCCTCCATGGTGAAGTATTCCCAACTGCATTGCTCCCGAGTACTCGTTGTCCGAGTGCTTCTTCTCCCGAGTCCTGCTTCATGTCAGCTGGCAACGAGGCTATGAACGGCTCTATGTAGAAGTATTAATAGTGTGCGCCGAATAGGCACACCTATTAGGTGTAGCCCCTGACTTTGTGATTATTGTGAAACAATTAAACATAAAGTCAAAGATCTTTAACCTTATAGTCTATACCGAGTAATGCACTACTGGTATGTGAGATTCTTCGGTATCATGTCAACCAGAATAATTTTATAGTCTTTCCCGAGTAGTATACTACCGGTATATGAGACTCATCGGCATCATGTCAGCCGGGATGATTATTTATAGTCTTTCCTGAGTAGTATACTACTCAAAAATTAGACTCTTCAGCTTCATGTCAGCTGGAAAAAGTGTTTATAGTCTTTTCCGAGTAGCGTCCCACTTGGAAGTTAGACTCTTCAGCATCATGTCGGCTGGAAAAATATTTTGCTCATGGCAATTGTTGACCAAGCATGTTGGCCGAGTACCACTTTATGGATTTTAATCCAATATGTGGTCAGGTGTACTTGAGAGATACCTGCATCCCTAATTTTAATACAGACCAACTTGTGATCTTTATAAGGATATATTCTCAATATCTGGTGAATAATACAGATATCCGAACACATGTGTTCAGTAATGAGGCTTTCATGAAGCATATCTGATTACCCAATCGGTCTCTCTAAGCAACACTAGCACTGTGTTTTTAACACAGCCAGCTAACGGCCCAAATTGAGTGTGTTACTATAGAGACTCATATCTTGGTGGCCTACTACTGAATAAGCCGGCCTAAACCGACCTCCCAGTGCAGCCTTATAAAAGTAGCATCTGTCGCATGTCAGGATGAGTACTCCAACGTTGGTAACTGCAATCAGCCAGAAGAATCCTTGTCTGCAAGCCTTTCCGACTTATGTTCTGGATGCAGCATGGTTGCCACAGATGCCTGAGCAAGTATATAGCAAGATCTGCTTGCCCTCCTCAGGTGTGACGCAGTGCATGAGAACTCCGAATGCGCTTTGACGACATAGATCTTCTCTGACTTCAGCAAAGCTGAACAAGGTATCCAAACCTTGCATTAGCATAGGATTCGGCTTGCGACCCTCATGGGGTGTACCCTACCCAACAGAATTATAGTCAAATAAGGTACCCGAACCTTGCATTAGCATAGGATTCAGCTGGCGACCCTTATGGGACGTACCCAACCTAGCAGAGTTGTGACCAAATAAGGTACCCGAACCTAGCTTTAGCGTAGGATTCGGCTGGTGACCCTCATGGGCATACCCTACCTAGCCGAGTAGTGACCGTATAAGGTACCCGAACCTAGTATTAGTGTAGGATTCGGCTAGCGACCCTCATGGGGTGTACCTCACCTAGCCAAGTTGTGACCGAATAAGGTACCCGAACCTAGCATTAGTGTAGGATTCGGCTGGTGACCCTCATGGGGCGTACCTCACCCAGTTAAGTGGTAGCCGAGCTCCGACTAGCGCCGAAGGTCGGTTATTAGTCGACAGGGAGTGTAGCCAGGAAGATGATGTCCGACTGACGCAAGCACTCGGTCAATAACCCTCATGGAGCATTTCGAGTGATTCTTGGCAGACTGGTCCAGACCCTGAGCGTAGGAGATAGGCTCGCAGCCTTGAGTTCCTGTCACGCATATCCGGAGCTGGCCCTGCATTATAAACATATCGGATGAGTAGCATCTAATGATGAAAACAATCGCCCGAATAAAATTTATGTATTTTACAATATATGTAAATACGTGTTCTTCCTCTTTTTGATATTAATTTCCCCGAGTAGTTGACCCCTTACGTTTAAGCACTTTGCCTGACTAGTCATAGCCCCCTAGCGTCAGGAGTTGGCTCATGGCTCTTTCCCAGACACGTGTTTTGGGTGACTTGAGTTCGTCTTTCATGGAGCAAAGTTTCACGGATCAAAATTTATGCTACTCGACTACTTTTGCAATCCTTAAGAGAAAAAATAGAAAAAAGTGCAGCTTGTACACCTATTAGGTGTAAACGGCTGCGGCATTGGCGAGGCCAAGTGAGGATGTCATGCTTGCATTTGAGCTTGTAAGCCCCCGAACATGTCACTTGTTGTTCTAATAATCTCCAATTGTTGAAGGTCGAAGACGGTTGTGACCAACTACCACAATGAAGCCGTCTGACTTGCGTTTGCGGTTCCCAGCTTTAGTCGGGGTCACATCATCGGTGTCCTTCCGCTCCTTCTGTTAGGGGCCTTTTCATCATCGAGGGCCTCAGCAATAGCGTCAGCCGTGTCGGCATACTTGTTTGCCATGTCGAATAGAGCCTTGATAGAGTTGGGAGGCTTCCGAGTGAATTTAGCGATGAACGTGGTGTCTTTGACTCCTTTTTGAAAGGCAGCGATGACGACCTCATCATTGATCTTCGGGATTGAATTCTTCGTTTCAGAGAACCTCTTGATGAAGTCACGAAGAGACTCATTCTTCCTTTGATGTAACTGATATAAGTCGTACTCGGAAGATGACCTCTCGTATGTTGTCACACCCAGAATTTCCATCCAAAATTCTGGAGTTTTATTGTGTGTAAATCCTCGTCCAGGAATCAACCGAGGCACACATGACAAAATTGATAATAAAAGTAATTGTTTACAGAGCGTAAGCATTTATTACAGAGGTGAATGGTACCTCTCAAAACAATAAGGTTCTAACAGCGGATAAATAAATAACAGCGTGATGATTCCCACTCCACACACTTGACCGGGCTCCCGTGTAGTCCTCCAAGTAGTCCTCTTCACTGTAGTCCTCCTCTGAATGATTGTTGATTGCAAGGTGAGTACATGAAATACTCCGCAAGCCACACAGCAAATATGCAAATGCACTGGATAACAAAGGATGGCATAATATGGCTCAAGTTTGCGTAAAAGCAAGTAATAGAACATTTGAGAGGGTAATAAAACATTAGTTAAATAGCAGTATTGATCAACACTATACCGCTCACCAAAACGGTATAGGCCTAACCACTCCAACCTGGAGCTACACAAGTTCCACTGTTCAACCATAAAATTTTAGATAATATGGGACTAATCACAGAAAACATTGCTAGGCTCGCCCTTAACTGTGGGCACGGCTATCCGAATAGTTTTACTCAGGCCAGAGGTGTACCAATGTACCCACAAGACACAACTCCACAGCACATCGCTGTGTCCCTAAATACCACCACGGTATCTTGGAAAGGAGTGGTGACAGGATTATCCATGTAGCTCGCACAATAGGAGAACCTCCCGCCGAACCTCCGGTCTCCGGTAGGGGTGATCAAGTACCTACCGCAAGACAGTCCGACGCCCGAAGCATGGTCTTATTGTCACTACCATGTGTGGACTTATTCCAGCCACAAACACGCCCTGGTGCCTCCTATTAACTCGACACACTTCAAACTCCTGCTATCCCATACTAGCTTGTGGTTAGCATGAGTGTTGCTTCGCAACAAGTAGTCCGCGAACTGGTCCTTAACTGTCACGAGCATCGCTAGCAACATTCCAACCTGGTGCTCACAACCCATCTTTTATTCAAGTTTTAGTGAACCATTAAAATGTCCTCGTACGACCACTGCCGTAAACGGAACATCATTTCATGTGACTAAATAGTAGTATAGGAGTTACTGTGACAACCCATAAGTTATTCTATTATTTACTAGGCATGGCTAAGCAGGGTCCTAGAGTTATTCTAGCTAACTAGTAAATAAAGGTAGCTAGTCAAAATTATCCCATAGGTACAATGTCAAGTGATCAAATCAAAGGGCCATAAACAAAGGTTAGGGTTTCCCTGTCCCGATGACATTCTAAAATAAATGAAGCGTTGAAGGAAAACATAGCTTTAAACATAGGAACAATATGTTCAATGAGAAAGAGAAATCTATGTAACTTGCCTTGCAGCTCCACACAGCCTTCGACACCTGCCTCAAAAAACTGCGCCTCTTCCTAAACATCGGTAGCTATAGGCAATAAACAAAACAAGAAAAAACAGTACATCAACACACATGAACAGTACAATATTATATTTTTAATGGATAGTTCATGATTTTTAAAGAAATTAGAGACTTGAACGACCTCAATCCGAGTTCGTATGAACTAGTTATGATTTTTGGAAGTTTTAACCATTTTATAGCCTATTTAAAAGAATTACCTGATTTATTGCGTCATTATTGAATGAATTTTATTCGGGAAAAGGGATTTATGATGTCACAGGAGAGAGGAGGCTCTCGGCTGACCAGTGGGGCCCACTGTCGGTGAGAGGGAGGCGTCGGGTACATGGTGAACCAAGTCCACCGTGGTCCACGAGGGATTTGACGGCTAGGGTTTCTAAGGTTTGGATCGCACAGCCACGATCTAGCCACGTGTCAAGGTGATCTCACTGCGATTGGATGGATGGAATCTAACCGAGGAGATCCAATGGCCAACATCGATCCCGATCGGACCGGCTAACGATGCTGAGGTAGCGCCGAGCAGGCGCCTACACGGCGACCACGTCGGCGGCCACGGCAGCTACAGCGACGGCGGCGGCACTAAACCCGATGGTCGACGGTGATCGGCAGCACGGCGACGCACGGGGAGAGCGGGAAAGGGTAAAGGGGGTCGAGGCGATCATTACCGAGGGTGAAAGCACAAAGAACAGTGACGGAGACGGCCGGCGAAGAGCTTGAGGTGGCGGAAAGCTTCGGGTCTTCGTTGACGGCGGTGTTCCGGCGGTTCCCGAGGGCTAAGAGGCGGCAGCCTGGCTTCTACGAGCTCCAACAAATCTAACTGAGGCGGCGGCGGGCTTGAACAGCGGCTGGAGCGTCGGCGGCGGAGCAAGCATGACCGCGGAGAGACGGCTAGGGCTGGCTAGAGCTCGATCTAAATGGCAAAAACGATCCTAGGGGTTCCGAGATCACTATTTAAGGCGGAGAGAGGCGGACTTCGGCTCGGACTCGACGGGTTTTGCGGCGGCGCCGGTTAGGGATTGGAGGCCGGTTCGGGAAGCTTTGGGTTTCCGTTCCACGCACTATTTAGCTCCGGGTTCTTGGGGATTAGGTAGAGGGGGATAAGCACTCGGTTTCCCTCAACCAATTTGGAGAGATCGGGTCCGAGACGAGCGGATTAGGCGGGATTTGCGGCGGCAGCGCTCGGGTGCAACAATGTGCCTAGGCGGGAGGAAGACGACGACCCGGCCAACGGGCCCCACCTGTCGGTGGCTGCGGGCGACACGAGCGGACGCGGGCCGACGCGCGCGCGAGTGAGGGGAACAGGCTGCGCATAGTAATGGGCCGAAAATGGCCCAGAGACTGTGAAGGGATTTTAAACCTTTTTCTTTTTGTTTTAATTCTGTGAGTTTATTTATTTTACCAAAAATACCTCCCCTCATCAAATAATTCCCAGAAAGTTCTAGAAATTAAATAATTAGGCAAGGAATTTTATAAAATTATCTTCAAGCCCATTTTTCTTTAGATTTTCCTCTGATTTTATTCTTTTCACTCCTTGAGACTTTTAATTTAATTTCTAAAAATTCCTTTTTAACAATATTTTATATAGGGATAATTTCAGGGTGTTACAAACCTACCCCCCTTAAACAGAATCTTGTCTCGAGATTCGCGAGCTCAGGCGAAGAGGTGCGGGTGAGCAGACTTCAGTTCATCTTCGTGTTCCCACGTGGCTTCATCTTCCGAGTGATTACTCCATTGAACTTTGCAAAATCTAATCACTCGATTCCGAGTATTCCTTTCACTGGTCTCAAGGATACGAATGGGCTTCTCGACATAGGTCAGATCTTCATGAATCTCGATCTGTTCTGGGTCGGCTTCTTCAGCTGGTACTCGTAAACACTTCTTCAACTGAGACACATGGAAGACATCGTGTACTCCCGTCAAGGTGGGAGGCAACTCTAGTTGATAAGCAACTTCTTTCCATTCTAGTATCGTGTAAGGTCCCACGTAACGTGGTACCAACTTCCCTTTTGTCTGGAATCGGTGTACTCCCCTGAGCGGCGTGACTCTCAAATACACATAGTCACCTTCCTCGAAACTAAGATCTCTTCTGCGGTTATCCGCAAAGCTTTTCTGACGAGTTTGGGCTACTCGAAGTCGTTCTTGTATGATCTTCACTTTTTCTTCCGCTTCCCTCAAGATATCTGTCCCATATACCTGTTGTTCTCCGTCTGATCCCAAAGCAGGGGCGTGTGGCATTTCCGTCCATATAAAGCCTCGAACGGGGCCATCTTCAGACTTGCCTGGTAACTGTTGTTGTAGGAGAACTCAGCATATGGTAGGCTCTTGTCCCAACTTCCACCGAAGTCAATAGCACAAGCTCTCAACATATCTTCTAGGATTTGATTAACTCGTTCAGTCTATCCATCCATCTGCGGGTGATAAGCGGTACTAAAGTTTAACCGAGTACCCATCTCTTCTTGCAGTCGCTGCCAAAACTTAGAGGTAAACTGACTTCCTCTGTCCGACACAATCTTGCGTGGCACTCCATGCAAACATACGATTCTGGCCATATACAACTCTGCCAACCTATTACCAGAGTAAGTTGCCTTGACTGGTATGAAGTGGGCTACTTTTGTAAGTCTGTCCACCACAACCCATATGGAATCAAATCCCGATGCGGTCCTTGGTAAACCGGTGATGAAGTCCATTCCTACTTCTTCCCACTTCCATTCAGGGACCTTAAGGGGTTGTAACAATTCTGCTGGCTTCTGATGCTCAGCCTTTACACGCTGACATACATCACAAACAGCCACATACTCTGCTATCTCTCTACACATACTAGACCACCAAAACTTCTCCTTCAGATCTTGATACATTTTGGTGCTGCCAGGGTGGATGGAATACTATGTTCCGTGAGCTTCATCTAAGATCAGTGTTTTCAATTCCTTCTTGTCCGGTACACAGATTCGCTCTCCACACCACACGGTACCTTGTTCATCCTCCGAGAATCCAATGGCTTTCCCCTTTTTCATGTTCTTCTTGATTTCCAAGATGTCCGCGTCTTCTTTCTGCATTTCACGAACCTGATCTACCAAGGTAGGTTGTGCTTCCAAGGCTGCAACAAATCCTTGGCTGACTATGCTCAAATTTAACCGTCCAAAATCTTCACATAACTCCAACGATAATTGCTGACCTTCCATGGCGTTGCAGTAGCTCTTCCAGCTGAGGGCATCAGCCACCACATTGGCTTTCCCTGGATGATAATGTATTCTGATGTCATAGTCTTTGATCAACTCCAACCATCGGCGTTGCCTGAGGTTCAGATCTGGCTGGGTAAAAATATACTTCAAACTTTTGTGGTCTGTATAAACTTCATTACTATTACCTATGAGGTAATATCTACAAATTTTCAAGGCATGCACTACTGCTGCTAATTCCAGATCATGGGTAGGATAATTATTCTCATGAGGCCGTAGCTGCCGTGAGGCATATGCCACAACCTTTCCTTCCTGCATCAACACACATCCCAAACCTTGCCGAGATGCATCACAGTAAACTTGGAATCCTCTCTTGGGATCTGGCATGATCAACACAGGTGCGATCACGAGCTTCCGCTTCAACTCTTGAAAACTTTGCTCACACTCTGGGGTCCATAAAACTTTGCTCACAGTCATGGGCTTCGCGATCTTGGAAAAATTCTCTATGAATTGACGGTAATATCCCGCCAATCCTAAGAAACTCCGAACTTTCGAAACCGTTTGCGGCTGCTTCCACTTAGTTACTGACTGACATTAGTTGGGTTTACTGCGATCCCTCCTGCGGTGACGACATGCCCAAGAAACTTCACTTCCGGAAGCCAAAACTCACACTTGCTAAACTTGGCATACAACTGGTGTTGCCGAAGGGTCTCCAAAACGACGCGAAGATGCTGTGCATGCTCTTCCTTAGTCTTGAATAGACAAGGATATCATCGATAAAAACCACCACAAACTTATCTAAGTATTCCATAAACACTTTATTCATCAGATTCATGAAGAATGCAGGGGCATTAGTTAATTCGAAAGACATAACTGTGCATTCATATAACCCATACCGAGTGGTAAAAGCAGTTTTGGGGATATCTTCTTCCCGAATCCTTAACTGATGATAACCTAAGCGAAGATCTATCTTGGAGAACACTATGGCTCCTTCCAACTGATCAAACAGATCATCAATCCGTGGTAGAGGGTACTTATTCTTGATAGTAACTTCATTGAGTGCACGGTAGTCAACACACATCTGTTGTGTTCCATCTTTCTTTTCCACAAAGATGACTGGTACTCCCCAAGGCGACGTGCTTGGTCTGATGTAGCCCTTGGCTAGCAACTCTTCCACTTGCTTCTTTACTTCTGCCAATTCATTAGCTCCCATCCTATATGGTCTCTTGTGGATAGGGGCAGTGCCTGGGGCTAAGTCTATTCTGAACTCAATCTCTCTTTTAGGTGGCATTCCCGGTAAATCATCTGGAAAAACATCTGGGTAATCCCGTACTACAGGGATTTCAGTTAAGATTGCCTGGTTCAAAGAGGTTGGAGAAGATGAGGTATTGAAGACCCGAAAGATCACCTTCCTTCCCAGGCTAGAAGTTAAGGTCATGGTTCTTGTAGCACAATCTATAATTCCTAGTACCGAGTTAACCAGTCCATCCCTAGGATGACATCTATCTCTACTAATTTGATTAGAATTAAATCAGCCAAGAAAGGGATTCCCTGAATTTCTAAGGTCACAGAGGGGCTAAACTGGGTGGTATGCATTTGATTTCCTGGTGTGTTAACCATAATAGACTTCTCCAATTTCCCTATCTGGAACCCATGTGTTCTTGCAAACTTCCTCGACATAAAAGAATGGGTAGCACCCGAATCAAACAAGACTATTGCAGTAACTGAATTAACGGGGACGTACCTAGAACAACGTCTGGTGCAATTTGAGCCTCATTCGCAGTAACATGGTTCACTCTGGCCTTGATCATGCTGCCTGAAGGTTGCCCCGATGTGGTTGACTTGAGACGTTTTGGTTTCGGGCACTGAGAAGAATAATGCCCTGGATCACCATAGTTGTAACAAGTCAACGGTTTCCCACCAACTTCCTTCTTGGCTGGCTGGTTAGTTGTTGTGACCGGGACTGGCCGAGGGAAGGACGGTTTGCTCCTGTGTTGCCACCAGTGGTGTTGGGGTAGACCTGGCGCTACGAACGAGGTGCTGATGAAGATCCTCCTTGCTGGGTCTGTGCGGCGGTCCCACAATACGTGGCCTCTGACTAGAGGATTGTTGTGACCGAAAACCTGCCATCCTGCGCTTCTTTTGCTCCATACTGTGGTGTTTGTCCTCTTGGCGAATGGCTTTGTCCACCAGTTTCTGAAAGTCTGCATAGTCACTAGAGAGTAGTTGAACTGAAAGTTCATCACTCAGTCCCATCCAGAAACTTCTCTTGCCGGTCGGCGTCAGTACTAACATCTTCCAGTGCATAGCAAGCAAGCCGATTGAACTCATAAAGGAACTCGGTCACCAACCAATTCCCTTGCTTCAATGCTCGAAACTCACGCTTCTTCAATGCCACAACTCCAGCAGGAATATGCGTTTTCTTAAAGGCAGTTGCGAACTCAGCCCAAGTGATAGGCTGTCCATCCGCTCTGTTAGTTCTAAAGTGGTCCCACCACTCAGAAGCTGGGCTGTGTAGCTGGTGCGAGGCAAAAGAGACCTTCTCTTGATCTGTGCATTGTAAAAGGTCCAATTTCTTTTCAATAGCATGCAACCAATTGTATTAGCCTGCCCTCTAGAACTGCGCAGCCTAGCTCATCCGACGGGTGGGCCCACTTACACATAGCACCCCACTTACACTTTCGTCCTCGCTTCGTGTAAAAGGGTTAACCCGGAAGTACTATGGTTGGAGGGACAAGGCCTTATAAGTTGGTTCAACTCTTGCTCAACTAGCAAGGTGGTACTAATCAAGTGCACACAGCACTCATGGGCCACACAGGCCAAATCTAATTGGGCCAGGATGTCACACACACCCCCCTCAAAGGACCTGGCGTCTATTCGCACCAAAAACCACCGGGTGTGCCAAGAAGCTTGTTGATGATCTGGTTTGATGCGATTGAACATACGAAGGCCTGGGAGATCTGCTTAGCTCCAGTGCAGGTCCTAAAATATTTGAGGTTCGCAGGCGTGCCAGTCAATTTGACCCCGCAATTGACAAGGAGATGAAGAAATTTGATTACTGATCCAATCGGCCCGTAAGCCGATACGGATTCCTTCCAGCCGATCGCCGCTATGCTCGTGCCCAGGCCCTCGCCTGTACTCGTGCCTAGGTCTCGTGCTCGGGTTCTCGCTCCCGGGTCCTCGCTTGTGCTCGTGCCCGGGTCAGCAGCAACTGCACATCGGCTATCGGCCGATACGGGCTGATATAGACTCCTCGTAGCCGATAGCCGATGGCACCTGTGTATCAGCTAGGAAACCGATAGCGCTATAAACAAATGGATAAGCTGTCAGTATAACATGTGCATCGGCTAGAAGCCGATGATAAAATAGATAAGTAAAACAGTAAGCCAGCCGACTGCCGAGGAAACACATGTGCATCGGCTAGAAAACCGATGATAATATAGATGACTAAAATAGTAAGGATAATACAGTCGGCTTTATAAAAAGATAACCTATCGGCTAAGCGCTCCGATAGAACGTCGCATATACACCGATTGGCTCGACAAGGATAAATCTATTATTATCGATCTAGTAGTTCAGACCCAACTGATGCAGCACAGATCGATAATAGTAAAGGAACCTCAACAAGCCGATAGACCTAATGCAACTGTGATGTAATAAGATAACTTACCGGCTATGCATTCCGATAAGACGCTTGCGCAAAACCATCAACCTAGCAGGAACGATTTATCGCTGGCAGTTCAGTAGGTCGGACCCAACCGATGCAGCACGAACTGATGATAAATCGCCCCCAGTAAACTGATAAGATCTACGCACGCGTGATGTGGTATACCTGATCGGCCTAAGAGGTCGGACCGAACTGATGCAGCCGTAGACAGGGCAGATACACCTGGGTAAGGGGTGACGGGTCTTACCCTCTCGCAGGAGTTCGGACCTAACCGATGCAGCCCCGCTCGAGAAGCAAGAACCCGTCGAAAGGGTGGCGATGCGCCGAAGTTTAATTGATCGAGAGATAGTTTACAAGGTCCCCGGGCATACGTATATATACCCCGAGTTACAAGAGTCCTTATAGGACACGGAACAGGACTTTCCTAACTAGAAAAGGAAAACTAACAGACCTGATCGGACAAGAGATCAGGTTTCCTAAAAGATAAAACTATCTAATAGATAAAATAAATAACTGCCATAACGTGGTCTTCACGATTCCTTCCCAAGCTCGGACTCTTCTGGATTAGTTCCCAATGGTTGACATCGCTTCTTTCCTTAACCGAACATGGTAACGACCCGTACCAAATTTTGGCGTTAACACATGCCCCAATTTCGGAGTTTGTTATCAAACTTCGAAATTCTTTGGTTCGGGCCTCAATATTCCTTCCTGGCCTCTTGAAATCGGCTTTCATGAGCCGATACCTTTTGTACTAGGTGTGATAGGCTCTTGAAGTCTTCTGATGAAAATCTTTCCTTGATCGGAGCCACCAAACCTTGGAATGCTAACTCAGCCAGCTGTGCATCATCCGGACTTAAACTATAACATCGGCTTCTAACATCACGAAACCGCTGGATATATTCTGCGACTGATTCCTCCGGCTTCTGTATTACCGATGTTAAGTCTATCAAACTCGTCTCCTGACTTCCCATAAAGAAATACTTGTGGAATTGCTTTTCTAGATCGGCCCAACCTCGAACTGAGTTAGGTGGCAATGAAGAAAACCATGTAAAGGCCGATCCGGATAATGATAACGGGAAGAGTCTAACTCTCAAAGCTTCTACAGCCGATGCCTCTCCACATTGAGCCAAGAATCGGCTGACATGCTCCACTGTAGATACATCATCTTGCCCTGAGAATTTGGAGAAGTCTGGTACTCTGTATCGGCGTGGCAACGGAACTCTATCAAACCAATCTGGATATGGATGCCGATACATAAATGTTTCTTCCTTCGGTCTTAAACCGAATTGTTCTCTCATCACCTCTGTGATTCTTGCTGTCAAATCTTCTTCTCTTGGATTTTCGATGTGATAATGCAGAGGTGGAGTTGGTAGCCGATTCTGCCTCTGATATTCTCTCTGATAATTATACTCAGGGACAGCTCCTGGATAACTCTGTTGATGCCCCCCATAGTACGCAATTTGATGATATCCTTGAGGAATTCCATCTTGTTGCCCCCCAGCCAGCTGAATCGGCTCTACCGCCTTCTTGATCAAGTTCTGTAATGTGTTCACCAATATCCCAGATTGATCGATCAATGCATGATGAACTGCTTCATTAACCATGTCTTGAAGTTGCTTCTGTGAACTTGCAGGTGATGTATGGCTCGATTCATCAATCAGCACAGGCTTTGGAAATTGCGACTTATGAATCGGCCCTTGATCTGTCATACCGAAGGATTCTAGACAAAGCTTCCGAAAATCATCAATGTTCTGCTCCACTTGTTGTCTTTGTTCTTCGGTCAAATCTTCCATTGTAACTGGGATTGTATCATCTTTGCTGACCTCTTTTCCAGCCATGTCGAAATTCTGTGTCCCACCAGGCGTGCCAAAAATATGTTCGCACCAAAAACCACCGGGTGTGCCAAGAAGCTTGTTGATGATCTGGTTTGATGCGATTGAACATACGAAGGCCTGGGAGATCTGCTTAGCTCCAGTGCAGGTCCTAAAATATTTGAGGTTCGCAGGCGTGCCAGTCAATTTGACCCCGCAATTGACAAGGAGATGAAGAAATTTGATTACTGATCCAATCGGCCCGTAAGCCGATATGGATTCCTTCCAGCCGATCGCCGCTATGCTCGTGCCCAGGCCCTCGCCTGTACTCGCGCCCGGGTCTCGTGCTCGGGTTCTCGCTCCCGGGTCCTCGCTTGTGCTCGTGCCCGGGTCAGCAGCAACTGCACATCGGCTATCGCCCGATACGGGCTGATATAGACTCCTCGTAGCCGATAGCCGATGGCACCTGTGTATCGGCTAGGAAACCGATAGCGCTATAAACAAATGGATAAGCTGTCAGTATAACATGTGCATCGGCTAGAAGCCGATGATAAAATAGATAAGCAAAACAGTAAGCCAGCCGACTGCCGAGGAAACACATGTGCATCGGCTAGAAAACCGATGATAATATAGATGACTAAAATAGTAAGGATAATACAGTCGGCTTTATAAAAAGATAACCTATCGGCTAAGCGCTCCGATAGAACGTCGCATATACACCGATTGGCTCGACAAGGATAAATCTATTATTATCGATCTAGTAGTTCAGACCCAACTGATGCAGCACAGATCGATAATAGTAAAGGAACCTCAACAAGCCGATAGACCTAATGCAACTGTGATGTAATAAGATAACTTACCGGCTATGCATTCCGATAAGACGCTTGCGCAAAAACCATCAACCTAGCAGGAACGATTTATCGCTGGCAGTTCAGTAGGTCGGACCCAACCGATGCAGCACGAACTGATGATAAATCGCCCCCAGTAAACTGATAAGATCTACGCACGCGTGATGTGGTATACCTGATCGGCCTAAGAGGTCGGACCGAACTGATGCAGCCGTAGACAGGGCAGATACACCTGGGTAAGGGGTGACGAGTCTTACCCTCTCGCAGGAGTTCGGACCTAACCGATGCAGCCCCGCTCGAGAAGCAAGAACCCGTCGAAAGGGTGGCGATGCGCCGAAGTTTAATTGATCGAGAGATAGTTTACAAGGTCCCCGGGCATACGTATATATACCCCGAGTTACAAGAGTCCTTATAGGACACGGAACAGGACTTTCCTAACTAGAAAAGGAAAACTAACAGACCTGATCGGACAAGAGATCAGGTTTCCTAAAAGATAAAACTATCTAATAGATAAAATAAATAACTGCCATAACGTGGTCTTCATGATTCCTTCCCAAGCTCGGACTCTTCTGGATTAGTTCCCAATGGCTGACATCGCTTCTTTCCTTAACCGAACATGGTAACGACCCGTACCAAATTTTGGCGTTAACAGCGTCCCACCAATCCAACTTACCCACATAGCCACACAGGCATATAGGCAAATGTCCAGGAATGCGCCCCCTTTTAGCGCACGTCCGTACGTCCAGTGCCAGCGCCATATGCCATGCCATGTGCCTCACATAGAGCCCACATGCGTCATGCGCCATATGCCCACACACTGACCCGTACGCGCAACCGCGAGGGTCGGCTCTGATACCATTTGTAACAGCCTGCCCTCCAGAATCGCGCAGCCCAGCTCATCCGATGTGTGGGCCCACTTACACATAGCACCCCACTTACACATTCGTCCTCGCTTCGTGTAAAGGGTTAACCCGGAAGTACTATGGTTGGAGGGACAAGGCCTTATAAGTTGGTTCAACTCTTGCTCAACTAGCAAGGTGGTACTAATCAAGTGCATACAACACTCATGGGCCACACAGGCCAATCTAATTGGACCAGGATGTCACACCAATCCCCTGCTTCCACAGGATTAGTAGTGCTAGAGAACGTGGGAGGCCTCACTCGCAGAAACTCCGCGAGCTTGTTCTAGGGTGGAGGAGGAGGTGCTTGCTGTTGTGCTGGGTTCTGTTGTTGCTATTGCATCTGCTGAAACATCATGTTCATCAGGTGAGTCTGGTTGGCCAGAACTTGGGCTATGGTCAGATTGTCGTCCTAGTGCAGTGGTCCATTGGGTACTCCTCTGCGGTTGTTGTCCCTACCATTGCCATCATGATTACCACCGTTACGTGTGTTCACCATCTGCAGAGCAAAGATGAGGAGAAAGGGAAACACCCTTGAGACAGATTTCATATTACTTAAACTTTCACTTTACTTGCTCTAAACTAAGTGGTTAACATTTATCTAATTTAAGCTCACACCATCAAGAAACTCCTAATATAAACAGTTACATCACCACTCCCTGACATAACTGTTGACTAAACCCCACACACAAGCATTTCCTAATCACACAACTGCTAACACAATGATCTAGGGTAACTGATGCTAAGGTGCTACCAAGGCTTCTCAACGGGGCAAAGGGCTTCTTCTGGCATCCGAGTTGTGTTCAGGTTCTGCTTCGTCGTTTTGAGTATCACCCCACTCCACTTCCGATGGAGTGCGAGCTCCACTGTCCTCTGATCCCTCCGAAGGCGTGCTGGCTTCTGACTCCTCTGAGTCTTCATCTGCATCATCAGCGTATGCCACTGGTGGAACTACTCGTAGTAGGACCTGGTCATTGAGTAAACAGGTCCTTGGCACCAATTGAATCCGAGGTGGAAGACAAACTCTCTTCTTTGCAGTAGTGCGGATCTTAGCTCCTCCAGGGGGTGCTTCTCCTTTGGCCAAGGCCAACTCTCGCTTCAACCGATCCACTTGGTTCTGGAGCCTGCAGATCTTGGTGTGATTCTCATTCTCCCATTCATGAGCTGCGATCACCACCTCTGCTCGAACATCATCCATGGTACTCAACATCCTTACCAGTCGTTGAGTGGTTGCACTGTTCTTTGCTCCGGGGTCCTGATAACTGCTGTACTCATCGTTGTGGGTTCTTGCCGGATGGTAGTGATATGCTGTATTCCTCAGACGGACGGCAAAACGCTGACGCAGTTCTCTGATAGCCACCAAAGCTACTTCCTGACAGGCATGCTCATAATTTCTTCCTCCAGCTCCAAAGATCATGGATGGGACTCCCTCCCGTTCACTTGAAATTGTGAGGCGGACATGGCACTTCTCTTCACTGGGGTTGTGAGTGACTTGTCTATACTCTGGGCTGGATTGTACCCTATGGCGAAGGCCATATCTCGTAACTCCTTGATGAATCCACCCACTCCGAACATATGTAATGGCTCCCGGTTGTCCATCTACAAAGTATGGAGGAAAGATGTATCGATTTGACAAAATTAACAAAATAAAGTTTATCTAAAGTAAAGGAATGAAGGGGTAATAAAGTCAGGTCATAACCAGTACAGTAATGAATGTATGATACTAATTAGGACAAAAGTAGTAAGTTGCAAGAGAAAGAGAAGAGGAAAATTCTAATTTTAATTTTTTTTCAGAGGGCTCTTAGGATACCAAGGGGCTTATCCTACAGTCAAGGTGGCTCTAATACCAACTTGTCACACCCAGAATTTTCATCCAAAATTCTGGAGTTTTAAATCCTCGTCCAGGAATCAACCGAGGCACACATGACAAAATTGATAATCAAAGTAATTGTTTACATAGCGTAAGCATTTATTAGAGAGGTGAATGGTACCTCTCAAAAATAAGGTTCAAACATCAGATAAATAAATAACAGCGTGACGATTCCCACTCCACGCACTTGACCGGGCTCCCGCTCAGTCCTCCAAGTAGTCCTCTTCACTGTAGTCCTCCTCTGAATGATTGTTGGTTGCAAGGTGAGTGCATGAAATACTCCGCAAGCCACACAGCAAATATGCAAATGCACAGGATAACAAAGGATGGCATAATATGGCTCAAGTTTGCATAAAAGCAAGTAATAGAACATTTGAGAGGGTAATAAAACATTAGTTAAAGAGCAGTATTGATGAACACTATACCGCTCACCAAAACGGTATAGGCCCAACCACTCCAACCTAGAGCTACACAAGTTCCACTGTTCAACCATCAAATTTTAGATAATGTGGGACTAATCACAGAAAACATTGCTGGGCTCGCCCTTAACCGTGGGCACGGCTATCCGAATAGTTTTACTCTAGCCAGAGGTGTACCAATGTACCCATAAGACACAGCTCCATAGCACATCACTATGTCCCTAAATACCACTACGGTATCTCGGAAAGGAGTGGTGACAGGATTATCCATCACTTGACCGGTCTCTGGTTGGGGTGATCAAGTACCTACCGCAAGACGGTTCGACGCCTGAAGCATGGTCTTATTGTCACTGCCACGTGTGGACTTATTCTAGCCACAAACACGCCCTGGTGCTTCCTATTGAACTCGACACACTTCAAACTCCTGCTATCCCATACTAGGTTGTGGTTAGCACGAGTGTTGCTTCGCAACAAGTAGTCCGCGAACCGGTCCTTAACTGTCATGAGCACCGCTAGCAACATTCCAACCTGGTGCTCACAACCCACCTTTTATTCATGTTTTAGTGAACCATTAAAATGTCCTCGTACGACCACTGCCGTAAACGGAACATCATTTCATGTGACTGAATAGTAGTATAGGAGTTACTGTGACAACCCATAAGTTATTCTATTATTTACTAGGCATGGCTAAGCAGGGTCCTAGAGTTATTCTAGCTAACCAGAAAATAAAGGTAGCTAGTCAAAATTATTCCATAGGTACAATGTCAAGTGATCAAATCAAAGGGGCCATAAACAAAGGTTAGGGTTTCCCTGTCCCGATGACATTCCAAAATAAATGCAGCGTTGAAGGAAAACATAGCTTTAATCATAGGAACAATATGTTCAATGAGAAAGAGGAATCTGTGTGACTTGCCTTGCAGCTCCACACAGCCTTCGACACCTGCCTCAAAAAACTGCGGCTCTTCCTGAACGTCGATAGCTATAGGCAGTAAACAAAACAAGCAAAAACAGTACATCAACACACATGAACAGTACAATATTATATTTTGAATGGATAGTTCATGATTTTTAAAGAAATTAGAGACTTGAACGACCTCAATCCGAGTTCGTATGAATTAGTTATGATTTTGGAAGTTTTAACCCTTTTACAGCCTATTTAAAAGAATTACCCGATTTATTGCGTCATTATTGAATTAATTTTATTTAGGAAAAGGGATTTATGACGTCACAGGAGAGAGGAGGCTCTCGGCCGACCAGTGGGGCCCACTGTCGGCGAGAGGGAGGCGTCAGGTCCATGGTGAACCAAGTCCACCGTGGTACACGAGGGGATCTGACGGCTAGGGTTCCGAAGGTTTGGATTGGACGGCCATGTTCTAGCCACATGTCAAGGTGATCTCACTGCGATCGGACGGATGGAATCTAACCGAGGAGATCTGATAGCCAACATCGATCCCGATCGGACCAGCTAACGGCGTTGTGGTGGCACCGAGCTGGCGCCTACACGGCGACCACGTCGGCTACAGCGACGGCGGCGGCACTAAACCCAATGGTCAACGGCGATCAGCGGCGCAGCGACGCACAGGGAGAGCGGGAAAGGGTAAAGGGGGTCGAGGCAATCATTACCGAGGGTGAAAGCACAAAGAACGGCGATGGAGACGGCCGGCGGCGAGCTTGGGGCAGCGGAAAGCTTCGGGTCTTCGTTGACAGCGGTGTTCCGGTAGTTCCTGAGGGCTAAGAGGTGGCGGCCTAGCTTCTACGGGCTCCGACGAATCTAACCGAGGTGGTGGCAAGCTTGAGCAGCACCTAGAGCGTCGGCGGCGCGTGAACGAAGCTCGGCGACGACGGTGGAGCAAGCGTGAGATGCGGAGAGACAGCTAGGGCTAGCTAGAGCTCGATCTAAAGGGCGAAAACAATCCTAGGGGTTCTGAGATCACTATTTAAGGCGGAGAGAGGCGGACTCCGGCTCGGACTCGACGGGTTTTGTGGCGGCGCCGGTTAGGGATTGGAGGCCGGTTCAGGAAGCTTCGGGTTTCCATTCCACGCACGATTTAGCTCTGGGTTCTTGGGGATTAGGTAGAGAGGGATAAGGACTTGGTTTTCCCTCAACCAATTTGGAGAGATCGGGTCTGAGACGAGCGGATTAGGCGGGATTTGCAGCGGCGATGCTCGGGTGCAACAGTGCGCCCAGGCGGGAGGAACACGACCCGGCCAATGGGCCCCACCTGTCGGTGGCTGCGGGCGACACAAGCGGACGCAGGCCGACGCGTGCACGAGTGAGGGGAACAGGCTGCGCACAGTAATGGGCCGAAAATGGCCCAGAGACTGTGAAGGGATTTTTAAACCTTTTTCTTTTTGTTTTAATTCTATGAGTTTATTTATTTTACCAAAAATACGTCCCCTCATCAAATAATTCCCAGAAAATTCTAGAAATTAAATAATTAGGCAAGGATTTTTATAAAATTATCTTCAAGCCCATTTTCTTTAGATTTTCCTCTGATTTTATTCTTTTCACTCCTTGAGACTTTTAATTTAATTTCTAAAAATTCCTTTTTCGCAATATTTTATATAGGGATAATTTCAGGGTGTTACATATGTTCCCTGGAAGTTGGCGATGACGCGTTCCTAGAGTTCTCCCTAGGAGCGGATTGATTGCTTGGGATGTCCAGTTAGCCATGTCCTCGTCGAGTCGGCTAGCGCGACTGGGAGGTAGTTAGCCATGGCTTTGTGATCTCCTCCGGCAGCTCAGATTACCAGAGTATAGACTGTGAGCCAGGACTCAGGGTTGGTCTTCCCGTCGTATTTTTCGATTCCAGTCAGCTTGAAGCCTGTTGGCCAATCGACCTGTTGAAGCTCGTGGTTGAAGACTGGTACACCTTCATCTTCATGAGGGCTCCGACTCTGCCTACGATGGTGAAACTGCTCGTGGTGGAGGCCGAAGCACTCGTTCTCGTCTTCCAGTTGGCGTTGCTCGTATTCCTCTCGTTCGTGGCACCGAGCGTTAATGTCCTGCCGAAGATCACGTCGTAGTCGGCCCCGGAGATCCCGGTTGTCCCGACGGTCATCTAGATATCAACACCGCCGTTTGTTGTTGGGGTTGCCGAGTGACGTCTGGCGTGACTCCGTATGCGGTTGACTGGAGCCGGCCGCTCGTAGTCGCTTTGAGGTGGACGAGACTGCCATTGGGGAAGCCGACCGGTCGGTCGGTGTGAGTGTATTGCCCGACTGTTGGTGCCGCTGACATGCGGCAGCGATGATCATGGCTTTGATCTTCATGATAGTCGGGGTGGCCGGGTGATCAGGCCCAAGCTGGACTGTATCCAAGGGGGTTGCGGCGGACATGATATTCTGTTGTGGCATGACAAAGATGTCGTGGCCGCCGATTGGAGGATCTGTTGCTAAGTGGTTCGCCTAGCCTTGCATAGCTCGTCGTTGCGAGTGTCGTGCTCGACCTCCTGCTGATGTCCCAGTTGGCGGGCCTCCTCTTCCTGCTGCTCACGTAGTCGGCGCACCTCTTGGGAGGAAGTCTCACCCTTGGACGTCATGAAGATCTCACGGGGCAGTAGGAAACTCGCCAAGCTGTTGTCCGAATTGATGTTCGAACTGCTGTCCGACTTGGAATCCGAGTCAGAGTATGATGAGGACATCAACACCCTCGATACATCCTCACCTACATCTACACCTACACAAGGTCCTATGACTCGCGCCGTGCACGTCAATTAAATCATCAAGTAAGTTCACTCTTAAGTTCATGTTCGGTTTCTTTAGACCATGGAAACCCGTGTACTCTTGTGTTGCTTAGAAACCAAAGAGAACAAGGAGAATACTATCCAGGAGAGGGAGTCGCGCCGGTTGGATTCGGACTGCAGGACAGCACCAACTTCTAACGGCCGCCACGACTTCATATGGACTCCGTTTTGGACGTTCAAGTACTTCATGGAAAGCTTATACAGTCTACTTTCCAATGGATCTGGCCTCACGTCCATATCTTATCAGAATCATCTAGAAACATCGAAATACTACCAAAACCTTTTCTATCTACGGTGCTGCGCCACATTTCTTTGGCCCGTGGGCTGTGTATTAAGTTGAGCCCATTAGGGGCGCATCCTAGGGTTGGAGAACGACCCCAACACCCTCAAGGTCGTCCTTCCATCTATTTATATATCTCTAGAGCCGCCATGAACAGTGGGGTTTTGATAGATTGAAGTTTTAGCCACTGCTACTTTGCTTGAAGCGCACGTGTCGACTAGATCGCCCGTCTTCTTGTTATTGGAACCCCACCTCTTGTATTTTCAGATTGAAACTTCATATTTGATTTAGCAATTCAGTGCTTGTTCAACTCGCTCTTGCTTGTTCTATGATTGCTTGTAGGACGAGAGCCCTCGTGGCCGGTTGATCGCGCTCCACAAGATCGCATTCACCTTCTGGAATCGGTGTATCGGTCGCTAAGGCGCAACATCGTGGATAGTTGTAGTCGGGCCGTGAACGTCGGTTTCTCCCACCAATCGTGATTACCTTCTCCATCAAAAGATTGGGACCGAACCTCGCATCAGAGTAGTTGATCAGTGTGATCATGACTCCGATCTCTCTAGATCCAATCTGGAACGGCTCTGGGCCGTGTCCGAACTGAACCGTAGGAGATAGGGTCCGCCGCGTCGAGTGTGGATTGTAGGTGTCCGCGGTGTCGCTGAGTCTGCATGGGAGATTGATGACCTCTCCCCTTTCTAGCTCGACCCAGGCTGGCTCAAGGCCGAGTCTGAGCGGAACGCTGAAGGGGAGAGTTGTCCCGAGACCCAGGCCGGTGGAAGATCGCCGCAGCAGGTCGACGAGAGTCGCTGCAGCGCCAAGTGGGCCGACTGGCGTGGAGTCGGCCGGTTTCTAGGTAGATCGGATTGAGTCCGAGTCAGCCAGGCTGAGGTCTCCAAACTGGTCGGCGATGAAGTCAAGGCTTACGAATGTAATCGTGTCTCCGGGGGAGAATTTGTCGCCGTCGACTCCTGTTGTTGGATCCATCGAGCTTGTGGATGTAGATCTCGCTGAAGCCCCTACCTGGTGTGCCAACTATTAATGTTTTACACCGACAATATGATTATAGTGCTACTCAGCAGATCGAAACTCAGTGGATTGCAAAGGAACACGAAGAGTTTATACTGGTTCAGGCCCTCGTTGTGAGGTAATGCCCTACGTCCAGTTGGAGTGTATTCCTTTGAGGATTACGGTGGTGGTTCTGATGAACTCGTATGCTTCTGCCCTCATGGGGCACCCTGCCTCCCCTTATATACTGGGGGACAGGATTACAAAGTAGGAGTGCTAGCCAGATTACAGCCAAGAGATCTCCCCTTAGAGATATAACGTACCCGGCTAGGACTGTATCTTCCTTATTGTATAAGGCAAAGTCTGCCGAGGGTTAATATATCCCTAATTACAAGGCTAGGCCCATCCTCTATCCAAGTGGCCCATATGCCTATCATGAGGTACCCATGGCCCATGGCCTCCACACTATTGCTAATTAGCGTTTAGGGTTTAGGATTTCCTAGTACGGCCAAGGAGGGTACCTCTACTTTTTTTCTCTTTCTTTTTACACACACAACGCTTTCCTGGTATAATGCAAAACATCCCTGGCCAAAACTGTGTCCTACTCTGAGTCCTCTTCCTTTTCTGTCCTCAACGTGCCAGTTCAGGACCAACTGCTACGGTGGGACCAAAACGTGAACAGAACTCGAAACTCTAGAGGAACTGGACACTAAGACCAGCAAACGACACGACGATGCAACCGAAAGTTCAACAATGCAATGTACTAAAAAGAAAAATTGTGAGGCTAACACTGGTTCGGACAGATTGATCAACTGCTCAATAGGGCTTAGGGTTTTCACTCTATCTTCTCGTTTTTTTTCGAATGGATCAAGAATCGCCTCAATCGGAGGTCATATGCAAAAGTTACACTGTTTTTTCTCTCTTTTTTTTCACACACACGACGCTTTCCTGGTTTAATGCGAAACCTCCCTGGCCGAAATTGTGTCCAACTCTGAGTCCTCTTCCTTTTCTGTCCTCGATGTGGCAATTCGGAACCAACCGCTACGGTAAGACCAAAACGTGAACAAAACTCGAAACTCTAGATGAACTAGACACTAAAACTAGCAAAAGACACGACGATGCAATCGAAAGTTCAACAATGCAATGTACTGAAAAGAAAAATTGTGAGGCTAAGACTGGTTCGGACAGATTGATCTACTGCTAATTAGGGTTTAGGGTTTTTGCTCTATCTTCTCGTTTTCTTTCCAACAGATCAAGAATCGCCTCAATCGGAAGTCGTATGCAAAAGTTACACTATTTTTTCTCCCTTTTTTTCCACACAGACGACGCTTTCCTGGTTGAATGCGAAACCTCCTTGGTCGAAATCATGTCCTACTCTGAGTCCACTTCCTTTTCTTTCCTCGACATGGCAGTCCAGAACCAACCGCTATGGTGAGACCAAAACATGAACAGAACTCGAAACTCTAGAGGAACTAGACACTAAGACCAGCAAAGGACACGATGATGCACCCGAATGTTCAACAATGCAATGTACTGAAAAGAAAAATTGTGAGGCCAAGACTGGTTTGGACAGATTGATCTACTGCTAAGTAGGGTTTAGCTTTTTTGCTCTATCTTCTCGTTTTCTTTCCAATGGATCAAGAATCGCCTCGATCAGAGGTCGTATGCAAAAGTTACACTGTTTTTTCCCTCTTTTTTTCACACACATGACGCTTTCTGGGTCGAATGCAAAACCTCCTTGGCCGAAATCGTGTCCTACTCTGAGTCCTCTTCCTTTTCTTTCCTCGACGTGGCAGTTCCGAACCAACCGCTACGGGGAGACCAAAACGTGAATAGAAGTCGAAACTCTGCAGGAACTAGACACTAAGACCAGCAAAGGATAGGACGATGCAACCAAAAGTTCAACAATGCAATGTATTGAAAAGAAAAATTGCGAGGCTAAGACTGGCTTGGACATATTGATCTACTGCTAATTAGGGTTTAGGGTTTAGGGTTTTTGCTCTATCTTCTCGTTTTCTTTCCAACGGGTCAAGAATCCGCTCAATCGGTGGTCGTATACAAAAGTTACACTGTTTTTTTCTCTCATCTTTTTTTTGCACACACACGACGCTTTCCTGGTTCAATGCGAAACCTCCTTGGCTGAAATCGTGTCCTACTCCGAGTCCTCTTCCTTTTCTTTCCTCAATGTGGTAGTTCGGAACCAACCCCTACGGTGAGACCAAAACGTGAATAGAACTCAAAACTCTAGAGGAACTAGACACTAAGACCAGCAATAGACACGACGATGCAAGCGAAAGTTCAACATTGCAATGTATGGAAAAGAAAAATTGTGAGGCTAAGACTGATTCGGACAGATTGATCTACTGCTAATTAGGGTTTAGGGTTTAAGGTTTAGGGTTTAGGGCTTAGGGTTTTCGCTCTCTTTTCTTGTTTTCTTTTCAACGGATTAAGAATCGCCTCAATCAGAGGTTGTATGCAAAAGTTACACTGCTTTTTTTCTCTCTTTTTTTTCACACACATGATGCTTTCGAGGTTGAATGCAAAACCTCCTTGGCCAAAATCGTGTCCTTCTCCATGTCCTCTTCCTTTTCTTTCCCTGACATGGCAGTTCGGAACCAATCGCAACGGTGAGACCAAAACGTGAACAGAACTTGAAAATCTAGAGGAACTAGACACTAAGACCAGCAAAGGACACGATGCTACAACCAAAAGTTCAACAATGCAATGTACTGAAAAGAAAAATTGCGAGGCTAAGACTGGTTCGAACAGATTGATCTAATGCTAATTAGAGTTTAGGTTTTTCGCTCTATCTTCTCGTTTTCTTTCCAACGGATCAAGAATCGCCTCAATCGGAGGTCGTATGCAAAAGTTACACTATTTTTTCCCTCTTTTTTTTTCAAACACACGATGCTTTCTGTAACGTCTGGATTTTTTGTTTTTCGCTCTTTTGTCCGATTGCAAAAATCCACCTCTGGTTTATTTGCCTCAAACAGCTTAAATGAAAATTTTCGTAATAAAAAGGAGTTAATATGATTAAATAATTAATTACGGTGTGATTTGTTTCCGTTTTCTTAATCGGGGTTATTTGTATTTTGGAAGTGGAGCTCGTTTCCCAATTTATTTTTCCCCTAGATTCAAAGACTCTAGTTTCTAAAAAGCCTTGTTACAGATTTCTTGGCCGCACACAATGAGAAGTGTGACATTTGCGCATGGCCATTAAGAGGATGATGTATCTTGTGGGTAAAGCAGTACAACCTCTGCAGAGTGCCAACTAATTTATTCGAATAGCCAGGTCCGTGGTCATGGACGTGCTCGGTGATTTCAAATGAGGGGTAGTTTGCAGGAAAATGAATTTAGCTATGTGGTCCTGTGCGGATGGTAATGATGTTGTATGCAGGAAAATGAATTTAGCTATGTGGTCCTATGCGGATAGGTCCTGTGTGGATGGTTGGATGGTAACACCCGTTATTTAAAATGTTGTTTTTAATATCTATTTATAAATTGTTTATAACTGCAATTGTTGTGTCATGCAAAATAGCCTTAGCTTTTCTTTGTCAGCCGTGCATATGCATATTTCCATGCACGTGCTGAGTATTCCATGTACTCACCTTGCAATTCCCCCCAATTCCAGAAGAAAGGTTTCCACTGTTTCCGAAGGAGTTTGCTGCTGAAGATAATGAATAGGTCGAGTGCCTCAGTTGACTGCCTGTGGAATGTTAAATAGAGATTCCATGCATTTATTTTATTTCCGCTGCTATCTTGTTCTCTTTAGGCCCTTCGTTGCATAATAAATGTAACTTTAGCCATAAGGCTTTTTTTCACAGTCAATTTATTAATAAATAGTTTGGTTTCCTTTGTGATGTTGGCTGTGATATTATTCTTGTGACTGTGTGTGCTAGCGTGATCTTGGGGCTAGTATGTGTACACAGAGGGTCTTGTTTTGGCATCCCACAAGGTTGGTATCAGAGCCACGTCGACTGTAGGTCGCAGCCTTAGTTAGCCTAGTCATACTTCAAAACCATTTTAAAAGAATTACAAAACAATATAATTTGTTCCTTCTTTACTTACTCTTTTTTGACTCTTCCCTTTTTTGGAAAATCTTCCCTTACCTACTTTAATTTCTACCGTCAGCCATGGAAGAAGGATCTACACCAATGATGCATTGGGTCTCGTGAAGCTTCGTCGTGGACCAAGGTTAATGATGCGAGGTTCGGTCCCGATCTTTCGATGGAGAAGGTAATCACGATTGGTGGGAGAAACCGACGTTCACGGCCTGACTACAACTATCCACGATGTTGCGCCTTAGCGACCGATACACCGATTCCAGAAGGTGAACGCGATCTTGTGGAGCACGATCAACCGGCCACGAGGGCTCTCGTCCTGCACGATCAACTTGATACACAGCCCACGGGCCAAAATAAGGTGGCGCAGCACCGTAGACAGAAAAGGTCTCAAGAGTATTTCAACATTTTTGGACAATTCTGATAAGATATGGATATGAGGCCAGATCCATTGGAAAGTAGACTTTATAAGCTTTCCATGAAGTACTTGAACGTCCAAAACAGAGTCCGTATGAAGTCGTGGCGGCCGTTAGAAGTTGGTGCTGTCCTGCAGTCCGAATCCAACCGGCGCGACTCCCTCTCCTGGATGGTATTCTCCTTGTTCTCCTTGGTTTCTAAGCAACACAAGAGTACACGGGTTTCCATGGTCTAAAGAAACCGAACATGAACTTAAGAGTGAACTTACTTGATGATTTAATTGATGTGCACGGGCGCGAGTCATAGGACCTTGTGTAGGTGTAGATGTAGGTGAGGATGTATCGATGGTGTTGATGTCCTCATCATCCCCCATTCTTGCATTTGAGTCGTCCTCGACTCTAGTTCATCTTCTTCTCCCAAATATGGCGTCAAATCTGCAACATTAAATGTGGGACTAACCCTAAAATCTGCAGGCAGATCAAGCTTATATGCATTCTCATTAATCTTTGACAGCACTTTAAAAGGTCCATCAGCTCTAGGCATCAACTTAGACTTTCTTAGCTCTAGAAATCTATCCTTTCTTAAATGTAACCAAACGAAATCTTCAGGTTCAAAAGATAATTGTTTTCTACCTTTGTCACCAGCAATCTTATATTTAGCATTCATACGCTCTATGTTTTCTTTAGTTGTTTCATGCAGTTTTAGCATCAAATTAGCACATTGCTTAGCATCAAAATTCATCTTTTCAGAAGTTGGCAAAGGCATTAAATCAATAGGAGCACGTGGGATGAAACCATAAACAATCTCAAAAGGACACATCTTTGTGGTTGAATGCAAAGAACGATTATAAGCAAACTCAATATGAGGTAAACATTCTTCGCACATTTTAATATTCTGTTTCAAAACAGCCCTTAACATAGTGGATAAAGTTCGATTCACAACTTCAGTTTGACCGTCAGTTTGGGGATGACAAGTAGTAGAAAATAAAAGCTTAGTTCCCAACTTATGCCATAATGTTCTCCAAAAATGACTAAGAAATTTAGTATCACGATCAGAAACAATAGTATTAGGTACACCATGCAAACGAACAATCTCTCTAAAGAATAAATCAGCAATATGAGTAGCATCATCAGATTTGTGACATGGAATAAAATGTGCTATTTTGGAAAATCTATCCACAACAACAAAAATGCTATCATGCCCCCTCCTAGTCCTAGGCAAACCCAACACAAAATCCATAGAAATATCTTCCCAAGGAACACTAGGAACAGGTAAAGGCATATACAAATCATGTGGATTTAATCGTGACTTAGCCTTTTGACATATAGTGCAGCGAGAAACAAACCTCTCCACATCTCGTCTCATCTTTGGCCAAAAGAAATGAGCTGCAAGAATATCCTCCGTCTTCTTTACTCCAAAATGCCCCATCAGCCCTCCTCCATGTGCTTCCTGTAACAGCAACAGGCAAATAGAGCTAGCTGGAATGCATAGCTTGTTAGCTCTAAATACAAATCCATCACTGAGGACGAATTTGTTCCATGACTTTCCATCTTTACAATGTTGCAACACGTCTTTGAAATCAGCATCATGCACATATTGATCTTTAATTGTTTCTAATCCAAAAATTTTATAATCAAGTTGTGTCAACAAAGCATATCGTCTAGACAAAGCATCAGCAATGATATTCTCTTTCCCCTTTTTTTGTTTGATAACATAAGGAAAAGATTCAATAAATTCAACCCACTTGGCATGCCTACGATTCAATTTGGCTTGACTACGAATATGTTTCAAAGATTCATGATCAGAGTGTATAACAAATTCTTTGGGCCACAAGTAATGCTGCCATGTTTCTAAGCTACGCACAAGAGCATACAATTCCTTATCATAAGTAGAATAATTCAGCAAAGGCCCACGCAATTTCTCACTAAAATATGCAACAGGTTTTCCTTCTTGTAGCAAAACACCACCCAAACCAATTCCACTAGCATTACATTCAAGCTCAAAAGTCTTATTAAAATCAGGAAGCTGAAGTAGGGGTGCATTTGTCAACTTACTTTTCAGCATATTGAAGGCGTTCTTCTGTGCCTCCGCCCAAGTAAAAGGTACTCCCTTCTTTGTAAGCTCATTTAATGGCGCAGCAACGGCGCTGAAATCCTTCACAAAGCAACGATAAAATCCAGCAAGCCCTAAGAAACTCCGCACCTACATAACAGACTTTGGAATAGGCCATCCTTGTATTGCTTCAACCTTGGATTGATCAACTTCAATTCCCTGCGGTGTGACAACATAACCAAGAAAAGAAACTCGATCGGTGCAAAAGGTGCACTTCTCAAGGTTACTAAATAAACGTGCATCACGGAGAGCATTAAAAACAGCATGTAAATGATTAAGATGATCATTCATAGACTTGCTGTAAATCAATATATCATCAAAATATACCACTACAAATTTTCCAATAAAAGAACGCAAAACCTCATTCATTAACCGCATAAAAGAGCTAGGTGCATTAGTTAAACCAAAAGGCATGACTAACCACTCATATAAACCAAACTTAGTTTTGAAAGCAGTTTTCCATTTATCTCCCAATTTCATGCGAATCTGGTGGTAACCACTACGCAAATCAACTTTTGAAAACAGTACAGCACCACTTAATTCATCAAGCATATCATCTAATCGTGGAATAGGGTGACGATATCGAATGGTGATGTTGTTAATAGCTCTACAATCAACACACATGCGCCAGGTTCCATTTTTCTTAGGCACTAAGATAACTGGCACAGCACAAGGACTAAGAGACTCACGCACATAACCTTTGTCGAGTAACTCCTGCACTTGGCGTTGAATCTCCTTAGTTTCCTCCGGATTAGTTCTGTATGGCGCACGATTGGGCAAGGAAGCACCAGGAATGAGATCAATCTGATGCTCAATCCCTCGAACAGGTGGCAGCCCTGGAGGAATCTCACTTGGAAAAACATCCGAATACTCCTGCAAAAGGTTAGCAACAGTAGAGGGCAAAGAATGTTGCATATCGGAAAGTGAACTCAAAGCATCTTTACATACCAATGCATAGACATCAGAAGTAGAAGCAATTAATTCATTAATATCAGCTTTAGTAGCAAGCAAACATTTTCCTTTCAAACGTATTTCATTGGTTTTAGCAACGGGTTTGGTATTTTCATGATTCTCACTTTTATTTTTGGCTGCTTTAGCTACATCATCACGCACAATTGCTTCAGGAGACATAGGGTGCAACACAATTTTCTTATCATGGTGTAAAAATGAATATTGATTTGACCTACCATGAAGCATAGAATCTCTATCAAATTGCCATGGTGTACCTAACAGAATATGACAAGCTTGCATAGGCACAACATCACACTCAACAACATCATGATATGATCCAATAGCAAAATTAATGTGCACCAACCTGGTTACCTTTGCCTTACCGCTATTGTTGAGCCATTGTATGTGGTACGGGTGAGGGTGTGGTTTGGTGCTAAGGGCCAGCTTCTCCACCATATCGATACTGGCTAAGTTGTTGCAGCTGCCTCCATCAATAATCATGCGGCATGAATGATCCTTGATGACACACTTGGTTTGAAACAATATGTGCCGCTGGTTTTGCTCCACTTTCTCCATCTGTGCACTAAGCACACGCTGCACAATGAGGCTTGCATAGTATCCGCATCATCAGCACCAATATGCACTTCAGAAGGATCTTCATTACCTGCATAGTCAGCTGCAAGCACAACATTTGTATCTTCATCGATATCACTAGCGGAAGAATACTCACCATCCTCTTTAATTACCAAAGCACGCTTGCTTGGACAGTCACGCTGCACATGTCCATACCCTTTACATCGATGACACTAAATATCCCTAGTTCTCCCTGTAGAGGCAACAGACGCGGTACTCTCGGCAGGGGCTGAACCAACCTTTGACGACGTGGGTGTGCGACTCACTGAATTAGTTGGAGTAGTGCGTGGCTTGGTGTTGGAGTTGGATACCGATGGCGCGGGACGGCTCGAGGAGGAAGACGATGGTGGAGGACGCCGATTCGAGGTAGGGGTCGTGGATGGCTGCCATGAATTAGCTTTCCCTGCAGAAACATTAGTCCTGGAATTCGCGCGTCGTCCCTGCACTTCACGTTTAGCTTTACAAGCAAGATGAAACAAACGGGTTATGTTATTGTACTCTTTATATTCAAGAATATCCCGAATTTCTCGATTTAACCCCCCTAAAAACCTAGCCATCGCTGCCTCCTCATCCTCCTCTATCTCACAACGCAACATACCCATTTGCAACTCCTGATAATATTCTTCTACACTTTTAGCTCCCTGTCTCAATTGTTGCAACTTAATTAATAGATCTCGTGCATAGTAAGAAGGAACAAATCTAGCCCGCATGACCCATTTCAAAACATTCCAAGTTTGTGGTATGTTATCAGGATTTTTCTTACTAAATTCTATCCACCAGATAGAAGCAAAATCAGTGAACTCACTAGTAGCAGCCCTAACTCTTTTATCCTTAGGAAACTCATGACAAACAAACTTTTGATTAATAGCTATTTCCCAAGTAATGTAGGCATCAGGGTTATAAGCACCATCAAATGGAGGTATCTTAAATTTAATCTTACTAAAAGCATCATTATTATTACGTTCAGCCATACCTTGGCGGTTGCGACGCAACTGTCGACGAAGACGAGCCTCTTGGTCATCGTGTTCTGTATCCGCAGAATACTCATCAAAATTGTCATCATCGTGGTTGCGGTTCAATTGTTGGTCATCCAAACGCCTCATTATGGCAGCAAGATTGGCGTTTAGTGTGGCGACCGATGTCTCCAATGTAGCAAGATTATTGTTGGTGTGAATCTGTGTGGCCTCCAATGCTCCTAGCTTCTCATTAGTCGCCTACAAATCTGCATCAATTCCTTCAGTATAGAGCCTCACCTTTCGTTCAAAATGTTGTATGATACCCCTAGTGCGAGGGGACTGAATGGCCTCGTCATCGCCGGAACCTGACATGGTTAGAGACACAACAAGAAAAGAAAAAAAAACAAGTGAAGAAAAATAGACTCCCTAACACTACTAGGATGTGGCTACTGCAAGGCTCTCACTCTCAGCCTGTTCACACAAACTCTTACCAATTCTTACCTTGCTCAACAGGAGGGTGACGGCTACCAACAAGTCGGCGACCTTGGAAAAAGTGTATCGGTGCCGTAGCAACAACACCTGTCAAGCTGTAGACGAGTATGTAGAGCTGTAGGATGGCTGAAAGTGTTGCACAAGGAAAAATACTAGTACCACGTTAGTTATAAGTAAGCTGAGTAATCGTTCAAAACTGGTATCGTGCTGGTCCTAGGCTAACAACCGTGCTAGAGACGCGAGCCTGGACACAAATGAATGTCACGAATAAGGACACCGTCAAGAAGAACAAGAAACTCTCCTCTTTTTTTTTGCTCTGTTTTTTTTTGCAGAGAGACCCTCAAAACTTTAACTCTACTCAGAGGACAGCAATCCAAACACTTCACCCCACACAGTTTTTTTTGAGCAGGGGTAATAATGGTAATTAAAGATGGAGTTGTTCAATCCAAACTCTCTCTCTCTCTCTCTCTGAAGTAAGGCAAACCTCCAAACAATGGAGTTGTTCGCGTGTGTAGCTTATTAACAGACCAGAGGAGTACTATCCGAGTCGCTGCTGTTACTGTGTCACAAGGATTAGGACTTGGATCCAACACTCTTCGACAAAAACGTGACTCGGTTACAAGTATTAGGACTCGAAAAACAAAACTAGTCGGACAAGTGATACTTCGGTGACAGAAACATGACTAGAACTCGAAACTCTAAGGAAATTAAACACTAAGACCAGCAACTCGACACGGCGATGTATCCGAAGACTCAACAAACACTAACTAAGTAGTAGTAGTAAACAGGCCACAAAATGGTTATGGGACTATGGAAACTAATCTACTATTTTTTTTTGGCTTTTTCTAGATTGTAGGTAAATAACAGGTGGGATCTGAAATCTCTCACCGAACAACCTTGAGCTCTGATACCACTTGATGCGAGGTTCGGTCCCGATCTTTCGATGGAGAAGGTAATCACGATTGGTGGGAGAAACCGACATTCACGGCCCAACTACAACTATCCACAATGTTGCGCCTTAGCGACCGATACACCGATTCCAGAAGGTGAACGCGATCTTGTGGAGCGCGATCAAGCGGCCACTAGGGCTCTCATCCGGCAAGCAATCGTAGAACAAGCAAGAGCGAGTTGAACAAGCACTGAATTTCTAAATCAAATATGAAGTTTCAATCTGAAAATACAAGAGGTGGGGTTCCAATAACAAGAAGACGGGCGATCTAGTCGACACACGCGCTTCAAGCGAAGTAGCAGTGGTTAAAACTTCAATCTATCAAAACCCCCCTATTCATGGCGGCTCTAGAGACATATAAATAGATGGAAGGACGACCTCGAGGGTGTTGGGGTCGTTCTCCAACCCTAGGATGCACCCCTAATGGGCTCAACTTGATACACAGCCCACGGGCCAAAATAAGGTGGCGCAGCACCGTAGACAGAAAAGGTCTCGGTAGTATTTCGATGTTTCTGGACGATTCTGATAAGATATGGACGTGAGGCTAGATCCATTGGAAAGTAGACTTTATAAGCTTTCCATGAAGTACTTGAACGTCCAAAACGGAGTCCGTATGAAGTCGTGGCGGCCGTTAGAAGTTGGTGCTGTCCTGCAGTCCGAATCCAACCGGCGCGACTCCCTCTCATGGATGGTATTCTCCTTGTTCTCCTTGGTTTCTAAGCAACACAAGAATACACGGGTTTCCATGGTCTAAAGAAACCGAACATGAACTTAAGAGTGAACTTACTTGATGATTTAATTGACGTGCACGGGTGCGAGTCATAGGACCTTGTGTAGGTGTAGATGTAGGTGAGGATGTATCGATGGTGTTGATGTCCTCATCAGTTTAGCTATAGAAATGGCTCTTGTTTTGGGTCGCTTTACCTGTAGTTAGTAGTTCCCGTTAGTAAGTCGTTAAGGTTGTGTGTTAGAGGCGTTGTTTTTTAAGTTTTTTTTTGTTTTTTTCAGTTTGTCGTACGTTTGTTTTGGTCTGGATGTGCTGTTCTACCCCATGAGTTGCCCTTCTTCTTAGAGCTATTCTCTCCTTCCTAGTACCTATCTAACGGGCCACATGTTGAATAGATGGTGAACACCAGGATTTGGGGTCATAGTGGAGGTAACCAGAACAACGATGCTCAGCCCGATGGTCAACAACAACCCCAAGCACCTCAAGTGAACCAACAAAATTTTGAAGCCTTCATGTAGGCCCAGACTGAACTCATGAGGATGATGATGCAATAACTTCAGAACCAACAGCAGCAGCAGCCGCAACAACAACCGCAGGGACATGTTCATGCTCCCCCTCCATAGAGCAAGATGTTTGAATTTCTGCGTACCAAACCACCGATTTTCAAGGGATTGGGTACCCCACTTGATGCGGAAGACTGGATGCATACCATGGAACACAAGCTAGAGATCACTCAGTGCTCTGATGGAGAGAAAGTCCGTTTCACCGTCTAGCAGTTGGAAGGAGCTGCCTTAGACTGGTATGAGAATCTTAGGGGAGGTTTGGATGACCCTGAAGCCCTAACTTTTGAGGAGTTTTATGTAGCTTTTCGTGATTACTATGTCCCTGCCAGCATTAAAGAGCTAAAGAAGGAAGAGTTTCGTACTCTTCAACAGGACAACAAGACGGTTCAACAGTACCTTACCTAGTTTACTACTCTAGTCCATTATGCGCCAGAAGATGTTGCTAGAGATGCAGATCGCTAGAGGCACTTCCTAAAAGGTCTCAATTCAGGGCTTAAGGTTGGACTGGTTGCCCATGATTTCAGCAGCTTTCAAAGCTTGGCGAACAAGACTCTCCTTTTAGAGGAAGAGCACAGGAAGCTTGGTAAGGATCGCAAGCGCAAGATGAACCAAAACGTCGGTGGCCCAAGCCAACGACAACGTGGAACATTTCCGCAGTACAGTCGTCAGACAGTTACCCCACGCTCCAGGACTGTTCCATAGACGCCACCTCCAAACACTAAAACACCTCGCCTGTCTACTCCGATTCAGCCAGTGCAGGGAGTTGGAAGTCAAGCAACTACACGTCGCTGTTACAACTGCAAGGACCCAGGCCATTTCGCCAACAACTGTCCTCTTCCCAAGAACATTACTCTCGTGAAGTTTAATTTGGGAAGTACCCCAGCCAAGACGCCAGCACCAGGAGCCGGCCAACAAGCTATACTAGCAACACCATAGACCGTGGTCAAAGGACGTATCAACCATGTCACCACGGAGGAAGCCCAGACCTCTACGGACGTTGTCGTGGGTAAGTTCCTAGTTAACTCTATACCTGCAACAGTTTTATTGGATTCTGGAGCTTCACATTTGTTTGTTTCTCGAGTTTTTGCTTCTCAACATTAGTTTTCCACCATACCTCTTAAGTGCTCCTTGCTTATCCAAACCTTGGGGTCAGAAATGAGAACCCAAACCGGTTGTCCAAGAGTGAAAATTGAAATAGAGGGTGTAGAGTTCTTTGCCAATTTGATTATGTTAGATATACCCCAGCTTGATGTCATCCTAGGGATGGACTGGTTGCATAACCACAAGGTAGTGTTAGATTGTGGAAGTCGATCGATCACTTTAGAAAAGTCTAAAGGAGAGAAAGTAAATTTCAAAGCATTAGCTAATCCCCCTTGGAAAGGAGCCTTAGTGCACCACATGGAGACCTCTGAGCTACAGAAAGTACCGGTTGTTAGAGAATATCCAGATGTTTTTCCTGAAAAACTGCTAGGCATGCCACCACATAGAGATATTGAGTTTGTCATCAATCTAGTTCTAGGGACATCGCCCATATCTAAGAATGAGTTAGCAGAGATAAAGAAGCAGATACAAGAGTTGCAAGAGAAAGGTTTTGTGAGGCCTAGCTCATCGCCATGGGGAGCCCTAGTTATTTTTGTTGAAAAGAAAGATGGGACGAAGAGAATGTGTGTTGATTATCGTTGCTTGAATGATGTAACCATCAAGAACAAGTATCTTTTGCCCTAGATTGATGATCTCTTTGATCAGATGAAAGGAGCAAGTGTATTCTGCAAGATTGATCTTAGGTCAGGGTATCATCAGCTTAGGATCAGACCCGAGGATATCCCTAAGATGGCGTTTTCCACTAGATATGGGTTCTATGAGTACACAGTTATGTCTTTTGGGTTGGCAAATGCTCCTGCCTACTTCATAAACGTGATGAACAAGGTATTCATGGAATATTTAGACAAGTTTGTTGTTGTTTTCATTGATGATATTCTCGTCTACTCCAAGGATGAAAAGGAGCACGAGCATCATCTGAGTCTTGTTTTGACAAAATTAAGAGAACACCAGTTGTATGCCAAGTTCAGTAAGTGTGAGTTCTGGATAAAAGAAGTTGAATTCCTTGGACATGTTGTAACTGCCGCTAGAGTTGCAGTTGATCCAAAGAAAGTGAGTACAGTTATCAACTAGCGGCCGTCCAAGACCGTGACACAGGTTTGCAGTTTTTTTGGTATGGCCGGCTACTACAGAAGATTCATAGAAGGTTTCTCCAAGGTTGCTCGTCCGCTGACGCAATTGTTGAAGAAAGAGAAGAAGTTTGTGTGGACACCAGAGTGTCAATGCAGCTTTGAAGCCCTGAAGAAAAGTTTGACATTAGCACCAGTGTTGGTTTTGCCCGATATCCACAAAGGGTTTCACATCTACTATGATGCATCTCGTACAGGACTTGGTTGTATTCTAATGCAGGAGGGCAAAGTGGTTGCCTATGCCTTAAGACAACTACGCCCACATGAGGAGAACTATCTGACCCATGATTTGGAGCTTGCCGCAGTGGTACACGCACTGAAAATATGGAGGCATTATCTGATAGGCAACCGATGTGAGGTGTATATAGACCACAAGAGTCTAAAGTATATCTTCACTCAGCATGACCTGAATCTGAGACAGAGAAGATGGTTAGAGCTGATCAAGGATTACGATGTGGGAATCCACTACCACCCAGGCAAGGCAAATGTTGTTGCCGATGCCCTGAGCAGGGAGGTCTACTGTAGCAACCTGGAAATTCAAGAGAGCCAATTATCACTCTTTCAGGAGTTTGAAGGGTTGAGTTTGGAGATAGTGCCAGAAGGGTATGTGGCTAACCTGGAGGTCAGGCCCACCTTGGAAGACCAGATCAAGGAAGCTCAGAAGGATGATGCAAATGTCAAAGAAATCAAATTCAACATGAAGAAAGGAAAAGCCATAGGATTTGTTGAAGATGAGAATGGTGTTATATGGCTACAGGAGAAGTTGGTTGTGCCGGATTAGCCAGACCTCAAGAAGAATATCTTGTCAGAGGTGCATGAGTCCCGTTATTCCATCCATCCCGATAGTACCAAGATGTATCAAGACCTCAAGGGCAAATTATGGTGGCCTAGCATGAGACGAGAGATTGCAGAGTATGTAGCACTTTGTGATGTCTACCAGCGAGTCAAGGTAGAACACCAACGGCCCACTGGAGTTTTACAACCGTTGAAGGTACCAGAATGGAAGTGGGATGAGATTGGCATGGATTTTATCATAGGTTTGCCCAAGACTCAGTCAGGATATGATTCCATTTGGGTTGTGGTAGATCGTCTCACCAAAGTTGCTCACTTTATTCCAGTCAAAGTAACCTACTCAGATGACAAGTTGGCAGAACTATATGTGAATCGAATAGTGTGCTTGCATGGAGTGCCCAGGAAGATAGTCTCAGATCGAGGGACTCAGTTTACCTCTCGCTTCTGGCATGCTTTGCATGAGACAATAGGTACTCGTCTCAATTTCAGCACCACATATCACCCGCAGACTGATGGGCAGACGGAGAGAGTTAATCAGATTTTGGAGGATATGCTCCGAGCTTGTGCTTTAGCCTATGCTTCTAGCTGGGATAAGAATTTACCCTATGTCGAGTTCTCCTACAACAATAGCTATCAGGCGAGTCTATAGATGTCACCGTTTGAAGCTTTATATGGGCGGTCATGTAGAACACCTTTGAATAGGAATGAGACAGGAGAAAGAATGGTTTTTGGACCCGATGTGATCAGCGAAGCTGAAGAGAAAGTTGCTTTGATCAGGGATAGATTAAAGGTAGCTCAGTCTCGACAGAAGAGTTACGCAGACAACCGTCGCAGGGATTTAACTTTTGAAAAGGAGGACTATGTCTATTTGAAGGTAACCCCATTGAGAGGAACCAAGAGGTTTCAAGCGAAAGGAAAGCTTGCCCCTAGGTATGTAGGTCCATTCCGGATCGTTGCTCGTCGAGGAGAAGTTGCGTATCCGTTGGAGCTGCCGCCATCAATGTTAGGGATCCATGATGTGTTCCACGTCTCATAGTTGAAGAAGTGTCTTCGGGTGCCAGAAGAAGAAACCCCATTGCAGGCGGTGGAATTGCAACGAGATCTGACATATCACGAATATCCAATCAAGATCCTCAAGACTGCAGACTGAATCACAAGGAGTAAGACCATTTGTTTCTGTAAGGTTCAGTGGAGTCATCACACAGGAGCAGAAGCCACCTGGGAGCGTGAAGATGATCTAAGGGTAGAGTTTCCCGTGTTGCTCCCAAGCTTGTCCGAATCTCGGGGTCGAGGTTCCGTTTAAGGGGGGTAGGTTTGTCACGTCCGGATTATTCGTTTTCCGTTCTTTTGTCCGATTGCGAAAATTCACCTCTGGTTTATTCGCCTCAAATAGCTTAATGAAAAATTTCATAATAAAAAGGATTTAATATGATTAAATAATTAATTACGGTGTGATTTGTTTCCGTTTTCTTAATCGGGGTTATTTGGATTTGGAAGTAAAGCTTGTTTCCCAATTTATTTTCCCCTAGATTCAAAGACTCTAATTTTTGCATCCATACCAATTTCTAATTCCCTGGAGATTCAATTTCATTCCCTAATTCTCCAAATAATACCAACAATTTAAAAAGGTCCGAATTCGGTGATTTTTCAAAAAGCCCCTGAAATTTTCCTTTTCTTTTTCCCTTCCTTCCTCTTCTTTTCTCCTTTTCCACTTAGCCCCTACCTTCCTTTCTTTTTCTCTTCCGCTCCCTCTTCTTCCTCCTCTAGCCAGGTGTTAACGCCAAAATTTGGTAAGGCCCTGTGTCAGATTTGGTCAAAGGGGAAATTGCAGTCAACTGGAGGAAATTGATCTAGAAGAGACCGATTCCGAGAGGGAGCCGTGAAGACCGCTGTTTGGCAGTCGTTTACTGTACCTATTAATTAGGCAAATGTTTATCTTTAGGAAACCTGATCTCGTGTTCGGTCAGGATTTGTTAGCGTTTTCTGTTATAATTAGGAAATCATGTACCGTGTCTAATAAGGACTCATGTAACTCGGGGTATAAATACGTATGCCTGGGGACCTTGTAAATCATCACTCGATCAATATAATTTCGGCGCATCGCCACCCTTCCGACGGGATCTTGCTTCTCGAGCCGGGCTGCATCGGTTAGGTCTGACCTCCTGCGAGAGGGTAAGTCTCGTCACTCCGGCTACCTATCAGCTAGGACTTCCTCGGTTGGGTCCGATATTCTAGTCGGTTTATGGTAGTCGACTTACCACGATATATTTACTTTATCTATGGCTGCATCAGTTCAGTTTGATCTCATAGATTGATTAGGTATATCACATCACGCGTGCATAGATCGTATCGGCTTACTGGGAGCGATTTATCATCAGTTTGTGCTGCATCGGTTAGGTCCGACCTACTAAACTGCTAGCGATAAATCGGTCCTGCTAAGTCG
Source organism: Oryza meyeriana var. granulata (assembly GCA_003991445.1). Lineage (NCBI taxonomy): Eukaryota > Viridiplantae > Streptophyta > Magnoliopsida > Poales > Poaceae > Oryza > Oryza meyeriana. The sequence continues at coordinate 158,946 of RYFJ01001864.1, read as the reverse complement.
ATGCTTTATGTGCAAGCGTCTTATCGGGGTGTATAGCCGGTAAGTTATCATGTTTTAGCATCACGATCGCATTAGATCTATCGGCCTATCGAGATCTCGTTATTATCATCAGTCTGTGCTGCAACGGTTGGGTCCGATCTACTAGACTGAATAATAACGTTACCCTTAATAAGCCGATGGATTTTATGCGATGTTGTTATCGGAGTGCTTAGCCGATCAGTTATCCCTTATTAAATATAGCCGATTATGCTGCTTGCCTTGTTATATATTCTTGCCTGCATTACTGTTACGATCGGCTAAGGGCCAGCCAATTTGTTTATTCTACCGATCCGAATGCGAGCACAATCAGGTTCCTGGGCACGACCTCAACCAAGTCTCCGGGCACGACCTCAGGTAAGGACCCGGGCACGGGCATAGGTAAGAACCCGGGCATGGGCACGAGCAGCGGATGAAGATCCCGGGAGCCGATGTGAGCAAGGGGCCCGGTCACGGGTGCGGGCAGTATCCTCACGGCAATACCAGTAATTTTAAACTATGATCGGCTGGAGTTTATTTGATCTATTTACTTATGCAGTCTGCCTGTTTATTTTACTAAGTTTATAGCTGGTTTTTGAGCATCCCTTCGATGATCGGCTAGCGCAATACTTGTTTATTATTATGCTATTGCTCTTGCCGTCATCGGCTTTCAGCCGATGTATAAGTGCTACAGTGTGTATCGGCCATAAGCCGATGAGATGAGTCCAAGCCGGCTTCCAGCCGATTGGCTCATGAATTTGACATCTTCTCTCCTTGTCAATTGCAGGGTCAAATTGACTGGCACGCCTACGAACCTCAAGACTTTAGGACTTGCACTGGAGTAAAGCAAATCTCCCAGGCCTTCGCCTGTCTCCCAGACGCCGGACGGCCCCCGGCGGGTTTTCGGCGTCAACACGTTTTTGGCATGCCTGGTGGGACGCGAAGCTTCAACGCAAAGTTTCAACGCGAAGTTTTCAACAATCAGATTGGCAACAAGGCCGGGAAATAAGTCAAAACAGACAACATAATTCCGGTCAGCTTGAAAGATTTAACAGAAGAACAAAAACAGCAAATTGAGCAAACTATGGCCAACTTTCAGAAGCTGTGCTTAGAGTCCTTCAGTATGACAAGGCAAGGGCCGATTCAAAAATCCCAGTTTCCGAAGCCAGTATTGGTTGGAGAATCGAGCCGTACGCCACCTGAGAGTCCACCGGTAAAACCCTTACAAGATATGGTGAATGAAGCAGTTCATCACGTGCTCATTAATCAGTCCGGAATTCTGGTGAACACACTTCATAATCTTATAAAGAAGATGGTGGATGGATCAATTATTCAAGAGCCTGCTCAGGGTCCTGTTTATCTCCCACCAAAGGTTGAACCGACTCAGATTGCTTACAACGTTAGCAGAGATATACCAGAAAACATGTTTGCACAGAACCAGGCTGGGGGGCAACAGGATATTCCTGTTGGGTACCATCGGTCTTCTTACTATGGAGGATATCAGCAAAATTACCCAGGAGGCGGGGCCGATCCAGGTACTTACCAGAGGGAATATAATAGACAGAATCGGCAACAAACTCCACCCGTGCAGTATCAACAAGACAACCTGAGGGAAGAAGATCTATCAACTAAGGTTGCTGAAATAGTGAGGGAGCAGTTCGGGATCAAGCCCAAGGAACAAACATTCATATATCGGCATCCATATCCTGAGTGGTTCGACAGGGTTCCATTACCACACCGATACAGGGTCCCGGATTTTTCTAAGTTCTCAGGGTAGGACAACACGTCTACAGTAGAACATGTCAGCCGATTCTTGGCACAGTGCGGGGAGGCATCGGCTGAAGAAGCTCTGAGGGTTAGGTTTTTCCCCTTTTCACTATCGGGATCGGCTTTTACATGGTTTTCTTCATTACCACCGAATTCTGTTCGGGGGTGGGCCAATCTAGAAAAACAGTTTCACAAATATTTCTTTGCTAGAATTCATGAGTTGAGACTGTCAGATTTGACATCGGTTAAGCAACGACCAGATGAAACAGTACCGAAATACGTTCAGCGATTTCGGGATATCAGAAACCGGTGTTATAGTTTGATCCTGAGCGATGGGCATTTGGCCGATCTGGCTTTCCTGGGTCTCTTGGTGCCGATTAAGGAGAGATTTTCTTCGCAAGAGTTCGAGTCCCTGGCGCACCTGGTCCAGAAGGTATCGGCTCATGAAAGCCGATTTCAAGAGGCGAAAAGGGATAAGTACCAGAGAAGGGTTGCTCAAGTACAGGTCTATTCATCGGGTTCAGACGATGAGGAATCCGATGCTGAGGTTGGATTGGCGGAGTGGGCCAGGAACAAGAAATCAGTATCATGCCCATGGGTCAAGGATATCGGCAAGGAGGAACGGTATGATTTTGATATTAGTAAAGCCGATAAAATCTTTGACCAGGTGATTCCATCAGCCGAAGAACTAAAGAAGAAAAGATTTTACAAGTGGCACAATACTATATCGCATCATACTAATGAGTGCAAGGTTTTTTGGCAACAAATTCAGTCGGCTGTCGAACAGGGCAGAATTAAATTCGAAGACAAGAAGCCGATGAAGATCGATGGACACCCGTTTCCCGTAAATATGGTCTATGCGGGATCATCGTCAAGAGATCAGGCCGATGGAGCGAGACGTCAAAGGTATAAATCAAGGATTACTTCATCGGACATGATAGAAAAATATTCAAGATATGAGGAACAGAGGGATGAGCCAGAAAGATATAATCCGCATTGGGACTGCCCGTTCTTCCGGTTCTGCTGGGATCAAGGGATGAGACTACCATCGGTTGAAAATTGCCCCAAGTGCAGCAGTACAGGGAATCGGCATGATCGCCAGCAGGAGTTTTCGTAGGATCGGTCGCATGGAAAAAGAGCATCGGTTCATAGCCGATTAGGGCCGATCCATGAAGAGTTCTTTGAAGAGGATGAAGAGGAAGTACATGAGAAACAAGTCCATAATCCTCAATGGTGCCCTAGTGGGATATTCATGAAAAATCAGAAGAGAAGGGCCCAGCGTCTACGACACCGAGAACAACAGGAAGAACAGAGTCAAGATCAGGGAGAGGCCGATCATCGTCACAAGAAAACTAAACAAGTTTGGCGCGTGAAGAGAAAAGACGATGAACCTGATCAATCGGCCCCAGCAAATATGGTGTTCTTTTTACCTCGGGAGTACAAAGCACTTTCATCAGATGAAGAAGGCGATGAGGAGATTTTTGCTCAACTGACGTTGCAACCCGATCAGGCTATATTTGATAAGCCTGAAGAGTCAGAGCATCGGCACCTAAAACCATTATATATCAAGGGCTATGTGAATGGGAAGCCGATGACAAAGATGCTGGTTGATGGGGGAGCAGCAGTCAATCTCATGCCTCATGCCACATTCCGGAAATTGGAAAAGACTGCCGAAGATCTGATCAAAACAAATATGGTGCTAAAAGACTTTGGTGGAAATTCATCAGAAGCGAAAGGCGTATTGAACGTGGAGTTGACCGTGGGAAATAAGACATTATCCACCACGTTTTTCGTCATCGACGGAAAGGGGTCATACAGTTTGCTTCTCGGCAGGGACTGGATTCGTGCAAACTGTTGCGTGCCTTCGACAATGCATCAATGTTTGATACAGTGGCAGGGAGATCAAGTCGAAGTGGTCCTAGCAGATCGGTCGACCAATATTGCCATGACCGATCTACCAGTCTAGGAAGCTGATGGTGTTGACTGCTTATCCGGGAAAATATGGGAAGGAGACTATCTCAAAGTCACCAGCCAAGGAATACAGCCGATTCAGCAAGTCGGCTCTGAATTGTTACTCTGATGGGCTCCATTGAAGACTTCGAGGGGAAACTAGGGCAAGGATTTACGTCGGCTGATGATTTGGAGGAGATCGACATAGGACCAGGAGATAAGCCAAGGCCGACGCACATAAGCAGAAAGTTAAGTCCTGAACTTCGAGAAGAATTGATAACACTGTTGAAGGAGTATCGGGATTGTTTTGCCTGGGAGTACCATGAGATGCCAGGATTAAGCCGATAAATTGTTGAACATCGGCTGCCCATTAAACCAGGATATCGGCCATTTAAGCAGGCTCCAAGGAGGTTTAAGGCAGAGTTATATGAGCCGATCAAAGCAGAGATCACAAGGTTGTATGATGCCAAGTTTATAAGGCCATGCCGATATGCTGAGTGGGTTTCTAATATCGTCCCGGTGGAAAAGAAGAATGGAAAATTGAGGATATGTATTGATTTCTAGGATCTGAATAAAGCTACCCCCAAGGATGAATACCCAATGCCGATAGTGGATTTATTGGTGGATGCAGCCTCAGGCCACAAGATTATCAGCTTCATGGACAGCAATGCGGGATACAATCAGATTTTTATGGCTGAAGAAGATATACATAAGACTGCGTTTTGGTGTCCTGGAGCTATTGGCTTGTATGAGTGGGTAGTAATGACCTTTGGATTGAAGAGTGCCGGTGCGACTTATCAGAGAGCGATGAATTATATATTTCATGATCTCATCGGCTTGTTGGTAGAGATTTACATTGATGATGTGGTGGTTAAGTCTAAAAGTGAGGAAAGCCATATAGCTGATCTACGAAAAGTGCTGGAGAGGGCCAAGAAATATGGGTTAAGAATGAATCCTAATAAATGCGCTTTTGGTGTATCGGCTGGGCAATTTTTGGGTTTTATGGTTCATGAGCGAGGAATTGAAGTTAGTCAGCGAAGTATCAGAGCCATCAAGACTACGGAGCCACCAAGCAATAAGACAGAGCTGCAATCATTGATCGGCAAGATTAATTTTGTAAGAAGATTTATATCGAATTTGTCAGGGAGGATTGAGTCTTTTACTCCATTATTGAAGTTGAAAGCCAATCAAGAGTTTGTGTGGGGGGCAGCACAGCAGAAGGCGTTCGACGAGATCAAAAACTATCTGAGTTCCCCACCTATTTTAATTCCGCCGCAGAGAGGAGTGCCGTTCAGGTTGTGCTTATCAGCCGATGAGAAGTCCATCGGGTCCATGTTGATACAGGAGTTTGAGGGAAAAGAGCGGGTTGTGTTTTATCTGAGCAGAAGGCTTTTGGATGCTGAAACAAGATATCCTGCGGTGGAAAAGTTATGCCTGTGCTTATATTTCTCGTGTACAAAGTTAAGGCATTATATCCTATCGGCTGAGTGTACAGTAGTTTGCCAGGTCGATGTGGTCAAATATATGTTGTCAGCTCCAGTCTTGAAAGGGCGAGTTGGTAAATGGATTTTTGCTTTGACGGAGTTCGACTTAAGATATGAATCAGCTAAAGCAATCAAGGGACAAGCAGTGGCCGATTTCATTGTACAACATAGAGGGTCTCATGAAGATTATGTGGAGCCGATCCCATGGACTTTGTTTTTTGATGGATCGGTTTGCAAGCATGGATCTGGTATCGGCTTGGTTATTATATCACCTCGGGGGGCAAGTTTTGAGTTTGCTTTTACAATTAAGCCTTATCGGACTAACAATCAGGCAGAATACGAGGCGGTGCTGAAAGGACTTCAACTCTTAAAGGAGATCGGGGCCGATGTCATAGAAATAATTGGCGACTCTTTATTGGTGGTCAAGCAGTTGTCTGGAGAATATGAGTGCAGGGATGATGTTTTGAGGTCATATCATGAGGAGTGTACGGATTTGTTAAAGGATTTCAAGATGGTATCAATAGATCATATTCCCAGGGAGCAGAATTTAGAAGCCAATGATCTTGCGCAGATTGCTTCAGGGTATCGGCTAAGTAGGCAGGTTGAGGTTGAAATAGCCAATATTGGCATTCAGGACAAGGCCGATGACTGGAGACAGGAGATAATTGATTACTTGCAAAATCCGTCGCAATCGGTTTCCAGAAAAATTCGGTATAAAGCTACTAAGTATGTGCTGCTTGATGGGGAACTGTATTATCGGACTTTTGAGGGAGTTCTACTTAGGTGCCTGAATTTGGAAGAAGCCAAAGTGGTTATGTGCGAGGTGCATGACGGCGTCTGTGGGACTCATCAATTGGCTCATAAGATGAAGTGGTTGTTGAGAAGAGTAGGATATTTTTGGCCGACAATGCTGGAAGATTGCTTTAGGTATTATAAAGGATGTCAAGATTGTCAAAAATTTGGAAATATACAACGAGCACCAGCGTCGGCTATGAATCCTATCATCAAACCGTGGCCGTTCAGAGGATGGGGGATTGATATGATCGACCAGGTTTTTCCTCCATCAAGTAAAGGACATAAGTTCATATTGGCGGCGACAGATTATTTTACCAAGTGGGTAGTGGCGATTCCTTTGAAGAGAGTTACGTCCGAGGAGGCGATCGAGTTTGTAAAGGAGCATATAATTTATCGGTTTGGGATTCCTCAGACGATAACTACTGATCAGGGGTCTATCTTTGTGTCTGATGAGTTTCAACAGTTTGCTGCTAGCATGGGGATCAAGTTATTAAATTCATCGCCTTATTATGCTCAGGCCAATGGCAGCGGAAGCTTCTAATAAGAGTCTGATCAAGTTAATCAAGTGGAAGATTGATGAGCAACCACGGCGATGGCATACTACGTTAGCCGATTCACTATGGGCCTATCGGATGGCATGTGATGGATCTACTCGGGTGCCGCCGTATCAGTTAGTGTATGGGCATGAGGCAGTTTTACCGTGGGAGACTAACATCGGCTCTAGGAGAATTTCTTTGCAGAATCAGTTGACAGCCGATGATTATTATAACTTAATGACAGATGAACTTGAAGATTTGGCTCAGAATCGGTTAAGGGCGTTGGAAAGGATCAAGGAAAATAAGGCTAAGGCAGCTCGGCATTACAACAAAAAGGTGGTGAATAAGTCGTTTGCCGAGGGAGATCTTGTATGGAAGTTGATTTTGCCGATCAGGTCCAGAGATAATAAGTTTGGAAAATGGTCGCCTAATTGGGAAGGGCCCTATCGGATTAATCGCTGTGTGCCTAGTAATGCCTATGTATTAGAAGATCTTGATGGGACAGAGTTTGCTAGAGTGCTCAACGGGAAGTATCTCAAGAAATACCATCCCAGCGTTTGGATCAATTCTTAAATCGGTTAAGTACGGCCGATTTCTAAAGTAGTTTGGAAAGCCGATGTTTTTTGCATCGCCTAAAGACAGCCGATATCAATCGATATCGCCTTTAGATCAAATAAACAAAAATAATACTAAGGGACAATTGAAAGAAACAGGCAACAGAGCCGATCAAGTTATGTTACAGCATAGCCAACGTGTTTCGGGAAGCCATCGATCGTTAAGTTACAAGAATTTTTGAATAGTTTTGAATAGTTAACCCACCAGGCGTGCCAAAAATGTGTTGATGCCGAAAACCCGCCGGGGGCCGTCCGGCGTCTGGGAGACACGCGAAGGCCTAGGAGATTTGCTTCACTCCAGTGCAGGTCCTAAAGTCTTGAGGTTCGTAGGCGTGCCAGTCAATTTGACCCTGCAATTGACAAGGAGAGAAGATGTCAAATTCGTGAGCCAATCAGCTGGAAGCCAGCTTGGACTCATCTCATTGGCCGATGGCCGATACGCACTGTAGCACTTATACATCGGCTGAAAGCCGATGACGGCATGAGCAATAGCATAATAATAAACAAGTATTGCGCTAGCCGATCATCGAAGGGATGCTCAAAAACCGGCTATAAACTTAGTAAAATAAACAAGCAAACTGCATAAGTAAATAGATCAAATAAACTCTAGCGGATCATAGTTTAAAATTACTGGTATTGCCGTGAGGATACTGCCCGCACCCGTGCCCGGGCCCCTTGCTCACATCGGCTCCCGGGATCTTCATCCGCTGCTCGTGCCCATGCCCGGGTTCTTACCTATGCCCGTGCCCAGGTCCTTACCTGAGGTCGTGCCCGGGGACTTGGTTGAGGTCGTGCCCAGGAACCTGCTGATGCTCGCATTCGGATCGGCAGAATAAACCAATCGGCTGGCCCCTAGCCGATCGTAACAGTAATGCAGGCAAGAATATATAACAAGGCAGGCAGTATAATCGGCTATATTTGGTAAGGGATAACTTATCGGCTAAGCACTCCGATAACAACATCGCATAAAATCCATCGGCTTATTAAGGGTAACGTTATTATTCAGTCTAGTAGATCGGACCCAACCGTTGCAGCACAGACTGATTATAATAATGAGATCTCGATAGGCTGATAGATCTAATGCGATCGTGATGCTAAAACATCATAACTTACCGGCTATACACCCCGATAAGACGCTTGCACATAAAGCATCGACTTAGCAGGACCGATTTATCACTAGCAGTTTAGTAGATCGGACCTAACCGATGCAGCACAAACTGATGATAAATCGCTCCCAGTAAGCCGATACGATCTATGCACGCGTGATGTGATATACCTAATCAATCTATGAGATCAAACTGAACTGATGTAGCCGTAGATAAAGTAAATATATTGTGGTAAGTCGACTACCATAAACCGACTAGAATATCGGACCCAACCGAGGAAGTCCTAGCCGATAGGTAGCCGGGGTGACGAGACTTACCCTCTCGCAAGAGGTTGGACCTAACCGATGCAGCCCGGCTCGAGAAGCAAGATCCCGTCGAAAGGGTGGCGATGCGCCGAAATTGTATTGATCGAGTGATGATTTACAAGATCCCCGGGCATACGTATTTATACCCCGAGTTACATGAGTCCTTATTGGACACGGTACATGTTTTCCTAATTATAACAGAAAACGCTAACAAATCCTGACCGAACACGAGATCAGGTTTCCTAAAGATAAACATTTACCTAATTAATAGGTAAGTAAACGACTGCCAAACAGCGGTCTTCACGGCTCCCTCCCGGAATCGGTCTCTTCTGGATCAATTTCCACCAGTTGACTACAATTTCCCCTTTGACCGAATCTGACACAGGGCCTTACCAAATTTTGGCGTTAACATGAGTTTCAACAGTTTGCTGCCAGTATGGGGATCAAGTTATTAAATTCATCGCCTTATTATGCTCAGGCCAATGGATAGGCGGAAGCTTCTAATAAGAGTCTGATCAAGTTAATCAAGCGGAAGATTGATGAGCAACCGCGGCGATGGCATACTACGTTAGCCGATTCACTATGGGCCTATCGGATGGCATGTGATGGATCTACTCGGGTGCCGCCGTATCAGTTAGTGTATGGGCATGAGGCAGTTTACCGTGGGAGACTAACATCGGCTCTGAGAATTTCTTTGCAGAATCCAGTTGACAGCCGATGATTATTATAACTTAATGACAGATGAACTTGAAGATTTGGCTCAGAATCGGTTAAGGGCGTTGGAAAGGATCCAAGGAAAATAAGGCTAAGGCAGCTCGGCATTACAACAAAAAGGTGGTGAATAAGTCGTTTGCGAGGGATGTATCTTGTATGGAAGTTGATTTTGCCGATCAGGTCCAGAGATAATAAGTTTGGAAAATGTCGCCTAATTGGAAGGGCCCTAATCGGATTAATCGTTGTGTGCCTGGTAATGCCTAGGTATTAGAAGATCTTGATGGACAGAGTTTTCTAGAGTGCTCAACGGAAGGTATCTAAGAATCCATCAGCGTTTGGATCAATTCTTACAAATCGGTTAAGTGCGGCCGATTTCTAAAGTAGTTTGGAAAGCCGATGTTTTTTGCATCGCCTAAAGACAGCCGATCATCGATATGCCTTTAGATCAAATAAACAAAAATAATACTAAGGGAATTGAAAGAAACAGGCAACAGAGCCGATCAAGTTATGTTACAACACAAAACGTTGGGTTTTCGGGAAGCATCGATCGTTAAGTTGCAAGAATTTTTTGATGTTTCGATAGCACGCAAACGGATTTGATCAATTTCATTTAGATGGCACGATGTCTCTTCAATCGGAGCCCGGAATGGTCTTTATTCTTGCGCGATGGAATGACTTGACGAACCGTCGCTGCGACCATTAGCCTCTTTGGTCTTGGATAGCTTGCGGCAGGCCGATAAGCTGGGATTCTCTTGTTTCAGAGTCCTTTGCGAACTTTTTCAAGTTCTTACCAGCAAATGGCCTCCTCTTCTTCTCATGCTTGATCTAGTTTGGATTGGAGCTCTTGGGGGACAGCTACCATGTCATCAAGTTCTTCTTGTTTACCTTGGGCTGATAGCCGATCGGCTTGGATATCTTGGTGACTCTTCTTCTGTTGGTCAGCAGATCGCTATGCGTTGTCTAAGCTTGATGATTTTAAACCTGTGAGACTCCAGATATGCTGCAGGGGTTAATGCATCGATGAGTTCTTCGGGTAGATAGTGTTCGATTTCTGCAAGCCTTGCCGAATCGGCCCACAGTCTTCAACTAGGCATCGATTGGGTTTTCCAGCCGACTGAGATGTTAAATAATCGCGCACATCGGCTGGGAACGACGGTTTGGTTGCTGCGCGCTGGTGGCTTTTTGTTCTGCCCTCCAAGTACTTGCCGATGTCAAAGGAGAACAAATCGACTAAGGACTGCAAAATTGGCATCGGTAAAAGGATCAGTAAAAGGTTAAAAGTGAAGTGTGAGCGTGAGGGAGATTACCTGAGGAAGGACATCGGCAGCTTGCGGTGACATCGGCTTTTAGGGAGATGAGTAGGGTTGTTCTTCGAGGGGCCGATGTCAGCCGATGGAATAGGAGCAGTCTCGTCGACGGTTGGAGGACTTGGTACCGAGAGTGGGGCAGCTGAAGAAGCCATCGGCTCAGTAATTGGAGGGATGTCAGAGGAGGTTGAGGTTCTGGAGCCGATGACTCGAGCTGAAGAAAGAAGCTGGTAAGATGATGAGAAGCGGATATATAATATTGAGACTTGGCGCATACCTGAGAAGATAAGGGAGCCAATGTTGCTTGAGGAGAAGGTGGCATCGGGACAGCGACATTGGCATCAGTTTTTGCTCTTCTTCAGGGAGGGGCGATGCGCTAACTTCTTCCGTTTTTGTCCCATCGGCCGAGGCGCCTTGAGAAGAGCCGATGGAGATGGAGCGTCGCGCCCTAAGTTTGGAGTGGCCGATGGGGGTTGATACAGAATCGGCCGACTGCTGTTGCTTGTTGTTGGGGGCTCAACGCTGGCACCTACAAAATAGAGTTAGAGATGATTGGAGATGATGGTTAAGGCTTTGCGGGGTGTTACTCTTCATCAGATTCGATGTACTCGGTGTCAAGACGGGGAACAGTAGCAGGTGGGCCGCTAAGCTGAAAAAATGTTTTTTTTCCGAGTTCTGACCCACCATCGGACAAAAAGCTTGGTGTTGGCAGTGCCAGATACACACCTCGTGACGCGCCTGGAGGAGGGGTCTATCAGAGTCCGCATCCGATCATATTCTAGGGCATTGCTGACATTGCCCCGGGCCTGAAGTTTGTTGACAAAGAATAGGCCAATCGAACTGGACCAAGGCCAAACTGAAGGCGGGAGCCGACCGATGGATGGTAAAACTCATATGAAGGGCTGCGATGTGGCCCTACAGAGAAGCCAGTTTGGCAGCAACGAGGGGTGATAGCCGATAGGAATATGGCCTTGGACTCATCATTATCCAAAGCTTTAAGTGGGTCAAAGTTAGAAGCATCTCGATGATCATGCGTCATTATATGCAAACTAGAGGGTGGCCTCCTTGGTGAAACCATAGTTTAAAAACCCCTTGAACCACTGACTAAGTTCAGCGGGGGTTTATCTTGCCGCCAGAGAGGGCCGATGCGCTCGCCCATGGAAACGCATCGCGGTAAACGGATCTTGGGTCTTTCTGTGTAATCGGCTGGGAAGGATTGTTTGAGAAGAGAAGTCTCAGGACGCCTTGGAGTGTAGATATTGAGCCAGAGCTGTACAAACCACCAGACCCCCGATATGCCGACGGGGCTGGCCTAGGCCGATAACTTAGTTGCCATTGGGTGAAGCAACCTGATAGGTCGGCGCACCAAGGAGTAAATTGCCCCAGGGGATCTTTTCCGATCAACATGGCAAGCATTCTGCAAAACATTGCATGTTGCATTTTCGGACACCGAGGGTTGCGCCACCAAAAAACAAACCGCTCCAGCCATAGGTTCAGAAAATCAACAATGTTCCCGGTCATCAACTGATCCAGTTCCCTGTTTGAATGGATATGACCTGGACCAGCCGCCGAGGCTTGCTTGGAGAAGCGATGAGCAGGTTTGAAGCGGAGTTTGAAGGGGTCGATGAGCTTGGTCGTGTCCAGACAGGTGAGCATAGTCACATCTGCTAAAGTTGGTGTGGTCATCCCCGTGCCGAACAGGAAAAAGCGTTGAGGGCATCCGACCCAGAGTATGAGGCCGTAGCAGCAGGGCATTCCTTCCAACGGCCAGTAGAAGCATTGAGCAATGGCCACTATGTATTCTTCCCACGTAGGTCCTTCCAGCCGACACTGTGCTCGTTGCTGAGCGCGAGAGTGCTCTCCACGCGGGTAGTTGCTCATGACCTAAAGCTATTGGTCCAGTCGCTGACTATCCTCGCTCCCAAGTGCTTGAAAGGATGTATGCTGTCTCGGCGATATGAAATCGGTGGGATCTTCGCTACCCATTGGGGCCATGATAGAAAAGTTTGGGTAATCGGCGCCGGGATCAAGATCTGTCTCAAGATGCTACAGTAAACAAGAACACGACAAGAGCAGATGAAGAAATGTGGATGGTCATCTTAGGTCATAAAATCAGGGAAAAATAATCGGGCAAGAAGATTACCTCAGGAACTGCAGATGCCGCCATCGCGAGAAAGGAAGAAGATGCAAGAATCAACGGCCCGAAGGAAAGAGGGCTGCGCGGTTCGTCTAGAATTTCGCTGGAGCTTGTTGAAGTTTTGGGAGATGAAGCGGTAGTGCTCTGGTGATGTGAAGTGTAAAAAGAAGGGGCTAGGAAGACGAAACGTTTTATAGAGTATGATGACCGGGCGGGATCGAGGCCGATTCACTTCAAACAATTATGGCAAGGGCCTACCCTTGGGGCCGCCTCGGTATGGAAGAAACTGGAGGCCCAAGATTGAAAGAATTTCGAAGTCCCTATAGAGGAACGCCGAAATTGGGAGGCATGTGTTAACCGCCAAAAATTTGGTAGGCCCTGTGTGTCAGATTCGGTCAAAGTGGAAATTACAGTCAACTGGCGGAAATTGATCCAGAAGAGACCGATTCCGGGAGGGAGCCGTGAAGACCGCTGTTTGGCAGTCGTTTACTGTACCTATTAATTAGGCAAATGTTTATCTTTAGGAAACCTGATCTCGTGTCTGGTCAGGATTTGTTAGCGTTTTCTGTTATAATTAGGAAATCATGTACCGTGTCCAATAAGGACTCATGTAACTCGGGGTATAAATACGTATGCTCGGGGACCTTGTAAATCATCACTCGATCAATATAATTTCGGCGCATCGCCACCCTTCCGACGAGATCTTGCTTCTCGAGCCGGGCTGCATCGGTTAGGTCCGACCTCCTGCGAGAGGGTAAGTCTCGTCACCCCGGCTACCTATCGGCTAGGACTTCCTCGGTTGGGTCCGATATTCTAGTCGGTTTATGGTAGTCGGCTTACCACGATATATTTACTTTATCTATGGCAGCATTAGTTCAGTTTGATCTCATAGATTGATTACGTATATCACATCACGCGTGCATAGATCGTATCGGCTTACTGGGAGCGATTTATCATCAGTTTGTGCTGCATCGGTTAGGTCCGACCTACTAAACTGCTAGCGATAAATCGGTCCTGCTAGGTCGATGCTTTATGTGCAAGCGTCTTATCGGGGTGTACAGCCGGTAAGTTATCAGATACATCATGATTGCATTAGATCTATTGGCTCATTGAGGTTCTTTTATCGTTGTTAATCTGTGCTGCATCAGTTAAGTTTGAACTACTAGATTGATAGTGATAGATTTACTCTTGCTGAGCCGATGGTTTTATGTGATGTTCTATCGGAGTGCTTAGCCGATAGGTTATATTTTAAAGCCGACTGCATTGCCTATTGATTATTATTCTGCTATCTATTTTATCATCGGCTTCCAGCCGATTGCTATGTGTCTTTTTGATAGTCGGCTAGCTTATGATTTGCTTGAACTATTTTACATCACGATCGCATTAGATCTATCGGCCTATCGAGATCTCGTTATTGTCATCAGTCTGTGCTGCAACGGTTGGGTCCGATCTACTAGACTGAATAATAACGTTACCCGTAATAAGCCGATGGGTTTTATGCGATGTTGTTATCGGAGTGCTTAGCCGATAAGTTATCCCTTATTAAATATAGCCGATTATGCTGCTTGCCTTGTTATATATTCTTGCCTGCATTACTGTTACGATCGGCTAAGGGCCAGCCGATTGGTTTATTCTGCCGATCCGAATGCGAGCACAAGCAGGTTCCCGGGCACGACCTCAGCCAAGTCCCCGGGCACGATCTCAGGTAAGGACCTGGGCACGGGCATAGGCAAGAACCCAGGCATGGGCACGAGCAGCGGATGAAGATCCCAGGAGCCGATGTGAGCAAGGGGCCCGGGCACGGGTGCGGGCAGTGTCCTCACGGCAATACCAGTAATTTTAAACTATGATCGGCTAGAGTTTATTTGATCTATTTACTTATGCATTCTGCCTGTTTATTTTATTAAGTTTATAGCCGGTTTTTGAGCATCCCTTCGATGATCGGCTAGCGCAATACTTGTTTGTTATTATGCTATTGCTCTTGCCGTCATCGGCTTTCAGCCGATGTGTAAGTGCTACAATGCGTATCGGCCATCGGCTGATGAGATGAGTCCAAGCCGGCTTCCAGCCGATTGGCTCACGAATTTGACATCTTCTCTCCTTGTCAATTGTAGGGTCAAATTGACTGGCACACCTACGAACCTCAAGACTTTAGGACCTGCACTGGAGTGAAGCAAATCTCCCAGGCCTTCGCGTGTCTCCCAGACGCCGGACGGCCCCCGGCGGGTTTTCGGCGTCAACAGTAACCAACTCACGTTTTTGTCGAAGAGTGTTGGATCCGAGTCCTAATCCTTGTAACACAGAACACAGCAGCGACTCGGATAGTACTCCTCTGGTCTGTTAATAAGCTACACACGCGAACAACACCATTGTCTGGAGGTTTGCCATATTCAGAGAGAGAGAGAGAGTCCCATAACCCTTTTGTGGCTGTTTACTACTACTGCTTAGTTAGGGTTTGTTGAGTCTTCGGATACATCGCCGTGTCGAGTTGCTGGTCTTAGTGTTTAATTTCCTTAGAGTTTCGAGTTCTAGTCACGTTTCTATCACCGAAGTATCACTTGTCCGAGTAGTTTTGTTTTCGAGTCCTAATACTTGTAACCGAGTCACGTTTTTATCGAAGAGTGGAGGATCCGAGTCCTAATCCTTGTGACACAGAACACAGCAGCGACTCGGATAGTACTCCTCTGGTCTGTTAATAAGCTACACACGTGAACAACTCCATTGTTTGGAGGTTTGCCTTACTTCGGAGAGAGAAAGAGAGAGTCCGATAACCCTTTTGTGGCCTGTTTACTACTACTGCTTAGATAGGGTTTGTTGAGTCTTCGGATACATCGCCGTGTCGAGTTGCTGGTCTTAGTGTTTAATTTCCTTAGAGTTTCGAGTTCTAGTCACGCTTCTGTAACCGAAGTATCACTTGTCCGACTAGTTTTGTTTTCCGAGTCCTAATACTTGTAACCGAGTCACGTTTTTGTCGAAGAGTGTTGGATCTGAGTCCAAATCCTTGTGACACAGAACACAGCAGCGACTCGGATAGTACTCCTCGGTCTGTTTAATGAGCTACACACGCTGAACAACTCCATTGCTTGGAGGTTTGCCTTACTTAGAGAGAGAGAGAGAGAGAGAGTCCCATAACGCTTTTGTGGCCTGTTTACTACTACTGCTTAGTTAGGGTTTGTTCAGTCTTCGGATACATCGCCGTGTCGAGTTGCTGGTCTTAGTATTTAATTTCCATAGAGTTTCGAGTTCTAGTCACGTTTCTGTCACCGAAGTATAACTTGTCCGACTAGTTTTGTTTTCCGCGTCCTAATACTTGTAACCGAGTCACGTTTTTGTCGAAGAGTGTTTAATCCGAGTCGTAATCCTTGTGACACAGAACACAGCAGCGACTCAGATAGTACTCCTCTGGTCTGTTAATAAGCTACACACGCGAATAACTCCATTGTTTGGAGGTTTGCCTTACTTGAGAGAGAGAGAGAGAGAGAGAGACTATACCATAACCCTTTTGTGGCCTGTTTACTACTACTGCTCAATTAGGGTTTGTTGAGTCTTCGGATACATCGCCGTGTCGAGTTGCTGGTCTTAGTGTTTAATTTCCTTAGAGTTTCGAGTTCTAGTCACGTTTCTGTCACCAAAGTATCACTTGTCCGACTAGTTTTGTTTTCCGAGTCCTAACTCTTGTAACCGAGTCACATTTTTGTCAAAGAGTGTTGGATCCGAGTCCTAATCTTTGTGACACAGAACACATGCAGCGACTCAGATAGTACTCCTCTGGTCTTTTAATAAGCTACACATGCGATCAACTCCATTGTTTGGAGGTTTGCCTTAGTTCAGAGGGAGAGAGAGAGAGAGAGAGAGAGTCCCATAACCCTTTTGTGGCCTGTTTACTACTACTGCTTAGTTAGGGTTTGTTGAGTCTTCGGATTCATCGCCGTGTCGAGTTGCTGGTAAGGTGCTTAATTTCCTGAGAGTTTCGAATTCCAGTCACGTTTCTGTCACCGAAGTATCACTTGTCCGACTAGTTTTGTTTTCCGAGTCCTCAAAATACTTGTAACCGAGGTCACGTTTTTGGTCGAAGAGTGTTGGATCCGAGTCCTAATCCTTGTGACACAGAACACAGCAACGACTCGGATAGTACTCCTCCGTTCTGTTAATGAGCTACACACGCCGAACTTAACTCCATTGTTTGGAGGTTTGCCCTTACTTCAGAGAGAGAGAGAGAGAGAGAGAGAGTCCCATAACGCTTTTCTGGCCTGTTTACTACTACTGCTTAGTTAGGGTTTGTTCAGTCTTTGGATACATCGCCGTGTCGAGTTGCTGGTCTTAGTATTTAATTTCCTTAGAGTTTCGAGTTCTAGTCACGTTTCTGTCAGCGAAGTATAACTTGTCCGACTAGTTTTGTTTTCCGCGTCCTAATACTTGTAACCGAGTCACGTTTTTGTCGAAGAGTGTTTAATCCGAGTCGTAATCCTTGTGACACAGAACACAGCAGCGACTCAGATAGTACTCCTCTGGTCTGCTAATAAGCTACAACACGCGAATAACTCCATTGTTAGGAGGTTTGCCTTTCTTCAGAGAGAGAGAGAGAGAGACTATCCCATAACCCTTTTGTGGCCTGTTTACTACTACTGCTCAGTTAGGGTTTGTTGAGTCTTCGGATACATCGCCGTGTCGAGTTGCTGGTCTTAGTGTTTAATTTCCTTAGAGTTTCGAGTTCTACTCACGTTTCTGTCACCGAAGTATCACTTGTCCGACTAGTTTTGTTTTCTGAGTCCTAATACTTGTAACCGAGTCACGTTTTTGTCGAAGAGTGTTGGATCCGAGTCCTAATCTTTGTGACACAGAACACATGCAGCGACTCAGATAGTACTCCTCTGGTCTTCTAATAAGCTACACATGCGATCAATTCCATTGTTTGGAGGTTTGCCTTAGTTCAGAGAGAGAGAGAGAGAGAGAGAGAGAGAGAGTCCCATAACCCTTTTGTGGCCTGTTTACTACTACTGCTTAGTTAGGGTTTGTTCAGTCTTTGGATACATCGCCGTGTCGAGTTGCTGGTCTTAGTATTTAATTTCCTTAGAGTTTCGAGTTCTAGTCACGTTTCTGTCAGCGAAGTATAACTTGTCCGACTTAGTTTTGTTTTCCGCGTCCTAATATTGTAACCGAGTCACGTTTTTGTCGAAGAGTGTTTAATCCGAAGTCGTAATCCTTGTGACACAGAACACAGCAGCGACTCAGATAGTACTCTCTGGTCTGCTATAAGCTACCACACGAATAACTCCATGTTAGGAGGTTTGCCTTTCTTCAGAAGAGGAGAGAGAGAGAGACTATCCCATAACCCTTTTGTGGCCTGTTTACTACTACTGCTCAGTTAGGGTTTGTTGAGTCTTCGGATACATCGCCGTGTCGAGTTGCTGGTCTTAGTGTTTAATTTCCTTAGAGTTTCGAGTTCTACTCACGTTTCTGTCACCGAAGTATCACTTGTCCGACTAGTTTTGTTTTCTGAGTCCTAATACTTGTAACCGAGTCACGTTTTTGTCGAAGAGTGTTGGATCCGAGTCCTAATCCTTGTGACACAGAACACAGCAACGACTCGGATAGTACTCCTCCGGTCTGTTAATGAGCTACACATGCGATCAATTCCATTGTTTGGAGGTTTTCCTTACTTCAGAGAGAGAGAGAGAGAGAGAGAGAGAGTCCCATAACGCTTTTCTAGCCTGTTTACTACTACTGCTTAGTTAGGGTTTGTTCAGTCTTCGGATACATCGCCGTGTCGAGTTGCTGGTCTTAGTATTTAATTTCCTTAGAGTTTCGAGTTCTAGTCACGTTTCTGTCAGCGAAGTATAACTTGTCCGACTAGTTTTGTTTTCCGCGTCCTAATACTTGTAACCGAGTCACGTTTTTATCGAAGAGTGTTTAATCCGAGTCATAATCCTTGTGACACAGAACACAGCAGCGACTCGGATAGTACTCCTCTGGTCTGTGAATAAGCTACACACGTGAACAACTCCATTGTTTGGAGGTTTGCCTTTCTTCAGAGAGAGAGAGAGAGAGACTATCCCATAACCCTTTTGTGGCCTGTTTACTACTACTGCTCAGTTAGGGTTTGTTGAGTCTTCGGATACATCGCCGTGTCGAGTTGCTGGTCTTAGTGTTTAATTTCCTTAGAGTTTCGAGTTCTACTCACGTTTCTGTCACCAAAGTATCACTTGTCCGACTAGTTTTGTTTTCCGAGTCCTAACTCTTGTAACCGAGTCACATTTTTGTCGAAGAGTGTTGGATCCGAGTCCTAATCTTTGTGACACAGAACACATGCAGCGACTCAGATAGTACTCCTCTGGTCTTTTAATGAGCTACACATGCGATCAACTCCATTGTTTGGAGGTTTGCCTTAGTTCAGAGAGAGAGAGAGAGAGAGAGAGAGTCCCATAACCCTTTTGTGGCTTGTTTACTACTACTGCTTAGTTAGGGTTTGTTGAGTCTTCGGATTCATCGCCGTGTCGAGTTGCTGGTCTTAGTGCTTAATTTCCTGAGAGTTTCGAATTCCAGTCACGTTTCTGTCACCGAAGTATCACTTGTCCGACTAGTTTTGTTTTCCGAGTCCTAATACTTGTAACCGAGTCACGTTTTTGTCGAAGAGTGTTGGATCCGAGTCCTAATCCTTGTGACACAGAACACAGCAACGACTCAGATAGTACTCCTCCGGTCTGTTAATGAGCTACACACGCGAACAACTCCATTGTTTGGAGGTTTGCCTTACTTCAGAGAGAGAGAGAGAGAGAGAGAGAGAGAGTCCCATAACGCTTTTCTAGCCTGTTTACTACTACTGCTTAGTTAGGGTTTGTTCAGTCTTCGGATACATCGCCGTGTCGAGTTGCTGGTCTTAGTATTTAATTTCCTTAGAGTTTCGAGTTCTAGTCACGTTTCTGTCAGCGAAGTATAACTTGTCCGACTAGTTTTGTTTTCCGCGTCCTAATACTTGTAACCGAGTCACGTTTTTATCGAAGAGTGTTTAATCCGAGTCATAATCCTTGTGACACAGAACACAGCAGCGACTCGGATAGTACTCCTCTGGTCTGTGAATAAGCTACACACGTGAACAACTCCATTGTTTGGAGGTTTGCCTTACTTCGGAGAGAGAGAGAGAGACTATCCCATAACCCTTTTGTGGCCTGTTTACTACTACTGCTCAGTTAGGGTTTGTTGAGTCTTCGGATACATCGCCGTGTCGAGTTGCTGGTCTTAGTGTTTAATTTCCTTAGAGTTTTGAGTTCTAGTCACGTTTCTGTCACCGAAGTATCACTTGTCCGACTAGTTTTGTTTTCCGAGTCCTAATACTTGTAACCGAGTCACGTTTTTGTCGAAGAGTGTTGGATCCGAGTCGTAATCCTGGTGACACAGAACACAGCAGCGACTCGGATAGTACTCCTCTGGCCTGTTAATAAACTACACACGCGAACAACTCCATTGTTTGGAGGTTTGCCTTACTTCAGAGAGAGAGACAGAGAGAGAGAGAGAGAGAGTGTCCCACAACCCTTTTGTGCCTGTTTTCTGCTACTGCTTAGTTAGGGTTTGTTGAGTCTTCGGATACATCGCTGTGTCGAGTTGCTGGTCTTAGTCTTTAATTTCCTTAGAGTTTCGAGTTCTAGTCACGTTTCTGTCTCCGAAGTATCACTTGTCCAATTCGTTTTGTTTTCCGAGTCCTAATACTTGTAACTGAGTCATGTTATTGTCGAAGAGTGTTGGATCCAAGTCCTAATCCATATGACACATAACACAGCAGCGACTCGGATAGTACTCCTCTGGTCTGTTAATAAGCTACACACGCGAACAACTCCATTGTTTGGAGGTTTGCCTTACTTCAGAGAGAGACAGAGAGAGAGAGAGAGTCCCATAACCCTTTTTTGTCCTGTTTACTACTACTGCTCAGTTAGGGTTTGTTGAGTCTTCGGATACATCGCCATGTCGAGTTGCTGGTCTTAGTGTTTAATTTCCTTAGAGTTTCGAGTTCTAGTCACGTTTCTGTCACCGAAGTATCATTTGTCCGACTAGTTTTGTTTTCCGAGTCCTAATACTTGTAACCGAGTCACGTTTTTGTCGAAGAGTGTTGGATCCGAGTCCTAATCCTTGTGACACAGAACACAGCAGCGACTCGGATAGTACCCCTCTGGTCTGTTGCTAAGCTACACACGTGAACAACTCCATTGTTTGGAGGTTTGCCTTACTTCAGAGAGAGAGAGAGAGAGAGTCCCATAACCCTTTTGTGGCCTGTTTACTACTACTGCTTAGTTAGGGTTTGTTGAGTCTTCGGATACATCGCCGTGTCGAGTTGCTGGTCTTAGTGTTTAATTTCCTTAGAGTTTCGAGTTCTAGTCACGTTTCTGTCACCGAAGTATCACTTGTCCGACTAGTTTTGTTTTCCGAGTCCTAATACTTGTAACCGAGTCACGTTTTTGTCGAAGAGTGTTGGATCCGAGTCCTAATCCTTGTGATACAGAACACAGCAGCGACTCGGATAGTACTCCTCTGGTCTGTTAATAAGCTACACACGCGAACAACTCCATTGTTTGGAGGTTTGCCTTACTTCAGAGAGAGAGAGAGAGAGAGTCCCATAACCCTTTTGTGGCCTGTTTACTACTACTGCTTAGTTAGGGTTTGTTGAGTCTTCGGATACATCGCCGTGTCGAGTTGCTGGTCTTAGTGTTTAATTTCCTTAGAGTTTCGAGTTCTACTCACGTTTCTGTCACCGAAGTATCACTTGTCCGACTAGTTTTGTTTTCCGAGTCCTAATACTTGTAACCGAGTCACGTTTTTGTCGAAGAGTGTTGGATCCGAGTCCTAATCCTTGTGACACAGAACACAGCAGCGACTCGGATAGTACTCCTCTGGTCTGTTAATAAGCTACGCGCGCGAACAACTCCATTGTTTGGAGGTTTGCCTTACTTCAGAGAGAGAGAGTCCCATAACCCTTTTGTGGCCTGTTTACTACTACTGCTTAGTTTAGGCTGGTAAAGACTCCATGCAAGCACACTATTCGATTCACATATAGTTCTGCCAACTTGTCATCTGAGTAGGTTACTTTGATTGGAATAATGTGAGCAACTTTGGTGAGACGATCTACCACAACCCAAATGGAATCATATCTTGACTGAGTCTTGGGCAAACCTATGATAAAATCCATGCCAATCTCATCCCACTTGCATTCTAGTACCTTCAACGGTTGTAAAACTCCAGCGGGCCGTTGGTGTTCTACCTTGACTCGCTGGTAGACATCACAAAGTGCTACATACTCTGCAATCTCTCGTCTCATGCTAGACCGCTGCTAGGGGGCAAAATACTTATGCGCAATCCTTTCCTCCGCACGGTCGCGACCGCGAAGAGGCCCTTGGGAGGTGGTAGACGTCACGGTTCGTAGCATGGAATGGACAAAGGAACGAGCCAAATACCCTCACAGTTCACTCATGTGCAGATTAGACCCATCTCCAGCAGGTTTGAGTAGATTTTCCAAACCTCGACGCTGGCCGGGGACCCCCAACTCAGGTCTTTTCCCGGCGCGAATTCTTGGTCTGGTCACTGGTAGCGCTCCAGGCCCCGGGATTGTGCTCGCGGAGCCACACCACCCTTTCCAACATCCAGATACGTAATCTTATCCCACTTTAAACATTGCTCAATTTCTATTCTTCCCCCGTTTGTATGGCCATGTGTTTCGTTCTCCTCGGCCCCGGGGGCAAAGCGGAATCTGCTAGGGCCTGGCGCGAGGGCCGCTAGGTTAGCGCTGCCCTGGTTGCTGAGGCCTGATGGTCGGGTCGTGGACCGCGCCCCGAGCACTGTTGATGCTCCGGGGTCTCGGGCATAACCCCCCGTCGGGCCAGCCTAGATTCCCGGGCAAGCTGAGGTGCCCCGCCTGGCCAGCTCCTCCCCAGCCACCGCCGGCGGCCCCGTGCCTGGTCAAGGTCGGTTCCCGAGGGGCTCCCGACGAGTCAAAAGGTATGAGCTTAGCACTTTGGCCATACCTAACCCACGCGGGGCTCTTTTCGTATGTTCTCTCTTCTAGCAGTCTTTTCCCGCGGCCTCGCTGCGCTCCCCGGGCCGGCCGCCCACGGGGGCATGGAGGGCCCCCGGGCCCAAAAGACGGCCGCGGGCGGTGTCAGAAGGGAATTGACGTCTTCCTCGGACTCCTCGCCGACCATCGGCTACATGAGGTGATCGCCGCGGACAAGGAACCCTGCCACCCATGCAGCGGTCTCAGCCACGGCTTCCTCGCGTGCGGTGAACTCACACTACCGGGACGTGAGCCCGGCCTCTTGGGCCCGGACGCGTTCCTCCTGGGAGGATATTTCCTTCTCCCGCACCTCCATCTCGAACCGGGCGCGGGAGGCCTCGTCGGCGGCAGATCTGGCGGTGGCCTCCGATCGGACGACGTGCCTCTCTGCTGCCTCGATCTCCGGCCGGCGGGTCACCACAAAGATCTCTGTGGCGACTGTTCAAGCGGTGAGCTGCTGTATCGCCATTGTGATCGCTGCCCGCCCGCTCTCGAGGTCCGCCCGGACCCGGGCGGACACCCGCCGCTACCGTCCGGCTGCCGCTTGCACTTGGCCGGTGGCACTCGCCGTTTGCTCCAGCACGGAGTGTAGTGTCGCTTGTCCGTGCGCCGCTCCTGTTCGCCGGGCAGCAAAAAAGTACCAGGGCCCGCTCCCCCCTCGCGGGAGGCAGCTGGTCCCTGGCATCCCCCTCTTCTTTGGCAGCAGGGACGCCAGTTGGTTCCGCGACGGGCAATCACATCTCATCTTCTGCCAAACCAGGTGGGCCCCGCGTCCCCTCGTTTCTCAAAGACGTGGCCCTGTTCCTGCCCAGAGTGGGTCCTGGCCGAGCAACAGGGCCAGGGGCCACTGTCGGCGAAACGGACTGGGGCCCCACATACCCCGGGACGCATGGATCTTCGGCCACGTCATCTCCTCCGGGACCCACATTCTGCACCGGTGACAGCCGGCTACGGCCGTTTTCCCGCTAAGTACCTGGGCACGAGCACTGCCTTGGCCCGGGTGCGCACTCCCCGGGCGAGTCGCGATGACGGCTCGCAGCCACCTCCTCGGGCCCCGTGTCCTGGGGACTTTCCTGGGCCCAGGCCTCGCCCCCCGGTCTCGGGAGCCCCCTCCTCGGGCCCGGCATCCCGGGGACCTTCCCGTGCCCGGGCCTCGCCCCCCGGTCCCGGGAGACACCTCCTCGGGCCCCGCGTCCCGAGGACCTTCCCGGGCCCGGGTCTCGCCCCACGGTCCCGGGAGCCACCTCCTCGTTCCCGGAGCATGTCCCCGGGAACATTACTGGGACTTCCCGTGCCCGGGCCTCGCCCCTCGGTCCCGGGACCCACAGCTTCAACCCCGGGTCACGTCCCCGAGGCACATTACTAGGGCATTCCCGGGCCCGGGGTGCGCTCCCCGGGCCCGGGGCCCACAGCTTCGTCCCCAAGGGACTCGCCGCCTTGTGCGCGCGGAGGGCTCAACGAGCTCTCTACCCTAGGCCTGAGCTTGACTCGAGCGGACCAACTGTTCCAACCACCCGTATTAATGGCGAGGCGACGGGGCGCGTCGCTCCTGTCGCCCGCTCTACCACGCGTGGACTCTCATGACGACCCCCCGTGGGCCGGCTCCCTGTGCAGTCAGAGAACTTTTGACTAAGAGGGCTTCAATTTTCCACACCGGCAACGATGGCGTGCGCTGTCACACCTCCATGACCAAGCCGTCGGCAGCAGCCGAGCGACGTGACGACAAGACGTCCCGAGCCGACTCCGGCGTGGCTCAGCAGGCAGCCGCGTGCGTGCAACAAGACACATCATACCAAGAAAAGCTTTCTCTTCACATGTGAGCTAGGCACTGTGGACTCCCCTTGGACTATGAAAGGAGGATCCATGCCAAGCAGAAAGAGGATCCCAGGTTCCATTCTCCGAGTACAGCTTCTAGAGAGGCTTCGCCCCCAAGCGAGGGCGAGCTCCTGAGCACCCCGCTCCAGAACACCTTGTAAGAACAAACCACATTCATCTCCCACATAGCAAACACACACAGGAGTAGGGTATTACGCCTCCACGCGGCCCGAACCTGTCTACTTCTTCTGCCTCCCTTGCATGCCATCTCAGCCCGGGCCTCCATCGCCCGAGCATCTATCATCTCCCAGACGCCGCTGCCGTCCTATGAGCAACTCCCTTGGCCGAACCTCAAAGGGGGGTCCCCAGACTCCCCGCGGTTGGAGTTCCCTGCTCCGACAACGGGATGCCCTTGTCGAGTCGGTGAAAGGGCTTCTTGACCTCATAGATCCTCGCCCCGTGGGAACCAGCTACACCAGGATCCCCCAAGTGGAGGCGCGCCTTGAAGATGCACCAAGTGCCCTGAAGAGGTACTCGGATGAGCATGTCATTGCCGGCGTGGCCCAGACCTTGGCGATGACCAAATCCATCTACCCAAGGGCAGAGATTGAAGCTATCGAGGAGGGGTTTGCCGAGGAGACGATGCCTGAGGAGGCTCTGGAGCGGATAGCCCGGGCAAGGCCGACTACAGAGATAATCACCCAAGACCTAGGTCTATAAGAGCAATATATCATGTTGTCGGTGTGTATAAACTTTTGTAGAAAGCATGTGTAAATATATGTGCAATGCCGCCAAGCCCTAAGTTGTTACTCAGTTGTCATTAGCTTTACCCGACTATATAGTCTGTGCCGAGTTAGTCTATAGGAACTTAGTAAAAATTGTTCACCGCGGAGGGCTGTACTTGGGCAAACATGACAGAGTCGTAGTAAAACTTCATAACTTAAGTAAAACAGGCTCGTATATTATTGACAAAGCACATATGATACATGCAGCCCCCGACTCACTACTCGGTTGGGGCAAGCGGCGTAGTGAGTCAAGAGAGAACTGTACACATGGGAAAAAATGTAAGACTCAGGTATAGAAAGGACGTAGCTGTTCTATATTCCATGAGTTGTCGATGAGGGCACCATCTTCGGTCTTCAGTCGGTAGGCCCCTGGCCGCGTGACCTCGGCTAATGAATGGCCCTTCCCATATTGGGGATAGTTTGTGCCTGTCTTTGGTGTTTGTATTTTCCTCAAAACGAGGTCGTCGACCAAAAAGGCGCGGCCACGGACATTGCGATTGTGGTAGCGACGCAAGCTTTGTAGATACCTTGCTGACTGGATTGTTGCGATGTCCCTTGCTTCTTCCAACTGATCTAATTTGACCAATCGGGTATGATGCGAGGTTCGGTCCCGATCTTTCGATGGAGAAGGTAATCACGATTGGTGGGAGAAACCGACGTTCATGGCCTGACTACAACTATCCACGATATTGTGCCTTAGTGACCGATACACCAATTCCAAAAGGTGAACGCGATCTTGTGGAGCGCGATCAACCGGCCACGAGGGCTCTCGTCCTGCAAGCAATCGTAGAACAAGCAAGAGCGAGTTGAACAAGCACTGAATTGCTAAATCAAATATGAAGTTTCAATCTGAAAATACAAGAGGTGGGGTTCCAATAACAAGAAAACGGGCGATCTAGTCGACACGCGTGCTTCAAGCGAAATAGCAGTGGCTAAAACTTCAATCTATCAAAACCCAACTGTTCATGGCGGCTCTAGAGACATATAAATAGATGGAAGGACGACCTCGAAGGTGTTGGGGTCGTTCTCCAACCCTAGGATGCACCCCTAATGGGCTCAACTTGATACACAGCCCACGGGCCAAAATAAGATGGCGTAGCACCGTAGATAGAAAAGGTCTCGGTAGTATTTCGACGTTTCTGGACAATTCTGATAAGATATGGACGTGAGGCCAGATCCATTGGAAAGTAGACTTTATAAGCTTTCCATGAAGTACTTGAACGTCCAAAACGGAGTCCATATGAAGTCGTG
Organism: Oryza meyeriana var. granulata; assembly: GCA_003991445.1. Classification (NCBI taxonomy): domain Eukaryota; kingdom Viridiplantae; phylum Streptophyta; class Magnoliopsida; order Poales; family Poaceae; genus Oryza; species Oryza meyeriana. The sequence continues at coordinate 132,329 of RYFJ01001864.1, read as the reverse complement.
GCGGCCGTTAGAAGTTGGTGCTGTCCTGCAGTCCGAATCCAACTAGCGCGACTCCCTCTCCTGGATGGTATTCTCCTTGTTCTCCTTGGTTTCTAAGCAACACAAGAGTACACAGGTTTCCATGGTCTAAAGAAACCGAACATGAACTTAAGAGTGAACTTACTTGATGATTTAATTGACGTGCACGGGCGCGAGTCATAGGACCTTGTGTAGGTGTAGATGTAGGTGAGGATGTATCGATTGTGTTGATGTCCTCATCAGGGTATTATTAGAGATGTCTTCTGAGTAAGCCCAAACTCGTGGAGAGCCGAACTATAACTCGGTAGGTAGCATAGCATCGGCATCGTAGACCAGGAAGAAAGGGGATTGCCCTGTTGCTCAACTAACCGTGGTTCTGAGAGACCAGAGAACAGATGGGAGTTCTTGTACCCACCAGCCCGCATATGGTTGTAGTCGGTCAAATATCCTGGCCTTGATACCTTGTAAGACCATACCATTGGCTTGTTCAACCTGTCCGTTGCTCCGTGGGTATGCCACAGATGCATAGTAGATCTTGATGCCGAAATCTTCACAAAAGTCTTGGAATATGCCGCCCGTGAACTGAGTACCATTGTCGGTGATGATGCGGTTAGGGACCCCGAATCGGTATAGTATACTCTTGATGAAGTCCCTTGCTCGTGCCGCTGTTATTGTTGCAACGGGTTTAGCCTCAATCCACTTGGTGAATTTATCGACTGCGATGAATAGATATGTGAATCCTTCTGGCGCTTTCTTGAATGGCTCGACCATGTCGAGTCTCCATACTGCAAAGGGCCAAGAGATTGGGATTGTTTGGAGTTCTTGGGCTGGGAGATTGGTTTGTCGTGCGTAGAACTGGCAGCCTTCGCAAGTGCGAACAATGTCCTTGGCGTCTGTTACTGCTGTTGGCCAAAAAAATCCCTGCCGGTCAGCTTTTCCGACTAAGATCCTGGATGCAGCGTGGTTGCCACATATGCCCAAGTGGATCGACTACAAGATCTGCTTGCCCTTCTCGGTAGTGACGCAGCGCATGAGGATACCAGATGCACTCCTTTGGTACAGGTCTTGTCCGACTAGTAGAAAGCTTTTGCTTCGACGCTTGATTTGCTCGACTTGACTGCGATCTTCTGGGAGTTCATCGTCCAGGAGGAATTTGAGAATGGGGGTCCCCCAGTCTTGACATATGTGCAGCACCTCGCCTATTGCCGGGGTAAGTTCGCCTCCTGACTGCTTCGGTACCGGTTTCTTCTGGACTGATGGCTCCATGAGTTGCTCGACAAAGATCCCTGATGGGACCGCTTCTCGCTTGGATCCCATATTTGCCAATTCATCTGCCGCGTTGTTGTATTGTCGTAGGACATGTGTTATCTCCAGCCCATCGAATTTGTTTTCCAGCTTGCGAACCTCTTGACAGTATGCCGCCATGGTGTCGTCGAGACATGTCCAGTCTTTCATGACTTGGTTTACCACGAGTTGAGAATCTCCACGCACAACCAGTCGACGGATGCCGAGTGATATAGCAATGCGGAGCCCGTGGATGAGTGCCTCATACTCGGCAACGTTGTGGGAAGCTGGGAAGTGGATTTGTAGAACGTACTTGAGTTTTTCGCCGGTGGGGGACGTCAGTATGACGCCAGCCCCGGCCGCCGATCCGTAAAGAACCGTTGAAGTATATTGTCCAGTACTCTAGCTTTGCTATTGATGTAGGCATTTGGACCTCCGTCCGCTCGGCCACGAAGTCGGCTAGAGCTTGTGATTTGATAGCTGCCCTTGGCTGAAAGGCGATGTCGAACGCCATCAACTCGAGCGCCCATTTCGGCCGGTGGCCTCGCGATTATGAAGGACGTCCCCGAGTGGAAACGATGTAACCACCGTGACTTGATGTGCTTGAAATAGTGCACCAGCTTCCGGACTGTGATGAGTAGGGCATATAGCAACTTCTGGACCTGCGGATATCTCGTCTTTGAGTCGGCAAGGACCTCGCTGACAAAGTAGACTGGCCGTTGAACTTTCTGGATGTGACCCTGTTCAGATCGCTCGACCACCAGCACCGTGCTGACTACCTGAGTAGTTGCCGCCAGATAGAGCATTAGCGGTTCTTGGGGCATGGGTGATGCCAACACGGGAGGTGATGTGAGAAATTGTTTGAAGTCTTCGAAGGCTCGCTGGGCTTCCGGAGTCCATTGAAAATTGTCCGCCTTCTTGAGTAGCTTGAAAAAGGGCATACCCCGTTCGCCCAGTTGGGAAATAAACCGGCTGAGTACCGCCATGTAGCCTGTCAGCTTCTGGACGTCCTTCTGGTTAGTCGGGGGTGCCATGTTCGTAATCGCGTTGACTTTCTCCGGGTTGGCTTCGATGCCGCGGTGCGAGACAATGAAGCCGAGTAACTTGCCGGATGGCACTCCGAAGGCGCACTTTTCTGGGTTCAACTTCATCTAAAATCTTCGAAGATTTTGGAAGGTTTCTTCTAGGTCAGCAATGAGGTCTTCTTTGGACTTAGTCTTGATCACCACGTTGTCGACGTAGGCTTCCACGTTGCGCCCGATTTGAGTGTGTAGACACCGCTGAATCGCCCGTTGATACGTTGCTGCAGCGTTTTTCAAACCGAACGGCATTGTGATGTAGCAGTACGCTCCAAACGGCGTGATAAAAGACGTCTTTAAGCAGTCGTCCTCCCTCAGGCTGATTTGATGGTATCCCGAGTAACAGTCAAGAAAGCTGAGAAGGTTGCACCCTGCTGTTGAATGCACCACCTGATCTATCCTGGGAAGACCAAATGGGTCCTTAGGGCACGCCTTGTTGAGATCGGTGTAGTCGACGCACATGCGCCATTTACCATTTTTCTTCCGGACCAGAACTGGATTTGCCAGCCAATCCGGGTGAGAGACCTCTTTGATGAACCCGGCTACGAGAAGCTTGGTTATCTCCTCCCGAATAGCATCTTTACGGTCTTGAGTGAAGCGCCGCAGCCGTTGCTTGACTGGCTTGGCATCTATCTTCACGTTGAGGGCGTGCTCAATCACCTCCCTTAGTACGCCCGGTATGTCGGACAGTTTCCACGCAAAGATATCCTTGTTAGCTTGGAGGAAGGTGACGAGCGCGTCTTCCTATTTGGGATCGAGTTCGGTCCCGACTAGAGAAGTCTTGGAGGGGTCGGAAGGGTGTCCGAGTCTGTTGAAATTCCCGACTTCGTTGCTTTCTTTGCCGGGACTGGGTCTTCCTCGACTTCTGTTGTGGCGGCTTGCGGAATGCTGTCGCGCCCGACGGCACCTCTTGTGATTGAGCTAATTCGCAACTCTCCTTGTCGCAAGTGAAGGCTTACTTAACATCGCTGCGTAGGGAGAGGACTCCTGCTAGCCCTGGCATCTTGAGCACCATGTATGTAAGTGCGGTATCGCCATGAACTTGGTGAGCGCCGGTCATCCGAGTATCACGTGGTACGTGGTCTCAAAGTTGGCGACCTCGAAGCAGATGTTTTCCGTGCGGAAGTTATCCCGCGTGCCGAATGTGACTGGCAAGGTAATCTACCCGAGTGGTGTTGCAGGCAGGCCGGGGATTATCCCATGGAAGGGCGCCATACTTGGCCGCGTTCTGAACGAGGAATCTTCATCTCATCCAAGGTCTTGGCGCAGAGAATGTTGAGCGCGCTGCCTCTGTCTATGAGCACCTTCTTCAACTTGATGTTCTTGACGACCGGGTCTAGGACGAGTGGATAGTGTCCTGGGTGCGAAACCCGATCTAGATGATCGGCGCGGGTGAACGTGATGGACGTCTCTGACCAGCGCAAATATTGGGGGGTGTCTGCTATAGATATGGCGTTGATGTCGCGTGTTGTTAGCTTCTGTTTGCGCTTAGACTCATACGCAGATGGCCCTCCGAAGATATGGTTTAACTCGGCTTGGGGATCTTGAAAATCATCGGCCGGGTCCTGATCTGGCTTGTTTTTGCTCTTGTCGGCGCCAGACGTTGAAGCCTGCTCAGAGGCAAACTTCTTGAGCATGAAGCAGTATTTGGCCGCATGCTTGCCCTTGGGGTGGAAGGGGCCGTTCATGACCTTCTGGGTAGTCGTTGTTTTGTTGGGGCCGCAACTTAGCCCGCTCCATGTTGGCCACCTCGTTATCCAACTTTCGCTTGCGGTTGCCGAACTTGTTCTGTGATGGCTTGTTGTCGGCTTTCGCCTTCTGGTCCTTCTGCCGGGACTCCTTCTTCTCGTCGAGGGCCTCGGCGACTACTTCGGCTGAGTCGGCGTATTTGTTCGTCATGTCAAAGAGAGCCCGGACGGACGATGGTGGCTTCAGAGTGAACTTCACGATGAACGGGGCATCCTTTACTCCCTTGCGGAAGGCGGCGATGACGGCCTCGTCCTTGATCATGGGGATCTTGTTACGCTTCTCGGAGAACCTTTTTATAAAGTCACGTAGAGATTCGTTCTTCTTTTGGTGGAGCTGATATAGATCATGGCCTCTCATAAGTCCCTTGAAAGTTAGCGATGAACCGCTCCTTGAGTTCTCCCCAGGAACCGATCGACCGCCTCAGGAGCCCTGTTAGCCATGTCCTTGCTGAATCGGCTAGTGCCACTAGGAGGTAGTTAGCCATGGCTTTATGGTCACATCCGGCAGCTTGGATTGCTAGGGTGTATACGGTGAGCCAGGATTCGGGGTTGGTTTTGCCGTCATATTTCTCGATCCCAGTTGGCTTGAAGCCCGACGGCCAATCGATGTCTTGGAGCTTGTGAGTGAAAGCTGGAACGCCTTCATCTTCGTGAGGGCTCCGGCTCCTGTTATGGCGGTTATACCGCTCGTGGTTGAGGCCGAAGCATTCGTAGTCGTCCTCCTGTCGGCGACGCTTGTCTTCTTCGCGTTCGTGGCGCCGAGCATTGATGGTGTGGGAGAGATCACATTGTAGCCGGACTCGGAGATCTTGGTTAGGCCGGCGATCGTGCTGGTGGCGCCGCCGGGGTTGTTGTTGGTGTCGCCGAGTGACGTTTGGCGTGACTCCTCGCGTTGCCGACTTGAGCCGACTGGCCGGCATCGAGCTGATGTAGATGAGCCTGCTGCCAGAGAACCTGACCAGGTTGGTCGGTACAAGCGTGTCGCCTGACTGCTGTTGCTGCTGGCAGGCCGCAGTTGTAATCATCGCCTTGATCTTGGCGATAGTCGGGGTGGCCTGATGATCAGGCCCGAGCTGGAGTGTGTCCAATAGGGTTGTTGCGGCCACGACGTTCTATTGTGGTGTGACGAAGACGTCGTGGTCGCCAACTTTAGTCTAGAGAATCTATTCCTGGGTGGCTCGCCCAGCCTTGCGTAGCCCGTCGTTGCGAGCCTCGCGGTTGGCCTCCTTCTGTTGTCGCAGTCGGCGCGGCTCCTCCTGCTGCTCCTCTTGTAGTCGGCGTGCCTCGGGTGGTGGTGTTGAAGCCATGAAGATCTCGCGGGGCAAGAGAAAGCTTGCCAGACTGAAGTCCGAACTAGCGTTTGAACCATTGTCCGACTTGGAGTCGAAATCCGAGTAGTTTATCGGAGTAAGAACAACTCCGACCTCCCTAGATCCAATCTGAAACGGCGCTTGGCTGTGTCCAAACTGAATCGCAGGAGATCGGGTCAGCCGCGTAGGGTATATATCTGCGGCGTCGCCGAATCCATGTGGGAGGTTGACGATATCTCCTCTTCCTAGCCCAGCTCGGGCTGGCTCAAGACCAAGCGCGAGCTGGACGCCGAAGGAGAGAGTTGTCCCGTGGCTCGGCGAAGCATAGAATTGCCGCATCAGATTGATGATAGTTGGTGCAGCGTCTTGTGAGCCGACTGGCGCGGAGTCGACTGGTTCCTCGGCTGGTAGAATTGGATCTGCTTCGGTCAAGGTGAGATTGCCGATCTGGTCGGTGATGAAGTCAAGGCTTCCAAAGGTTATTATGTCTCCAGGGGAGAACTTGCCGCCATCGACTCTAGTTGTTGGATCCATTGAGCTTGTAGATGTGAAACTCGCCAGAGCCCCTACCTGGCACGCCAACTGTTGATGTTTTACACCGGCAATATAACTATAGGGCTACTCGGCAAGGGGAAACTCGGTGGATTGCAGACGAACGCAAAGAGATTTTATACTGGTTCAGGCCCTTGATGTGAGGTAATACCCTACGTCCAGTTGTGGTGTTATTCCTCTGAGGAGTTGTTATTCCTCTGAGGAGTTGTGTTGATTGATGATCTTCTGCTCTCAAGGGGCGCCCTACTTCCCCTTATATACTGGGGGATAGGGGTACAATATAGGAGTCCCAGCCGAGTACGGCCATGGGATTTCCTTCTTAGAGATACATCTTACCCAGATAAGACACTATATTCCTTATTATACGAAGGCAAGGTCTGCTGGGTACTACTATATCTCTAACTACAAGACTTGGCCTATCCTCTATCCGAGTGGCCCATATGCTTGTGGTGAGATACCCGGGGCCCATGGCCTCCACAGTTGGGTTCAAGTCAAGTTTGCCTATGCAGTATCAAAATGCCACTATTGCTAGTTAAATCCGTTGTTTAGACTTTTTATTTGTTTGAGAGGTTCCATCTGCCTCTATAATAATTATACATTCGTCTCTTTATTCAATATAGATTTGTACTTTGTTATCAAATTTGTTCTTGTGTATCTTGGCTGATTCCTAGATGAGGATTTAATACACATGTAAGCGTTTGGAATTTTGGATGGAAATTCCGAGCGTGACAAGTTGGTATCAGAGTCAAGTTGACTTTAGGACCAGCCAAATGTTAACCCATAGACGCCTTCTAAGATTTTTGGTAGAACTACTCTTTCCCCTTTCTCTTCAAAAAAAAACCCAACCCATTGCCAAAATTTTTTATTGGCTAAAAAACATGTCTAGTTATTTTCTCCCTGCTCTATTTCCAAATTACCTTGCTACCCTTCTTGTTTTACTTATGCATAAACATGTTTTGTTTCATTTAATCAAAATTTTGCCTCTCGTCGCATTCCATAGATGTCGAATCATGAGCCCATGCATATGTTTGGAGTCGGACGATTCGTCAAGGAGCTTCAAGACATGGCATTTGCCATAGGATTCAACACAACCCCCGAGTATCGGCAAGTCACTCATAATCCAGCTGAAGAGAAGTGTCGGGTTCGGTTGACAATTTCAAGTGATCATGAAGGAGTCCCGTCCATGATCTTTGGAGCCAGAGGAAGGGATTTCGAGCACACATGTCAGGAAGTGGCATTGGAGGCCATTGGAGAACTTCGCCACCGCTACGCTGTCCGCTTGAGGCATACTACTTACTGTTACCATCCACTCAGGACCCACAATGATGAGTACAGCAGTTACCAATGTCCTAGGGCAGAGAACAGTGCCACCACGCAACGCTTGGTGAGGATGCTCAGCGCCATGGACAATGCTCATGCAGATGTGATGATAGAAGCTCATGATCGGGAGAACAAGAACCGTACTAAGATTTGCAGACTGCAAAACCAAGTGGATCGTTTGAAGAGGGAACTGGCACAGGCGAAAGGAGAAGCACCCCCTGGAGGAGCCAAGATCCGCACCACTGCAAGGAGGAGAGTTCGCCTTCCACCTCGGATTTAGCTCGCGTCTAGGACCAGCTTGCTCAATAAGCAGGTGTTCGCACCAAAAACCACCGGGTGTGCCAAGAAGCTTGTTGATGATCTGGTTTGATGCGATTGAACATACGAAGGCCTGGGAGATCTGCTTAGCTCCAGTGCAGGTCCTAAAATCTTGAGGTTCGTAGGCGTGCCAGTCAATTTGACCCCGCAATTGACAAGGAGATGAAGAAATTTGATTACTGATCCAATCGGCTAGTAAGCCGATACGGATTCCTTCCAGCCGATCGCCGCTATGCTCGTGCCCAAGCCCTCGCCTGTACTCGCGTTCTCGCTCCCGGGTGCTCGCTCGTGCTCGTGCCCGGGTCAGCAGCAACTGCACATCGGCTATCGGCCGATACGGACTGATGTAGGCTCCTCGTAGCCGATGGCCGATGGCTCCTGTGTATCGGCTAGGAAACCGATAGTGCTATAAACAAATAGATAAGCTGTTAGTACAACGTGTGCATCGGCTAGAAGCCGATGATAAAATAGATATGCAGGATGGTAAGCCAGCCGACTGCCGAGGAAACACATGTGCATCGGCTAGAAAACCGATGATAATATAGATGACAAACAGTAAGGATAATACAGTCGGCTTTATAAAAAGATAACCTATCGGCTAATCACTCCGATAGAACGTCGCATATACACCGATCGGCTCGGCAAGGATAAATCTATTATTATCGATCTAGTAGTTCAGACCTAACTGATGCAGCACAGATCGATAATAGTAAAGGAACCTCAACAAGCCGATAGACCTAATGCAACTGTGATGTAATGAGATAACTTACCGGCTATACATTCCGATAAGACGCTTGCACAAAGGCTATCAGCCTAACAGGAATAATTTATCGCTAGCAGTTTAGTAGGTCGGACCCAACCGATGCAGCACAAACTGATGATAAACTACCCCCGATAAACTGATAAAAACTATGCACGCGTGATGTGATATACCTGACCAGCCTAAGAGGTCGGACCGAACCGATGCAGCCGTAGACAGATCCGATACACCGTGGTAAGCCGACTACCATATACCGACTAGAATATCGGACCTAACCGAGAAAGTCCTAGCCGATTGGTAGTCGGGGTAACGAGACTTACCCTCTCGCAGGAGTTCGGACCTAACCGATGCAGCCCCGCTCGAGAAGCAAGAACCCGTTGGTAAAGGGTGGCGATGCGCCGAATTTGATTGATCGAGAGATAGATTACAAGGTCCCCGGGCATACGTATATATACCCCGAGTTACAAGAGTCCTTATAGGACACGAAACAGGACTTTCCTAACTAGAAAAGGAAAACTAACAGACCTGATCGGACAAGAGATCAGGTTTCCTAAAAGATAAAACTATCTAATAGATAAGATAAATAACTGCCATAACGTGGTCTTCACGATTCCTTCCCAAGCTCGGACTCTTCTGGATTAGTTTCCAATGGCTGATATCGCTTCTTTCCTTAACCGAACATGGTAACGACCCGTACCAAATTTTGGCGTTAACAGCAGGTCCCACTCAGAGTGGTTCCACCCATGGCTTATGCTGATGATGCAGAGGAAGAGGACCTAGAGGAGTCGGAAGCCAGTACCCCTTCAGAAAGGTCAGGTGACAGTGGAACTTGTACCCAGGAGGATGAAGAGGAATCCAAGCACAATTCTGATGCAACACGAAGCCCTTCACCTCGTTAAGTTGAATCTTAGTAGTAGTTCACCCTAGAGTGTTGTGTTAGCTGTTGTATGCTTAGGTGATGCTTGTGAGTGTGTGGGTTTAGATGGCAGTTTATGGCAGAGGGTGGTGATGTAACTACTTACGTTAGGTGTTTCCTGTGGTGTGGTGTGGGTATAAGCAACATAAATGTTAAACATTCAGTTCAGATCAATAAAAGTTGAAGTTTAAGTAAATAACACCTGTTCTAAGGGTTTTCTCCTATTTCTCACCTATTCTAATCCCTACAGATAGTGAATACTCACAATGGAGGTGGTCAGGACAATAGCACTGGAACAAACAACAATTGGGGAGGTGCACCCAATGGACCGCCGCCCCTAGACGACAATCTCACTATAGCACAAGTGCTTGCCAATCAAACGTATCTTATGAATATGATGTTCCAGCACATGCAAAGCCAACAGCACCAGGTGCCTCCACCCCAGAACAAGCTCGCAGAGTTCTTGCGAGTGAGGCCTCCCACTTTTTAGTATGACCAACCCAGTGGAAGCAGGGGATTGGTTACATGCGATTGAGAAGAAGCTGGATCTTCTTTAATGCACGGACCAGGAGAAGGTCTCATTTGCTTCACATCAGTTACATGGCCCTGCTTCAGAGTGGTGGGATCACTTCCGAGCTAATAGAGCAGAAGGTCAGCCTATTACTTGGGCCGAATTCTCAGTAGCTTTTAAGAAGACGCACATCCCTACGGGGGTGGTGGCCCTAAAGAAGCGGGAGTTTCAAGCACTGAAGCAGGGGAATAGGTCGGTGACTGAGTTCCTCTACAAGTTTAATCATCTCGCCCGTTATGCACCGGAAGATGTTAGCACTGATGCTGAACGACAGGAGAAGTTTTTGGATGGATTGAATGATGAACTCTCTGTCCAACTGATCTCAGGGGACTACTCAGATTTTTAGAAGCTCGTTGACAAGGCCATCCGGCAGGAAGACAAGCACAATCGGATAGAGCAGAGAAAGCACAAGATTGCTAGCATGCGGGCACAACAGCCTAGTAGCTAGCGGCCACGTATGGCAGTACTCCCTCAGACTCGCCCGGGAGGACCACCGACTGCACCCCGTCCCCAATGCCAGTTCTACAATAACAACACTGGCAGTGGTGTAGTGGCTAATCGTCCTTCCCCTCATCCGGTTGTTGCACCATCACAAAACCAGCCTGTTAACGCCAAAATTTGGTACGGGTCGTTACCATGTTCGGTTAAGGAAAGAAGCGATATCAGCCATTGGAAACTAATCCAGAAGAGTCTGAGCTTGGGAAGGAATCGTGAAGACCACGTTATGGCAGCTAATTACCTTATCTATTAATTAGGTAGTTTTGATAATTTTTAGGAAACCTGATCTCATATCCAATCAGGACTTGTTAGTTTTCCTTTTATAGATAGGAAATTCGTGTGCCGTGTCCTATTAGGACTGTAATAACTCGGGGTATATATACGTATGCCCGGGTAGCTTGTAAAGTATCCACACAGATCAATCAAATTCGGCGCATCTCCACCCTTTCGACGGGTTCTTGCTTCTCGAGCGGGGCTGCATCGGTTAGGTCCGAACTCCTGCGAGAGGGTAAGACTCATCACCCCTTACCCAGGTGTATCTGCCCTGTCTACGGCTGCATCGGTTTGGTCTGACCTCTTAGGCCGATCAGGTATACCACATCACACGTGCGTAGATCTTATCAGCTTACTGGGGGCGATTTATCATCAGTTCGTGCTGCATCGGTTGGGTCCGACCTACTGAGCTGCCAGCGATAAATCGTTCCTGCTAGGTTGATGGTTTTTGCGTAAGTGTCTTATCGGAATGTATAGCCGATAAGTTATCTTATTACATCACAGTTGCATTAGGTCTATCGGTTTGTTGAGGTTCCTTTACTATTATCGATCTGTGCTGCATCGGTTAGGTCCGAACTACTAGATCGATAATAATAGATTTATCCTTGCTGAGCCGATCGGTGTATATGCGACGTTCTATCGGAGTGCTTAGCCGATAGGTTATCTTTTTATAAAGCCGACTGTATTATCCTTACTATTTTGGTCATCTATATTATCATCGGTTTTCTAGCCGATGCATATGTGTTTCCTTGGCAGTCGGCTAGCTTACTATTCTGCCTATCTATTTTACCATCGGCTTCTAGCCGATGCACATGTTATACTGACAGCTTATCTATTTGCTTATAGCGTTATCGGTTTCCTAGCCGATACACAGGTGCCATCGGCCATCGGCTACAAGGGGCCTACATCAGACCGTATCGGCCGATAGCCGATGTGCAATTGCTGCTGACCCGGGCACGAGCACGCCGAGGACAAGGGCCCGGGTACAGGCGTAGCCGATGTGCGAGCACTGTTGGCGCCATCGGCTGAAGGAAGACTTTATCGGCTTATTGGCCGATCGCTGCTGGTAGCCGGACGCGAGCACGAGGACCAACAGGCGAGGACCTGGGCACGGGCATTACCTTCGGTACAAGAGCTAGCGGCGATCGGCTGGAAGGAATCCGTATCGGCTTGCTGGCTGATTGGATCAGTGATCTAATTTCCCTATCTCCTTGTCAATTGCTGGGTCAAATTGACTGGCACGCCTACGAACCTCAACAATTTAGGACCTACACTGGAGCTAAGCAGATCTCCCAGGCCTTCGTATGTTCAATCGCATCAAACCAGATCATCAACAAGCTTCTTGGCACACCCGGTGGTTTTTGGTGCGAACACAGCCGATCAAGCAGGAGCAAGGAGGCAGGACTTCGGTATGCTACAACTGCAATTAGCCAGGGCATTTCTCTAATCAATGCTTAAAGCCAAAGTGTCAGGGACCTAGGCCAGCCGCGCCAGGACAAAGCAACTCCCACCTGCCCAAGACTCAGGTCAATCATGTCATAACCAAGGAAGCCAAAGTCACCCCAGATGTGGTCTTGGGTATGTTTCCTATTAACTCAGTTCCTGCGACAGTACTTTTCGATTCTGGTGCTACACATTCATTCTTGTCTGAAAATTTTGTGGGAAAGAATGGGATAAGAGTAGAAAAGTTGGCTAACCCATTAATGATATGCACCCCTGGTAATCAAATGCCCTCCACCCTTTTTAGCCCTTCTATTACCATCGATATCCAAGGGGTCCCATTCCAAGCCAACCTGATTCTGTTAAAATCCAAAGATCTAGATGTCATCCTAGGGATGAACTGGCTAACCAGATATAAAAGAATGATAAACTGTGCAAACTGGGAAGTCACCTTAACTAGTAACATGGGGTAGAAAGTGATATTCCGTACCCCACCAGTTGAACCCCCGAAAGTGACTCTCAACCAGGCTACCCTAGAAGAAATCCCGGTGGTGAGAGACTACCCAAATGTGTTTCCGGATGATCTGCCAGGCATGCCACCCAAGAGAGACATAGAGTTCCGGATAGATCTGGTACCTGGAACTGCCCCCATCCACAAAAGACCGTAACGAATGGTGGCCAATGAATTGGCAGAAGTAAAGAAGCAAGTGGAAGATTTGGAGCGGAAAGGATTCATCCGCCCGAGCACCTCACCATGGGGAGCGCCAGTTATCTTTGTGGAGAAGAAAGATCATACCTAACGGATGTGTGTGGATTATAGAGCGTTGAACGATGTCACCATCAAGAATAAGTACCCGTTGCTCAGGATTGATGATCAGTTTGACCAGTTGGAAGGAGCCACGGTATTCTCCAAGATAGATCTCCGTTCCGGATATCATCAACTCAGGATCCGAGAGGAAGATATACCCAAGCTTTTACCACCCGCTATGGACTGTATGAGTGTACGGTCATGTCTTTTGGGCTCACTAACGCCCCAACTTTCTTCATGAACTTGATGAATAAGGTGTTTATGGAGTACTTGGATTAGTTTGTGGTGGTCTTCATTGATGACATCCTCGTCTACTCCAAGATGAAAAAAGAACATGAGCAACATCTTCGGTTAGTATTGGAGAAATTGCAAGAGCATCAGCTATACGCTAAGTTCAGTAAATGTGACTTTTGGTTGTCAGAAGTGAAGTTCCTTGGTCATGTCCTTTCTGTTGAAGGTGTTGCTGTGGACCCAGCCAATGTGGAGTCAGTCACCAAATGGAAACAATCCAAGGCAGTTTCAGAAATACGGAGTTTCCTTGGTCTTGCGAGATATTACCACAGGTTCATAGAGAACTTCTCGAAGATTGCCAAACCAATGACTCGGTTACTTCATAAGGATGTTAAATTTCAATGGTCGTCTAAGTGTGAGCAGAGTTTCCAAGAATTGAAGAAGCATCTGGTGTCCGCGCCGGTGTTGACTTTGGCTGATCCTAGAAAAGATTTCCAAGTTTACTGCAATGCATCCCCACAAGGTTTAGGACGTGTTTTGATGCAAGACGGAAGAGTGGTCGCTTACACGTCTTGCCAGTTATGGCCACATGAGAAAAACTATCCTACCCATGATCTGGAATTGGCCACAGTAGTTCATGCATTGAAGATATGGCGCCATTACCTTAGGGGTAATCGTACAGAGATGTACACAGATCACAAGAGCTTGAAGTATATCTTCACCCAGCCAGACTTGAACCTTCGTCAACGAAGATGGTTGGAGTTAATCAAAGATTATGATAATGGGATCCATTATCACCCTGGCAAGGCCAATGTGGTGGCAGATGCTCTTAGCAGAAAGAGTTATTGCAATGCTTCCGAAGGACGACGGTTGCCTTGGGAGTTATGTGCAGAATTCGAGCAGTTAAGTTTGGGAATCGTCAAGAAAGGTTTCGTAGCAGCATTAGAGGCACATCCCATGCATATAGACCAAGTCAGAGAGGCCCAAGTCAATGATCGTGACATCCAAAAGATCAAGAAGAACATGAGAAGAGGAAAAGCTAGTGGATTCTCTAAAGATGAATAGGGAACAGTGTGGTTAGGTGAGTGAATGATGAGGACATCCCTTCCAACGATACAACCACGCCTACTACGCAACAAGGACCAATGACAAGAGCCCGTGCACGAGAGCTAAATTATCAGGTAAACTCGTTCCTTACTGTCCATAAACCCTCATCTCAGAATTGGATGCTACTAAATCATTGTTATGATTTTATTATTATTAGGAATGATGGAGAGGAGGCTAATGGATCAACCAGTCAGTTTGGGCATCAAGATCACACAACAAGGAAGCACAAGATCGGACATCAAGTTCAGACTTCAAGTTCGTACAGCCAGGCAACATCAAATTGACGTGGCAATATTTCTCAACTCCGGATGTTGTTTGAGGCATATGAGTACTCATTGGAAAGATCTTAAAGTCTACTTTCAGATGGATCCAACCTCATGACGAAATTCCACCGGAGCTGAGCAGAATTGACAAAGAGACGTTTGGCCTTCCAGTCTTGGGCTGAAACCCTTGTATCTCGTGCAGCCCACTAGGGGCCCATTCTAGCTTAGGGTTCACACCCTCCCACGCCTCCTTGCTGTTGCCCATGTATAAATACATGTAGCAGCCGCCGGGATGAACTTGGGTTTTGTTTAGATGCAAGTTTAGCTACTGCTACTTCCTAGTAAACGCGTGTGTTGACTAGACCACCTGATTTGCTTGATTCAAGACCCCAACTCGTGTTTCAGGTTTCATTTGGTTCAGATCCGTGAGTTTATTTGCTTGTTCATCTTGTTCTTGCTTGTTCTCGATTGCTAGCAGGTTCAAGTTGTTCTTGGCACGGCAAGAACAGCCAACGTCGGAATCGGTGTACCTGTTGCTAAGGCGCAGCATCCTGTGATTGTTGTAGTCGGACAGCCAACGTCGATTCCACCCCCAAATCGAAGTTACCCCTCCTCTCATCGAAAGATCGGGATCAGCCCCTGCCATATCATGTGGTAATCAGAGCAAGGTTAATCGGTGAGAGTATCTACCCATTGTTTACTTTACCTACAGTCCAAAAATAGCAAAAAAAAAATAATAGACTAGATCTGAAATCCCAAAAACTAGTTTGAGCCCTTGCTGTTCTACCTAGTTCTTGGCTTGTTGAGTTTGTGGTTGCATCGTGGTGTCAAGTGCTGGTTCTTAGGATCTAATCCATTAGAGTTTTGAGTTCTTGTCACGTTTTTGTCACCATTAGTTTCGCTGCCATTTTTTTCCCCCCTTACACGCCGCTGCATTTTCCCACTATTTTCGCAATCCCCACTTCTAGATCTGCACGAGAAGAAATCTGCTCTATTTCTTGCATCCGATCTCCAATTCAAGTGTTTAGATACATTCTGGAAAGCTTACTTTGTGCTCTTTCAGGGAAAATTAACCTTGCCACCAAA
The DNA here is from genome assembly GCA_003991445.1 of Oryza meyeriana var. granulata. Taxonomy (NCBI): domain Eukaryota; kingdom Viridiplantae; phylum Streptophyta; class Magnoliopsida; order Poales; family Poaceae; genus Oryza; species Oryza meyeriana. Next base: position 116,747 of record RYFJ01001864.1, on the reverse strand, counting down.
TTCTTTCTGAGCGCTTTGCAATCGCTATGGAGATTTCCGCATATCTGCTGTGTAATCTGTGCATCTAAAAGCAAGGAGGGCTATGTGAAGTAATTGTTTTGTTTGATTGTGCCAAACATAACTTTTGAGGCCCCTGAAAAGAATAGAAAAAAAAACAAAGGAAGAAACAAGAAGGAAAAGAAGAAAGGAAGAAAAAGAGTTCTTGTTGCTGCATTGCTCTCTTTGTATGCCTTGTTTGCCACTGTTTGGTGACTACGTTTGTGTCTAGGCTCACGTCTCTAACATGGTTTAGCCTAGGACCAGCACAGTACCATTGTGAACATTTATTCAACTTGCTTTGGCTAACGTGGTTCTAGCTGTTCCTTGATTTTTCTTGCAGCCACCTATAGCTCCACAAATTATCTACTACGTCACAGGGCTGTGCTTGTGTAACATTTTGTGCTATTCTTGCCGGCTGCCAACACCAACTTCCTAGCGTGGTAAGAATATGTAAGAACTTGATGGCACAAGATTGAGAGAATGGAGTTTGCTGCCACCTAGTTCCACTAGTTGATAGGACATTTTTTTTTCTCTTGTTCTTTTTGCTGCAAGCTAACCATGGCAGGAAATGAGGATGAGGAACAAGCTCATTCACCTCGAACAAGGGGCATCATTCAACACTTTGAACGCCAAGTGAGGGTGCATGCTGAACACCTTGATGAGGATGTTCGAGTTACCAACGAACGCCTTGGCCAATTAGAGGCCACGCAGATCGACACCAACACTAAGCTGACCTCAATGGAAAACACGCTTGGGGCTCTTAACATCTCTCTTGTAGGCATTTTGGAGCGTTTGGACAGGATGGACCAGGAGGGTCGTGATGGTACGGGACGGCGCAACAACAACTACACCGAGGGTAGCATTGCTGGGCAAGATGAGGAAGAATATTCAGCTGACACGGAGCTTGATGGGGAAGTAAATGGGCAACATAATCAGCAGCAGCGCCGCCGTCGACATGGTGGACGTGCTCGTCAACCACGACGTGAGGTACGCGACAATGATGATTCTTTAGGGAAGATTAAATTTAGCATGCCCTCTTTTGATGGAAAATATGACCCCAATGCATATCTTACTTGGGAGCTAGCTGTTGATCAAAAAATTGCATGTCATGATTTTCCTGAAAACAAACGTGTTAGGGCTGCTACTAGTGAGTTTACTGATTTTGCTTCTATTTGGTGGAGTGAATATGTGCTCAGCCACCCAAACAACACTCCACAAACTTGGGATGCTATGAAAAGAGTTATGCGAGCTAGATTTGTTCCCTCTTATCATGCACGTGATCTTTTGCATAAGCTTCAGCTTTTGAGACAGGGAAACAAATCTGTAGAAGAGTACTATCAAGAGTTGCAAACAGGGATGCTTCGTTGTGGTTTGGTAGAAAATGCGGATACAGCTATGGCTAGGTTCATGGGTGGGCTGAATCGGGAAATTCAGGATATTTTGGCTTACAAAGAATACAATTCGATCACTCGTTTGTTTCATCTTGCTTGTAAAGCTGAAAGGGAAGTACAGGGACGGAGAGCTAGCACGAGAACTAACATTTCTGCAGGTCATGCTACCTCTTGGACGCCATCCAACCCCGCTGCCCAACTGTACCGAGCCGCTGCCCCATCTTCATCAAGCAGCAAACCACGACCTTCGACAATGAACTCCTCACCATGCCCTCCCGAAACAACAAAGGGGGCAGCTGCTGCACCAACCAAGAGTTCATCCTCAATTGCATCTTCGGGGCGAACGAGAGAGACATTCAATTGCCTCCACTGCAAAGGTTACGGTCATGTGCGCAAGGACTGCCTAAGCGCACGTGTGCTAGTTGTGCGTCCTGATGGGTGAGTATTCCTCTGCTAGTGATTTAGATGAAGAAACATATGCTTTGCTTGCAGCTAACAATGTAGAGGGAAGATGAGGAGCACAACAAAAATGAGGAGCACATTGGAACGGAACATGCTGAACACTATGAGAGCCTCGTGGTGCAGCGAGTGTTGAGTGCACAAATGGAGAAGGCTGAACAAAATCAGCGCCACACTTTGTTTCAAACCAAGTGTGTGATCAAGGAGCGTTCTTGCCGAGTCATCATTGATGGAGGGAGCTGCAACAACTTGGCAAGTGCTGAAATGGTGGAGAAGCTTGCATTGTGCACCCAGCCACATCCGCAACCTTACTATATTCAATGGCTGAACAGTAGCGGTAAGGTGAAGGTAACACGGTTGGTGAGAGTTAATTTTGCTATTGGTTCTTATCATGATTCTATTGACTGCGATGTTGTACCCATGCAAGCATGCTCTATGTTGTTAGGTAGACCATGGCAGTTTGACATTGATTCTTTGCATCATAGTAAAACCAAATCAATACTCTTTTATGCATAATGACAAGAAACTTGTTTTTGCACCCAATGTCTCCTGAAGCTATTTTGAAAGATGAACTTGCTAGAGCTAGTAAAGTAAAGATTCAGGAGCATGCTGAGAGTGAAAATCAGATTGTGGCAAATGAACTTGAAAAGCACAAAAAGAAGAACACCAAATCTGCCCACAATAATAAAAATGAGATCAAGCTGAAAGGGTCATGTTTCATTGCAACCAAATCTGATTTGGATGAGATTGATGCTAATACTGCTGTTTGCTATGCTTTGATTTGCAAACAAACTTTGTTTTCACTTGAGGAGATACCTTCTTCTTTGCCTCCTGCAGTCACTAACCTTTTGCAGGAGTATGCGGACATTTTTCCAAAGGAGGTGCCACCGGGGCTGCCACCCACCCGTGGGATTGAGCACCAGATTGACCTTATTCCCGGAGCCTCATTGCCCAACCGTGCGCCATACAGGACCAACCCCGAAGAAACTAAAGAGATTCAGCGCCAAGTGCAAGAATTGCTCGATAAAGGTTATGTGCGTGAGTCTCTTAGCCCCTGCGCTGTTCCTGTTCTTTTGGTTCCTAAGAAAGATGGATCTTGGCGCATGTGTGTAGATTGCCGAGCGATTAATAACATTACAATCAGATATCGTCATCCTATTCCTAGGCTAGATGATATGCTTGATGAATTAAGTGGCTCAATTGTGTTCTCAAAAATTGATTTGTGTAGTGGTTACCACCAGATTCGCATGAAGCTAGGAGATGAATGGAAAACAGCGTTTAAAACTAAATTCGGTCTATACGAGTGGTTAGTTATGCCTTTTGGTCTCACTAATGCACCCAGCACTTTCATGAGATTAATGAATGAAGTTTTACGCGTTTTCCTTGGCAGATTTGTTGTGGTATATTTTGATGACATCTTGATATATAGCAGATCACTTGAGGAACATCTTGATCATTTGCGTGATGTTTTTAATGCTCTACGTGATGCACGTTTGTTTGGTAACCTTGAGAAGTGCACCTTTTGCACGGATCGAGTCTCTTTTCTTGGCTATGTTGTGACCCCACAGGGAATTGAAGTTGATCAAGCCAAGGTTGAAGCAATACATAGCTGGCCGGTTCCCACAACGGTCACACAAGTGAGAAGCTTTCTCGGGCTTGCTGGATTCTATCGCCGTTTTGTGAAGGATTTCAGCACTATTGCAGCCCCATTGCACGAACTCACCAAGAAGGGCGTTACATTCACTTGGGCTGCAGCACACAAGAGTGCTTTTGACACATTGAAAGATAAGTTAACCCATGTCCCTTTGCTCCAACTCCCTGATTTCACTAAAACTTTTGAACTTGAATGTGATGCTAGTGGAATTGGTTTGGGAGGTGTTTTGTTACAAGAGGGATAACCTGTAGCATATTTCAGCGAGAAGTTGAGTGGGCCTAGTTTGAACTATTCTACTTATGATAAAGAATTGCTTGCTCTAGTTCGGACTTTGGAAACATGGCAGCATTATTTATGGCCTAAAGAGTTCGTTATACATTCTGATCATGAATCATTGAAACATATTCGAAGTCAGGCAAAACTGAACCGTAGGCATGCTCGCTGGGTTGAATTCATTGAGTCTTTTCCTTATGTCATCAAACACAAGAAAGGGAAGGAAAATGTAATTGCTGATGCTTTGTCTAGACGTTATACCATGCTTTCACAACTTGATTTCAAAATTTTTGGCTTGGAAACAATAAAAGAGCAATATGCCCATGATGGTGATTTTAAAGATGTGTTGCTGAATTGCAAGGAGGGAAAAACATGGAACAAATTCGTCCTCAATGACGGGTTTGTATTTCGAGCTAACAAGCTATGCATTCCAGCTGGCTCTGTGCGTATGTTATTGTTGCAGGAAGCGCATGGAGGAGGGCTGATGGGACACTTTGGTGTGAAGAAGACGGAAGACATCCTTGCTAATCATTTCTTTTGGCCCAAGATGCGGAGGGACGTGGAGAGATTCGTTGCTCGCTGCACAACATGCCAAAAAGCTAAGTCACGTCTTAATCCTCACGGTTTGCACATGCCTCTACCTGTTCCTAATGCACCATGGGAGGATATTTCTATGGACTTTGTTTTAGGACTGCCTCGAACAAAGAAGGGGAGGGATAGTGTCTTTGTGGTTGTGGATAGATTTTCTAAGATGGCACATTTTATACCATGTCATAAGACCGATGACGCTACTCATGTTGCTGATTTGTTCTTTCATGAGATTGTTCGTTTGCATGGTGTGCCAAACACAATTGTTTCAGATCGTGATGCAAAATTTCTTAGTCATTTTTGGAGAACTTTGTGGGCTAAATTGGGTACTAAGTTGCTATTTTCCACTACTTGTCATCCCCAAACTAATGGACAAACTGAGGTTGTGAATAGAACTTTATCTACCATGCTTAGGGCAGTTTTGAAAAAGAACATAAAAATGTGGGAAGAATGTTTGCCTCATGTTGAGTTTGCTTACAATCGTTCACAACACTCTACTACTAAAAAGAGCCCTTTTGAGATTGTTTATGGTTTTGTGCCTCGTGCCCCTATTGATTTGCTGCCTTTACCAACTTCTGAGAGATTGAATTTTGATGCTAAACAACGTGCTGAGTTGATGTTAAAAATGCATGAGACCACAAAAGAGAACATAGAGAACATGAATGCTAAATATAAACTTGCTGGTAGCTTAGGAAAGAAGCATGTTACTTTCGAACCGGGTGATTTGGTTTGGCTGCACTTGAGAAAGGATCGGTTTCCTGATTTGAAAAGTCAAAGTTGCTTCCGAGAGCTGATGGTCCTTTTAAAGTTGTAGCTAAGATCAATGATAATGCATACAAACTTGAGTTGCCAGCAGATTTTGGGGTCAGCCCCACATTTAACATTGCAGATTTGAAACCATATTTGGGCGAGGAAGATGAACTTGAGTCGAGGACGACTCAAATGCAAGAAGGGGAGGATGATGAGGACATCCCTTCCAACGATACAACCACGCCTACTACGCAACAAGGACCAATGACAAGAGCCCGTGCACGAGAGCTAAATTATCAGGTAAACTCGTTCCTTACTGTCCATAAACCCTCATCTCAGAATTGGATGCTACTAAATCATTGTGATGATTTTATTATTATTAGGAATGATGGAGAGGAGGCTAATGGATCAACCAATCAGTTTGGGCATCAAGATCACACAACAAGGAAGCACAAGATCGGACATCAAGTTCAGACTTCAAGTTCGTACAGCCAGGCAACATCAAATTGACGTGGCAATATTTCTCAACTCCGGATGTTGTTTGAGGCATATGAGTACTCATTGGAAAGATCTTGAAGTCTACTTTCAGATGGATCCAACCTCATGACGAAATTCCACCGGAGCTGAGCAGAATTGACAAAGAGACGTTTGGCCTTCCAGTCTTGGGCTGAAACCCTTGTATCTCGTGCAGCCCACTAGGGGCCCATTCTAGCTTAGGGTTTACACCCTCCCACGCCTCCTTGCTGTTGCCCATGTATAAATACATGTAGCAGCCGCCGGGATGAACTTGGGTTTTGTTTAGATGCAAGTTTAGCTACTGTTACTTCCTAGTAAACGTGTGTGTCGACTAGACCACCTGATTTGCTTGATTCAAGACCCCAACTCGTGTTTCAGGTTTCATTTGGTTCAGATCCGTGAGTTTATTTGCTTGTTCATCTTGTTCTTGCTTGTTCTCGATTGCTAGCAGGTTCAAGTTGTTCTTGGCACGGCAAGAACAGCCAACGTCGAAATCGGTGTACCTGTTGCTAAGGCGCAGCATCCTGTGATTGTTGTAGTCGGACAGGCAACGTCGATTCCACCCCCAAATCGAAGTTACCCCTCCTCTCATCAAAAGATCGGGATCAGCCCCTGCCATATCAGTGAATATGTGTGCCAGATAACAAAGAGTTGAAAGATATTATCATTGAAGAAGATCACGACACCCAATATTCTATCCATCCTGGCAGTACCAAGATGTATTAAGATCTTAAGGAGAAGTTTTGGTGGGCCAGTATGAGACGAGAGATAGGTGAATACGTCACAGTCTATGATGTATGTCAACGAGTGAAGGCAGAACATCAGAGGCCAGCAGGGTTGTTGCAACCATTGAAGGTACCTGAGTGGAAATGGGAAGAAATAGGGATGGACTTTATCACTGGATTGCCAAAGACATCTTTAGGATATGATTCTATCTAGGTAGTGGTCAATAGGCTTACCAAGGTGGCTCACTTCATCGCAGTCAAGACTACTTATTCTGGCAGCAAGTTAGCAGAGTTATATATGTCATGGATAGTGTGTTTATATGGTGTACCTAAGAAGATTGTATCCGACAGAGGTACTCAGTTTACCTCAAAGTTTTGGCAGAAACTCCAGGAGGAGATGGGTACCGGTTTATACTTGAGTACTGCTTATCACCCATAAACATATGGTCAGTGTCGATGTTTTACACCGGCAATATGAATATAGGGCTACTCGTCGGATCAAAACTCGGTGGATTGCAAAGGAACACGGGAAGATTTTATACTGGTTCAGGCTCTCGATGCGAGGTAATACCCTATGTCCAGTTGGGATGTATTCGTTTGAGGATTATGGTGGTGGCTCTGACGAACTCTTGATCATCTGCCCTCATGGGGTGCCCTGCCTCCCCTTATATACCGGGGGACAGGGGTACAAGGTAGGAATCCCAGCCGAACACGGCCAAGGGATTTTCTTCTTAGAGATACATCTTACCCGACTAGGACTGTATATTCCTTTTTGTACAAGGCAAAGTCTGTCAGGTGCTACTATATCTCTAATTACAAGTCTCGGCCCATCCTCTGTCCGAGTGGCCCATATGCTTGTGATGAGGTACCTGGGGCCCATGGCCTCCACAGTAGCCCTTGAGACCTTCATAGTTGAGTCACAGCTGATGCCGAGTGCTCATCCTCGACGGTGAAGATTGCCCGAGTGCATTGCTCCCGAGTACTCTTTGTCCGAGGCGTCTTCTTCTCGAGTCCTGCTTCATGTCAGCTGGCAGCAAGGCTATGAAGGGCTTCATATAGATGTATGAATAGTGTGCGCCGAATAGGCGTACCTATTAGTTGTAGCCCTTGACTTTGTGCTTAATTGTGAAAACAATTAAACATAAAGTCAAAGATCTTTAACCTTGTAGTCTTTCCCGAGTAGTATACTACTGGTATATAAGACTCTTCGGTATCATGTCAACCGGAATATAATTTATAGTCTTGTCGAGTAGCATGCCACTCGTATAAGGGACTCTTCAGTTTCATGTCAGCCGGAAAAGGGGGTTTATAGTCTTTCCCGAGTGGTGTCCCACTCGGAAGTTAGATTCCTCAGCATCATGTCAGCTGGAAAGGATATTTATAGTCTCTCCCGAGTAGTGCACTACTCGGAAGTTAGACTCTTCAGCGTCGTGTCGGTTGGAATAATGTTGCTCATGGCAACTGTTGGCCAAGCATGTAGGCCAAGTACCACTTTATGAAAATAAATCCATTGCGTGGTTAGGTGTACTTGAGACCTGCATCCCCAATGTTGATGAAGACCAGCTTGTGACCCTTATAAGGATATATCCTCAATACCTGGTGGATAAGACAGATATCCAAACACATGTGTTCACCAATTAGGCCTTCATGAAGCATACCTGTTTATCTCATCGGTTCCTGTTGGTAGCACTAGTGCTGCGATTTTAACACAGCCAGCGAGCGGCCCACATTGAGCGTGCTATTATAGAAACTCATATCTTGGTGACCTGCTACCGAATAAGCCAGCCTAAGCCGACCTACCCAGCATAGCTCTATAAAATTGGCATCCCTTACATGTCAGGACGAGTATTTTAGTGTCAGTAACCGCAATCAGCCAGAGAAATCCTTATCCGCAAGCCTTTCCGACTTATGTTCTGGATGCAGCCTGGTTGCCACAGAAGCCTAAGTAGGTATATTGCAAGATCTGCTTGCCCTCCTCAGGTGTGACGCAGTGCATGAGAACTCCGAATGCGCTTTGACGATGTAAGTCTTCTCTAACTTGGGTAAAGCCGAGCAGGGTACCCGAACCTATAATGCATAGGATTCGGCTGGCGACTCTCATGGGGCATACCCTACCCAACAAAGTTATGGCCAAATAAGGTACCCAAATCTCATAGGATTCAGCTGGCGACCCTCATGGGGCGTACCCAACTTAGCGGAGTTGTACCCGAGCTCCGACTGGCGTCGGAGGTCGGTTGTTAGCCGAATAAGGTACCCGAACCTTGCATTAGCATACGATTCAGCTGGCGACCCTCATGGGGCATACCTTACCCAACCGAGTTGTGACCGAATAAGGTACCCGAACCTAGCGTTAGCGTAGGATTCGGCTGGCGACCTCATGGGGCGTACCTCACCCAGCCAAGTGGTATATGACCCCCGACTAGCGCCGGAGGTCGGTTGTTAGCTCACATGAAGCGTAGCCGGGGAAGATGACGTCTCGACTGGTGCAAGTACTCGGTCAGTAGCCCTCATGGAGCATTCCGAGCGTATCTTGGCAGACCGGTCCAGCCCTAGAGCATAGGAGATAGGCTTGTAGCCCTGAGTTCCTGTCACGCGTATCCGGAACTGGCCCTGCATTATAAACATATTGGATGAGTAGCATCTGATGATGAAAACAATCAGTCGAATAAAATTTATGTATTTTACAATATATGTAAATACATGTTTTTCCTCTTTTTGATATTAATTTCCCCGAGTAATTGACTCCTTATGTTTAAACACTCTGCCCGACTAGTCATAGCTCCCTAGCGTAGGGAGTCGGCTCATGGCTCTTTCCCAGACACGTGTTTTGGGTGACTTAAGTTCATCTTTCATGGAGCAAAGTTTCACGGATTGGAATTTATGCTACTTGAGTACTTTTGCAATCATTTAAGAGCAAAAACAGAAAAAAGTGCAGCTTGTACACCTATTAGGTGTAAGCGGCAACAGCAATGGCAAGGCCAAATGAAGAACTATTTATCAAAAAGCGACTTAGCTGTTCGGTATTTTGGGAGTGGGGATGCCATCCTTATTTTGGGCTTTTGAGCCCCCGAGCATGTCACTTGTTGTTCTGATAATCTTCAGTTGTTGGAAGTCGAAGACTGTTGTGACTGATTGCCACAATGAAGCTGTCCAACTTGCATTTGCGGTACCCAACCTTGTTTGGGGCTGCATCATCGGTGTCCTTCCGCTCCTTCTGTCAGTGCACCTTCTTGTCATCGAGGGCCTCAGCAACAGCGTTGGCCGAGTCGGCGTACTTGTTTGCCATGTTGAATAGAGCCTTGACAGAATTGGGAGGCTTCCGAGTGAATTTAGCGATGAACGAGGTGTCTTTGACTCCTTTTCGAAAGGCGACGATGATGACCTCGTCCTTGATCTTTGGGATTGAGTTCTTCTTCTCAGAAAACCTCTTGATGAAGTCACAAAGAGACTCGTTCTTTCTTTGATGCAACTGATATAAGTCGTACTCAGAAGATGGCCTCTCGTACATCCCCTGGAAGTTGGCGATGAAGCTTTCCCAGAGTTCTCCCCAGGAGTCAATTGATTGCTTGGGAAGTCCCGTTAGCCATGTCCTCGTCGAGTCGGCTAGAGCGACTGGGTGGTAGTTAGCCATGGCTTTGTGATCTCCTCTAGCTGCTTGGATTGCCAGAGTGTAGACTGTGAGCCAGGACTCGAGATTAGTCTTGCTGTCATATTTTTCGATGCCTGTAGGCTTGAAACCCAACGGCTAGTCAACCTATTGTAGCTCCTTGGTGAAGGCTGGTACTCCATCTTTATGAGGGCTCCGACTCCGAATACGGCGGTGAAACCACTCGTGGTGGAGGCCAAAGCACCCGTTCTCGCCTTCCAGCCGGCGTCGCCCGTCTTCCTCTCGTTCGCGGCGCCAAGCGTTGAGGTCCTACCGAAGGTCACGCCGTAGTTGGCCTTGGAGATCCTGATTGTCCCGACGGTCGCTTCGACTCCGCTGGTTGTTGTTGGGGTTGCCGAGTGACGTTTGGTGTGACTCCGTGTGCAGCCGACTAGAGCCAGCCGCTCGGCGTCACTTTGAGGTAGATGAGATTGCCATTGGGGAAGCCGACCGACTGGCTGGTATGAGGGTATCGCCCGACTGTTGGTGCTGCTGACATGCAGCAGCGATGATCATGGCTTTTATCCTTGCTATAGTCGGGCGGGGTAGCCTGATGATCAAGCCCAAACTGGAGCGTGTCCAGCAGAGTTACAGTGGCTACGATGTTTTGCTGAGGCGTGACGAAAACATCGTGGTCGCCGACTCGAGTTTGGAGGACTTGTTGCTGAGCAGTTTGCCCAGCCCTGCGTAGCTTGTCGTTGCAAGCATCGTGTTCCACCTCCTGTTGTTGTCGGCGGGTCTCCTCTTCTTCCTGCTCGCGTAGTCGGCGCACTTCTTGTGTGGGAGTAGAGCCTTTGGACGCCATGAAGATTTCGCGGGGCAGGAGAAAGCTCGCCAAGCTGTTGTCTGAACTGCTATTCGAACTGTTGTCCGATTTTGAGTCGGAGTCCGAGTAGTTGATCGGAGTAAGGATGACTCTGACCTCCCTAGATCCAATCTGGAGCAGCTCTGAGCCATGTCCAAACTAAACCGTAGGAGATCTGGTCTGCCGCATGGGATGTAGATCCGCAGCACTGCCGAGTTTGCACGGGAGATTGACGATCTCCCCTTCCTAGCCTGACCCAGGCTGGCTCGAGGCCTAGCGCGAGTCGGACGCCGAAGGAGAGAGTTGTCCCGAGACCTGGGCAGGTGGTAGATCGCCGCAGCAAATCAACGAGGGTGGTTGCAGCATCTTGTGGGCCAACTGGCGCGGAGTCGGCTGGTTCCTCGGCCGGTTGTATCAGGTCTGCATCGGCCAAGGTGAGATTGCCGATCTAGTCGGCGATGAACTCGAGGCTTCCGAAAGTTATTGTGTCTCCAGGGGAGAATTTGCTGTCGTCGACTCCGGTTGTTGGATCCATCGAGCTTGTAGATGTAGATCTCGCCGAAGCCCCTACCTGGCACGCCAACTGTCGATGTTTTACACCAGCAATATGAATATAGGGCTACTCGTTGGATCGAAACTCGGTGGATTGTAAAGGAACACGGGGAGATTTTATACTGGTTCAGGCCCTCGATGCGAGGTAATACCCTACGTCCAGTTGGGATGTATTCCTTTGAGGATTATGGTGGTGGTTCTGACGAACTCTTGATCATTTGCCCTCATGGGGCGCCCTACCTCCCCTTATATATCGGGCGACAGGGGTACAAGGTAGGAATCCCAACCGGACACGGCCAAGGGATTTCCTTCTTAGAGATACATATAACCGACTAGGAGTATACATATTCCTTTTTGTACAAGGCAAAGTCTGCCGGGTGCTACTATATCTCTAATTACAAGTCTCGGCCCATCCTCTGTCCGAGTGGCCCATATGCTTGTGATGAGGTACCCGGGGCCCATGGCCTCCACAGTCAGACCGAACGTGTTAATCAGATCCTAGAGGATATGCTAAGAGCTTGTGCCCTAGACTTCGGTGGGAGTTGGGACAAGAGTTTGCCTTATGCAGAGTTTTTCTACAACAATAGTTACCAAGCTAGTCTTCAGATGGCTTCGTATGAAGCATTATACGGTTGAAACTATCGTACCCCGCTCCTGTGGGATCAAACAGGGGAACGCCAAGTTTTTGGAACTGACATTTTGAGGAAAGCCGAGGAAAAGGTAAAAATTATACAAGAAAGGTTACGAGTAGCACAGTCCCGTCAGAAGAGTTATGTTGATAACCGCCGAAGGGATTTAAGTTTTGACGAAGGAGGTTATGTGTATCTTCGAGTCACGCCACTACGAGGCGTTCATCGGTTTTAGACCAAGGGAAAGTTGGCACCACGTTTTGTGGGACTATACAAGATTCTGAGTTGCAAGGATGAAGTGGCATACCAGTTGGAGTTACCCCAGGACATGGCAGGGATGCATGATATGTTCCATGTCTTGCAGTTAAAGAAATGCTTTAGAGTGCCTACAGAGGAAGCTGATCCAGCACAGATCAAAATCCAGGAGGATTTGACATATGTGGAAAAACCCATTCGTATCTTAGAGACCAATGAAAGGAGAACCAGAAATCGAGTGACCCGTTTTTGCAAAGCTCAGTGGAGCAATCATTCTGAGGATGAAGCTATTTGGGAGCGAGAAGATGAGTTAAAATCTGCCCACCCACACCTCTCTGTTAGTTCCTCCAAAAATCGGGGACGAGATTCTGTTTAAGGGGGTAGATTTGTCATACCCTAAAAATTATTTAATAAATAATACCTGCGAAAATATAATTTTTAGAAATTAATTAAAAGCCTAAAGAAGTGGTTAATGAAAATCTCTAATAAATTTCAATGTAAAAATGGGCCAGAGAAAATTTTATTAAATACTTCTTTAATTCTTGTAGTCCCTGGATTTTTCTGGGAATTATTTGAGCTATGGAAGTATTTTTAATAAATGGAAAACCAAATCAGTGAATAAATAAATTGGAAAAGGTTTTTAACTCTCTCCCGGGGCCATGGGCCGAAATCGGCTCATCCTGCCCTCCTCTCTTTCTCCCTCACCCATAGCCCAGCTCGGCCCGCTCGCTCTCTCTTTCTTTTTCGCCGCCGACAGGTGGACCCTACCTGTCGGGGTCTTCTTCTTCCTCGGGCCAAGTCCGAGCCCAAGCCGGCGCCGCTGTCCCGCACGAAATCTGGTCGCCCTGCTCGTGATCTCTTCGAATTGGTTGAGGGGAAATCCTCCCCTCTATCTCTGCCGCCTTTCCCCTCAAAACCCAGTGTGAAACGGTTCGGGATTGAGCCCAAACTCGAGCTTTCCGTGGAGACCCGCCGCCGTCCGAGTTTGCCGCCGCCATAGCCGCCTTATCCGCCGGAAATTAAACACATCTCTAAAAGTCCTCAGAAGGTGTGTGGTTTTGGACCCTATCTCATGCGCTTGATTGAAAAAGTCACGGGAGTGACATATCCCAAGGATTCAAAGCATCAGCCACTTAGGATTCCGGCTCCAAAGAAGCCCATTGTGCCATCTCCACCCAGAGACCCTCAAGATCACATGCAATGGGAGCCTACTCCACATGAGCAGTAGTGGCAGAGGGAGCAGCAGCAGCAGTTTCTCACAGATTGGGACCCCTGGCCCTAAACCAGCCTGACCGGTTTGGGTCTGGCCAACCGGGGTCCTCCTCCCAAGCACGCAAGAAGCCTCCCTCTCCAATTAGGACGCTCTTCAACCTGTTCACTGGTATGTGCAAGACTTAGAGGGATATTCAGGTGTAGTTGAGGCAGCAGCGGATTGACAGCAAGAAGGGGCGAGATGCAATTAAAAAGATGCATGCTGCGATGAACCTTGAGGAACCACCTTCTCCTATTTCACCTCCACCAGAGTTGCCTGGGATACCTCCCCTAGAGACTATGTTGACCGATTTTCAGAATGCGGGGTACTTTGAGAAGTATTAGCATATCTTCACTCCAGGGGGTAGTTCTTCTTCACAGGCACCACCACCTCCTCCACCTCCTGGAGAAGGTGTCTTTGGTGCATATCCGGGCGATATTCCTTATGTTCCTTCATCTTCCACGGATGATCTCGCCGCTGCTTCCATTTTTGGGATGAGTGCTGGGTCCGGATTGTTTTGGCCCCAAGATTCTCCAAGTGGGAACGGAAATGAGTGACAGCGACCGGTCGCTCTTTTTCAGGCCCTTTGTGGCTGCTTGATGACAAAGGAGGAGGCCCGCCAACTGCGAGAATAACAGGAGGAAGAAGTGAGACGCCTGCACGTCGAGCGCAACACCCGCAACGACGACCTGCGTAGGGCTGGGCGGACTGCTCAACAGGAAATCCTCCAAAGCCAAGTCGGTGACCACGACATTTTCATAACTCCTCAACAGAACGTTGTAGCCGCTGCAACTCTACTAGATACACTGTAATTTGGACCTGATCACTAGGCCACCCTGACGATAGCAAGGATAAAAGCCATGATCATCACCACTGCATGTCAGCAATGTCAACAGTCGGGTGACACTCTCATACCAACCAACAGGTCGGCTTCTCCAACGGCGATCTCATCTGCCTCAACGCGACGTCGAGTGGCCGACTCTAGTCAGCCACACATGGAGTCACGCCAGACATCACTCGGCAACCCTAACAACGACCGGTGGCATCAACATCAAAATGACCGTCGGGACAACCAGGATCTCCGAGCCTGACTACAACGTGATCTCCGGCGAGACATCAATGCACGGCACCGCGAACACAAGGACGATGAGCGTCGCCGACTAGGAGAAGAAAACGAGCACTTCGGCCTCCACCATGAGCGGTTTCACTGTCGTAGTTGGAGTCGGAGTCCTCTTACAGATGAAAGAGTACCGGCCTTTACCCATGAACTGCAACAAGTCGACTGGCCGTCAGGCTTCAAGCCGACTGGAATTGAAAAATACGACGGGAAGACTAACCCTGAGTCTTGGCTCACGATTTACACTCTGGCGATCCGAGCAGCTGGAGGAGATCACAAGGCCATGGCTATCTACCTCCTAGTCGCTCTAGCCGACTCGGCGAGGACATGGCTAACTGGACTTCTTAAGGGGTCAATCGGCTCCTAGGGAGAACTCTGGGAACGCTTCATCGCCAATTTTCAAGGAACGTACGAGAGGCCATCTTCCAAGTACGATCTGTATCAGTGCCATCAAAGGAAGAATGAGTCTCTTCATGATTTCATCAAAAGGTTTTCTGAGAAGAGGAATTCAATCCCGAAGATCAAGGATGAGGTTGTCATCGCTGCTTTTCGCAAGGGAGTTAAGGACACCCCGTTCATCGCTAAGTTCACTCGAAAGCCTCCAAGCTTTGTCAAAGCTTTATTGACATGGCAAACAAATACGCCAACTCGGTCGACGTTGTCGCTGAGGCGCTTGATGACAAAAAGGCACCCTGACAGAAGGAGCGAAAGGACACCGGTGACGCGGCCCCGACTAAGGCTGGGAATCGCAAGCGGAAATCTGGGGACTTCATTGCGGCAGTCGATCGCAACCATCCTCAACTTCCTAGAACCAAAGATTATCAAAACAACAAGTGACATGTTCGGAGGCTAAAAAGCTCAAATGCAAGGATGGCATCCCCACTCCCAACTTGTGCAATACCGAACAGCTAAGTCTCTTTATGATAAATATTTTCTCCTTTATATGATATTCTTATCTAAATGGGTCAGGAGGCAACTCACTTCCCTATGGTTTACTCGGATGCGACTTAATGCCAGTCGGGATCAGACCTAGGGGATGAGATCGTCAATTCCTCACTCAGCCTTGCCAATGCCGTAGCCGCTTAGACCTAATAGGTGTACATACTGCGCATTTTTCTATTTTTACTCTTAACGGTTGCAAAAGTACTTGAGTAGTATAAATTCCAGTCCGTGAAGCTTTGCTCCATGAAAGACGAACTTAAGTCACCCAAAACGCGTGTCTAGGAAAGAGCCATGAGCCTACTCCCGACGCTAGGGGGCTATGACTAGTCGGGCAGAGTGTTTAAATGTAAGAGGTCAACTACTCGGGGAAATTAAATCAATAAGAGGAGGAACACATATTTATATCTATTGTAAAATACATAAATTTTCTTCGGGTGATTGTTTTATACATTAGATGCTACTCTTCCGATATGTTTATAATGCATGGCCCAGTTTCGGATACGTGTAACAGGAACTCATGGCTACGAGCCGATCTCCTATGCTCAGGGGCTGGACTAGTCTGCCAAGATATACCTCGAGTGCATCACTTCAAGAATCACTCGGAATGCTCCACGAGGGCTACTGACCTAGTACTCCCACCAGTCGAGACATGGATATCACCTTTATCTTGGTATGCCCTGTGGGGGGGGCTAATAACCGATCTCCGGCGCCAATCAGGGCTCGGGCATCACACTGTTGGGTATGGTACGCCCCATGAGGGTCGCCAGCCGAATCCTATGCTAATGTAAGGTTCAGGTACCTTATTTGGCCATGACTTTGTTGCATAGGGTATGCCCCGAGGGTCGTCAACCGAATCCTATGCTAATACGAAGTTCGGGTACCTTATTCGGCTACAATTTTGCCAGGTTAGGTATGCCCCAAGAGGGTCGCTAGCCAAATCTTGTGCTAGCGCAACGTTCGGGTACCTATTTGGCCGAAACAAGGATAGAAGCCACTATTGGAGCTTTCAGTCAGAGGTAGCACCAAACCTAGAACCTATGGAGGTGCTCATTATTTTTCAAGACTGGAAGACTCCAATCATTTGATTCCTATTGGAAGACGAACTTCCTAAAAATCGCAACGAAGCTGAGTAAGTTAAGCGATGGAGCAAAAGCTTTATCATAGTCGGAGAAGACCTATATTGTCAATGCACATCTGGAGTTCTCATGCATCGCGTCACTCCTGAGGAGTGCAAGCAAATCTTGCAATCTATCCACTCAGGCATCCGTGGCAACCATGCTGCATCCAGAACGTAAGTTGGAAAAACTTGCAGACAAGGGTTCCTCTGGCCGACTACGGTTACCCATGCCAATGACATTGTTCAGACATGCGAGGGATGCCGATTTTGTGGGCTGTGCTGTGTATGTTGGTTTGGGCCGACTTATTCGGTAATAGGCCAAAGATATGAGTTCGTAAATAGCACGCCCTATTGGGTCGCCCGCTGGTCGCGTTAAAATCGCGATGCAGGTGCTGTTTTACAAGAATCGATTAAATAATCAGATACGCTTCATGCTAAGCCTACAGCTAGTATATACATTCGGGTATCTTGATTATTTTAAGATATTGAGGATATATCCTTATAAGGATCAATAGTTAGTCTCCATTAAAATTAGGGATACAGAGATAGCACGTTGTTTTGAGAGGAATCTATATCTATCTATACTTATACTACTTAAAAGTGGTGGAGGCCAGCAAATAACCACGTTTTGGGAATGTCTTCCCTCAAAGATTGACCTTTGCCATTTCTATGTGATGAGGACATCACCGGCATAGATATGACCATGTTAACCACTTCTAAACCAAAGGTGCAACCACTCTATATGGGGCTTATCATTGATGCATTTGATGAATTGGTGCTGCACCATAAAGTGTGTTTATTTTTATTTTCAGAATTACTTACATGGATCAAGGGAAGGTTTGATTGCATATGGAAAGCATGGAAGGTTAATGAAGTTGATTGGGGACCAAATCTAAGTATTCCTAAAGTCCTCCACCAGGCCACCACGTCACTTTTGGCCCAAGGAAAGAAGGAGTCCAAATTCAACACGTTTTGGAAGTTGGATTCGGACTGTAGGACAGTACCAACTTGCCACGGCTGCCACGACTTCATATGGACTCCGATTGGGGCGTTCTTGTACTTCATGGAAAGCTTATGAAGTCTACTTTCCAACGGATCCAACCTCATCTTCAAATTCCATCCGAGCTGGCCGGAATCATCAAAACAATCTATGTTGGTTCCTGAGTCCGAGTCAAACGGGTGCTGCGCCATCCCCACTTGGGCCCATGGGCCTTGTAACCCTAGGCGGACGTCCCTCCCTGGTCGTATCCCTATTTAAGAGCTGCCGCCTCCCTTGTTACGACTTGGATTTCGTTGAGCTTAGGTTTAGCCCTTGTGCAAACTTCTGTTCTTCAGTTGTGTCGGATGACCACCTGTCAAGACAGCTTCGTGATCCCAACATTGTGTTCGCAATACAATTTATGTTTCATTCATATTCCAATATCAGATTGCCTACGTCCTATTCTTGCTAGTTCTTCGATTGCTCGCAGGGATTGAACCTCGTGTTCAGGTTGATCGCGCCGCCAGCGGGATCAATAACATCTCGGAGTTGGTTCAGCGATTGGTAAGGCGCAAGCGACGTCGTGCGTTTGTAGTCGGATTGCCAGGGTCATCTCCACCCACAAATCGATAGCTATCAACTCATCGAAAGATCGGGCACCTCAGTCTCCATCACTATGAGCTAAAAACAAGAAAGTTGGGATGTCTTATAACAAAATTTGCCTAAATATAGACCGTCCTACTCCCTTTGTCTCAAAATAATTTGATTCCTAACGTTCAAATTTTGACCCTAAAATAAGTTGATTTCTACCCTCGAGCCATGAATCAAAAAGTTTTATCCCTTCTACCTCTTACTTACCCACCAACCAATAGTATTATTTTATTATAAGGGGTACTTTAGTCTTTTTACTCTATACTAATTTTTTCTTATCTTAGTAGGATTATAGGGATGTATTTATTTTGGGGACAGAGATAGCACATTGTTTTGAGAGGAATCTATATCTATCTATACTTATACTACTTAAAAGTAGTGAAGGCGGTGATTCCTAACAAGCGGATTTCTGACCGTCCGATCTCTATATCAATAGCCTAGATCGCCTGCCGCATCCCGCATCAGCGCATCTCCACCTCCATCTCGCAACGCTCCGACGAACCAGATTGCTCCTCTTTGCCACAGCTCCCATGCCCCCTGAGCCCCTCCCTTACCCCGCCGCCAGCACAACCCCTGGTCCCCTCTCCCATCGGAAACCCTAGCTCCTCCTCCACTCTGAAGTGTCGTCGTCATCACGTCGCATCATCGGCTCGCCGATCTTCCGTCATCAGGTCTTGTCATGTCCGTCTCCACGTAGCTGCCGCCACATCCTACCGCCACCTCTCCGTCTACTCGACGAGGTGAAACAGTGCAGCGACACGATTCCGACAACGGTGATGTTCTTCATGCAAGGCGACCTCGGCGGCAACGATCCTCCACGCGTGACCCCGCCGATCCTGTAGCTTCTACGGTGCTACTGGATCCCGGAGGCTGGAGGGATGACACAGCTCATCCAGGATGCGGCGGCTACGGAGCACTAGGATGGACACATGGGCGTGATATAGTAGCAGCGGTGGCCGGCATCGGGGCTCGATGCGGCGGCGAATGAGATGGGGCCTTGATGCAGCGGCCGGCATCACGGGCTTGATGCAGCGGCGGGCAGGCAGCAGCCATGCGGCCATGGCATGAGTAGCAGCCCAACAGGTTGGGGTGGTAGCTGTGGTACGGGCGGCATCGGTGCAGCCTCCTATGTGAAGGTATGGCCATCTTGATTGCTCATGTGTATTTGGTTTTAGAAAAAAAGACTGCTTGATGTGAGGTTCGGTCCCGATCTTTCGATGGAGAAGGTAATCACGATTGGCGGGAGAAACCGACGTTCACGGCCCGACTACAACTATCCACGATGTTGCGCCTTAGCGACCGATACACCGATTCCAGAAGGTGAACGCGATCTTGTGGAGCGCGATCAATCGGCCACGAGGGCTCTCGTCCTGCAAGCAATCGTAGAACAAGCAAGAGCGAGTTGAACAAGCACTGAATTGCTAAATCAAATATGAAGTTTCAATCTGAAAATACAAGAGGTGGGGTTCCAATAACAAGAAGACGGGCGATCTAGTCGACACGCGCGCTTCAAGCGAAGTAGCAGTGGCTAAAACTTCAATCTATCAAAACCCCATCTGTTGTGGCGGCTCTAGAGACATATAAATAGATGGGAGGACGACCAAGAGTGTGTTGGGGTCGTTCTCCAACCCTAGGACGCGCCCATAAGGGCTCAACTTGATACACGGCCCATGGGCCAAAATAAGGTGGCGCAGCACCGTAGACAGAAAAAGGTCTCGGTAGAATTTTGATGTTTCTGGACGATTCTGATAATATATGGATGTGAGGCCAGATCCATTGGAAAATAGACTTTATAAGCTTTCCATGAAGTACTTGAACGTCCAAAACGGAGTCTGTATGAAGTCGTGGCGGCCGTTAGAAGTTGGTGCTGTCCTGCAGTCCGAATCCAACCGGCGCGACTCCCTCTCCTGGATGGTATTCTCCTTGTTCTCCTTGGTTTCTAAGCAACACAAGAGTACACGGGTTTCCATGGTCTAAAGAAACCGAACATGAACTTAAGAGTGAACTTACTTGATGATTTAATTGACGTGCACGGGCGCGAGTCATAGGACCTTATGTAGGTGTAGATGTAGGTGAGGATGTATCGATGGTGTTGATGTCCTCATCATCCCCCCGTTCTTGCATTTGAGTCGTCCTCGACTCTAGTTCATCTTCTTCTCCCAAATATGGCGTCAAATCTGCAATATTAAATGTGGGACTAACCCCAAAATCTGCAGGCAGATCAAACTTATATGCATTCTCATTAATCTTGGACAACACTTTAAAAGGTCCATCAGCTCTAGGCATCAACTTAGACTTTCTTAGCTCTGGAAATCTATCCCTTCTTAAATGTAACCAAACGAAATCTCCAGGTTCAAAAGATAATTGTTTTCTACCTTTGTCACCAGCAATCTTATATTTAGCATTCATACGCTCTATGTTTTCTTTAGTTGTTTCATGCAGTTTTAGCATCAAATCAGCACGTTGCTTAGCATCAAAATTCATCTTTTCAGAAGTTGGCAAAGGCATTAAATCAATAGGAGCACGTGGGATGAAACCATAAACAATCTCAAAAGGACACATCTTTGTGGTAGAATGCAAAGAACGATTATAAGCAAACTCAATATGAGGTAAACATTCTTCCCACATTTTAATATTCTGTTTCAAAACAGCCCTTAACATAGTGGATAAAGTTCGATTCACAACTTCAGTTTGACCGTCAGTTTGGGGATGACAAGTAGTAGAAAATAAAAGCTTAGTCCCCAACTTATGCCATAACGTTCTCCAAAAATGACTAAGAAATTTAGTATCACGATCAGAAACAATGGTACTAGGCACACCATGCAAACGAATAATCTCTCTAAAGAACAAATCAGCAATATGAGTAGCATCATCAGATTTGTGACATGGAATAAAATGTGCCATTTTAGAAAATCTATCCACAACAACAAAAATGCTATCATGCCCCCTCCTAGTCCTAGGCAAACCCAACACAAAATCCATAGAAATATCTTCCCAAGGAACACTAGGAACAGGTAAAGGCATATACAAACCATGTGGATTTAATCGTGACTTAGCCTTTTGATATGTAGTGCAGCAAGAAACAAACCTCTCCACATCTCGTCTCATCTTTGGCCAAAAGAAATGAGCTGCAAGAATATCCTCCGTCTTCTTTACTCCAAAATGCCCCATCAGCCCACCTTCATGTGCTTCCTGTAACAGCAACAGATGAACAGAGCTAGCTGGAATGCATAGCTTGTTAGCTCTAAATACAAATCCATCACTGAGGACGAATTTGTTCCATGACTTTTCATCTTTACAATGTTGCAACACGTCTTTAAAATCAGCATCATGCACATATTGATCTTTAATTGTTTCTAATCCAAAGATTTTATAATCAAATTGTGTCAACAAAGCATACCGTCTAGACAAAGCATCAGCAATGGCATTCTCTTTCCCCTTTTTGTGTTTAATAACATAAGGAAAAGACTCAATGAATTCAACACACTTGGCATGCCTACGATTCAATTTGGCTTGACTACGAATATGTTTCAATGATTCATGATCAGAATGTATAACAAATTCTTTGGGCCACAAGTAATGCTGCCATGTTTCTAAGCTACGCACAAGAGCATACAATTCCTTATCATAAGTAGAATAATTCAGCAAAGGCCCACTCAATTTCTCACTAAAATATGCAACAGGTTTTCCTTCTTGTAGCAAAACACCACCCAAACCAATTCCACTAGCATCACATTCAAGCTCAAAAGTCTTATTAAAATCAGGAAGCTGAAGTAGGGGTGCATTTGTCAACTTACTTTTCAGCATATTGAAGGCGTTCTTCTGTGCCTCCGCCCAAGTAAAAGGTACTCCCTTCTTTGTAAGCTCATTTAATGGTGCAGCAATGGTGCTGAAATCCTTCACAAAGCAACGATAAAATCCAGCAAGCCCTAAGAAACTCCGCACCTGCGTAACAGACTTTGGAATAGGCCATCCTTGTATTGCTTCAACCTTGGATTGATCAACTTCAATTCCCTGCGGTGTGACAACATAACCAAGAAAAGAAACTCGATCGGTGCAAAAGGTGCACTTCTCAAGGTTACCAAATAAACGTGCATCACGGAGAGCATTAAAAACAGCATGTAAATGATTAAGATGATCATTCATAGACTTGCTGTAAATCAATATATCATCAAAATATACCACCACAAATTTTCCAATAAAAGAACGCAAAACCTCATTCATTAACCGCATAAAAAGTGCTAGTGCATTAGTTAAACCAAAAGGCATGACTAACCACTCATAAAACCAAACTTAATTTGAAAGCAGTTTTCCATTCATCTCCCAATTTCATGCGAATCTGGTGGTAACCACTACGCAAATCAACTTTTGAACAGTACAGCACACTCAATTCATCAAGCATATCATCTAATCGTGGAATAGGGTGACGATATCGAATGGTGATGTTGTTAATAGCTCTACAATCAACACACATGTGCGAGGTTCCATTTTCTTAGCACTAAGATAACTGGCACAGCACAAGGACTAAGAGACTCACGCACATACCTTTGTCGAGTAACTCCTGCACTTGGCGTTGAATCTCCTTAGTTTCCTCCGGATTAGTTCTGTATGGCGCACGATTGGGCAAGGAAGCCCAGGAATGAGATCAATCTGATGCTCAATCCTCGAACAGGTGGCAGCCCTGAGGAATCTCACTTGAAAAACATCCGAATACTCCTGCAAAAGGTCAGCAACAGTAGAGGGCAAAGAATGCTGCATATCGGAAAGTGAACTCAAAGCATCTTTACACACCAATGCATAGACATCAGAAGTAGAAGCAATTAATTCATTAATATCAGCTTTAGTAGCAAGCAAACATTTTCCTTTCAAACGTATTTCATTGGTTTTAGCAACGGGTTTGGTATTTTCATGATTCTCACTTTTATTTTTGATTGCTTTAGCTACATCATCACGCACAATCGCTTCAGGAGACATAGGGTGCAACACAATTTTCTTATCATGGTGTAAAAATGAATATTGATTTGACCTACCATGATGCATAGAATCTCTATCAAATTGCCATGGTCTACCTAACAGAATATGACAAGCTTGCATAGGCACAACATCACACTCAACAACATCATGATATGATCCAATAGCAAAATTAATGCGCACCAACCTGGTTACCTTTGCCTTACCGCTATTGTTGAGCCATTGTATGTGGTACGGGTGAGGGTGTGGTTTGGTGCTAAGGGCCAGCTTCTCCACCATATCGATACTGGCTAAGTTGTTGCAGCTGCCTCCATCAATAATCATGCGGCATGAATGATCCTTGATGACACACTTGGTTTGAAACAATATGTGCCGCTGGTTTTGCTCCACTTTCTCCATCTGTGCACTAAGCACACGCTGCACAATGAGGCTTGCATAGTGATCTGCCTCATCAGCACCAATATGCACTTCAGAAGGATCTTCATTACCTGCATAGTTAGCTGCAAGCACAACATTTGTATCTTCATCGATATCACTAGCGGAAGAATACTCACCATCCTCTTTAATTACCAAAGCACGCTTGCTTGGACAGTCATGCTGCACATGTCCATACCCTTTACATCGATGACACTGAATATCCCTAGTTCTCCCTGTAGAGGCAACAGACGCGGTACTCTCGGCAGGGGCTGAACCAACCTTTGTCGACGTGGGTGTGCGACTCACTGAGTTAGTTGGAGTAGTGCGTGGCTTGGTGTTGGAGTTGGATACCGATGGCGCGGGACGGCTCAAGGAGGAAGACGGTGGTGGAGGACGCCGATTCGAGGTAGGGGTCGTGGATGGCTTTTCCTGCAGAAACATTAGTCCTGGAATTCGCGCGTCGTCCCTGCACTTCACGTTCAGCTTTACAAGCAAGATGAAACAAACGGGTTATGTTATTGTACTCTTTATATTCAAGAATATCCCGAATTTCCCGATTTAGCCCCCCTAAAAACCTAGCCATCCCTGCCTCCTCATCCTCCTCTATCTCACAACGCAACATACCCATTTGCAACTCCTGATAATATTCTTCTACATTTTAGCTCCTGTCTCAATTGTTGCAACTTAATTAACAGATCTCGTGCATAGTAAGAAGGAACGAATCTAGCCCGCATGACCCGTTTCAAAGCATTCCAAGTTTGTGGTATGTTATCAGGATTTTTCTTACTAAATTCTATCCACCAGACAGAAGCAAAATCAGTGAACTCACTAGTAGCAGCCCTAACTCTTTTATCCTCAGGAAACTCATGACAAACAAACTTTTGATTAACAGCTATTTCCCAAGTAATGTAGGCATCAGGGTTATAAGCACCATCAAACGGAGGTATCTTAAATTTAATCTTACTAAAAGCATCATTATTATTACGTTTAGCCATACCTTGGCGGTTGCGACGCAACTGTCGACGAAGACGAGCCTCTTGGTCATCGTGTTCTGTATCCGCAGAATACTCATCAAAATTGTCATCATCGTGGTTGCGGTTCAATTGTTGTCATCCAAACGCCTCATTATGGCAGCAAGATTGGCGTTTAGTGTGGCGACTGACGTCTCCAATGTAGCAAGATTATTGTTGGTGTGAATCTGTGTGGCCTCCAATGCTCCTAGCTTCTCATTAGTCACCTGCAAATCTACATCAATTCCTTCAGTATAGAGCCTCACCTTTTGTTCAAAATGTTGTATGATACCCCTGGTGCGAGGGGACTAAATGGCCTCGTCATCGCCAGAACCTGACATGGTTAGAGACACAACAAGAAAAGAAAAAAAAACAAGTGAAGAAAAATAGACTCCCTAACACTACTAGGATGTGGCTACTGCAAGGCTCTCACTCTCAGCCTGTTCACACAAACTCTTACCAATTCTTACCTTGCTCAACAGGAGGGTGACGGCTACCAACAAGTCGGCGACCCTGGAAAAAGTGTATCGGTGCCGTAGCAACAACACCTGTCAAGCTGTAGACGGGTATGTAGAGCTGTAGGATGGTTGAAAGTGTTGCACAAGGAAAAATACTACGTTAGTTATAGGTAAGCTGAGTAATCGTTCAAAACCGGTACCGTGCTGGTCATAGGCTAACAACCGGGCTAGAGACGCGAGCCTGGACACAAATGAATGACACGAATAAGGACACCGTCAAGAAGAAACCGACGATGGAGAAGGTAATCACGATCTTTCGATGGAGAAGGTAATCACGATTGGTGGGAGAAACCGATGTTCACGGCCCGACTACAACTATCCACGATGTTGCGCCTTAGCGACCGATACACCGATTCCAGAAGGTGAACGCGATCTTGTGGAGCGCGATCAACCGGCCACGAGGGCTCTCGTCCTGCAAGCAATCGTAGAACAAGCAAGAACGAGTTGAACAAGCACTGGATTGCTAAATCAAATATGAAGTTTCAATCTGAAAATACAAGAGGTAGGGTTCCAATAACAAGAAGACGGGCGATCTAGTCGACACGCGCGCTTCAAGCGAAGTAGCAGTGGCTAAAACTTCAATCTATCAAGACCCCATCTGTTGTGGCGGCTCTAGAGACATATAAATAGAGAGACGACCAAGAGTGTGTTGGGGTCGTTCTCCAACCCTAGGACGCGCCCATAATGGGCTCAACTTGATACACGGCCCATGGGCCAAAATAAGGTGGTGCAGCACCGTAGACAGAAAAATGTCTCGGTGGTATTTTGATGTTTCTGGACGATTCTGATAAGATATGGATGTGAGGCCAGATCCATTGGAAAATAGACTTTATAAGCTTTCCATGAAGTACTTGAACGTCCAAAACGGAGTCTGTATGAAGTCGTGGCGGCCGTTAGAAGTTGGTGCTGTCCTGCAGTCCGAATCCAACCGGCGCGACTCCCTCTCCTGGATGGTATTCTCCTTGTTCTCCTTGGTTTCTAAGCAACACAAGAGTACACGGGTTTCCATGGTCTAAAGAAACCGAACATGAACTTAAGAGTGAACTTACTTGATGATTTAATTGACGTGCACGGGCACGAGTCATAGGACCTTGTGTAGGTGTAGATGTAGGTGAGGATGTATCGATGGTGTTGATGTCCTCATCACTGCTACTGTTCATAGTTGACTTTTTGTTGTGTTAGTATATGCAGTACTGTATATATTCTTAGTTCAGAAAGAAACCAGTGTTTCTTGTTCTTATAGAAAGTTTGTTAATGTTAGGCCTGCCGGATACAGCCTACAGAGGCAAGCAAATCCCCTAAGAGCAAAATCCCAAACCCAAATGCAAAGGTATAGCTAACTGGTAAGTTGAAATTTGAAATGTGAAAGTGGGAATGGATTGTCTGATGGCTGGTTTTCCCTATTTTCTTATTGCTTGTTTGATATGATAAACTCTAAGGGTTATAATTTCTGTGTATCAGAGAGGTGCCATGATATATTCAATATGAAATTCTGTAGATTACGTATTTCTTGGTCTGGTTGCACATTAGATAATTAACTGAAGTCAAAATGCAATTTGCAATAGACCAACAGTAATAATTGTGCGTACTCATGTGCAGTGCATGTCTTGTACAGAATTTCAGTGATTATGTGTGGTTGTTTCATGCATAGGTGCAATCGCTAGAATAATATTTATGCACTGTACCAGCTAGATGCTATGTTTGATACATGGACATTGCTCCAAGTAACATCAGAATCTGCAGGTAACATATACCTTCTATTTTCTTCATGAAAATTTATCAATGGTTTAGCACACCTTTAATAAAAGCTATGATGTCGACGAGCAAGGGTTTATGGAGCACACTACCATTGCACCTCGCCTTGTATAAATTACCTGATTTTCTACGTAGTTAGGACATATGATAAAATTAATGTTGTAATGCAAATTTTATGTAGATGTCTGTGAGTTAGATGTGCCAATTTTGGATTTATCCTGGTAGTGCAGCAGCTAAGAATGCACCATATCCATGGAGACAAGAACAAGAATGAAGTGTACAATTTCAAGCGCAACAAACTTGGTATGTTGCATTCTTCTAATTTTATCAAGCAAACTAGATTTATGATATTATGAGGAGGATGATTTTCTGTTTGAATAATCAAATTTGGAGCGCATCCAAGACTAATGGTGACTTAGAGGAAATCAAAATAGTAATGTGAAGATGGAGTTAAAAGCAAGTACATGCTCATGGATAGATTTCTATATTTTTTTAGAGATTATACAAATCTCATTTTGTAAGGATGGCCGAACTACAGTTGCCGTTAATATAATTGCTTTTCCCTGAATGAATTATTCTAGGTTTTCTGGCGGCATGTGCTATGATGCTGCTCAGCCTGAAGAGTTCTTTGTATAATTACATAAAATAAATAAAAGCATCTGCAGATAACAAAAATATGTCATGTTCTACTGCTCTATAGATTTTTTTAAAAGGAAATTAAATCCTAACTGAGCAGCCAACGTAATTCTAGTCATGACAAGACTATGATGACTGATGGTGTATAGCTAGAATTTTTATGTTATTTAACACAACATATGTGAAGAATTGTTGGAATGCTATTTAACCTTCGAATCCAACCTATGATTAAACCATGTCATTTCTGTATTACAAAAAGCATAGGATTGGTGTGGGTGCACATGCCCATCTTCATGTTTTGGTGAATTTAAAGATCTGCCATTTTCTACTACTTAATATATCTAATTAACTTGGCAAATTAATCTGATTTGTTATAATTTTATTTTGTTCTGATCAAGCAGAAATCTCCTCAACAACATAACTAAAACCTTTTTAGAGAGTTTGGCAAGACAAGTTCTTCCTGAAATTTAAGGTTTTGTTCAGTTGGAGACCTTCAAATCCTCAAGAAAATGAAAATACCCCAATTTTAGATATTACATTTCCATGCAATGTTTGATTGCTTCAGATTCATTAACATCAAGAAATAAGTTAGGCTGAGATAACATTTTTTTAAATATAAGAAAATTGATGTTATAAAGCAGAGATAAAATAAAAGGAAGCAACAATGTTTTTCCCAGGTTGTGGATGTCTCAATGGCATCACAATCATTGGTTGCAGACTTGCAGGCTTGCAGCAGCTAGCATTCTGCCAATGGTGCCGCGTTGCTGCTTTTCCAGTCTTCACTCAACCATAAAAGGCTGAGATCAGACGCTTACCAGCTTGGTGCTTGCTAGGTTAGAAACCTTTGAAGTTTTATCTAATACTCTACGTTATTTGATCCATTGAGCCATATGTTTGTAGGATCATATATGTAGCATCACCAAGCATACATATTAATGTCTGAATCCAAAGGAATGTGTTATGTATGGAACACGGTGTCTATGAAACTGATATGCACAATGTAATCATGCTTGGTAAGTGCAATGCATCCGTTCTTTTTTTCAGTGATTTTGAGTGAATATATATATGTGTACTATTATGAACTATGAAAGATTACAACAATTTTTAACTAATTTATATTCATCATCCCTTGAAAATATTGTGAACTTTGCACGTAAAGACATATGTTGGTCAAATAGGCATGGTATGATTGATCTTTTGTGGTCTTTATGGCTTTACCTCTGCTTGTGACAAAGCAATTGTTTTAAGTTTTCAAGAGAAAACCTTTTGATACTGAATTTCATTTTATATCTTTTTAGAGTGAGTAGGAATAAATACAAAAATCAATGTCAATTTTTGGTCTAACAACTATCAACTATGTGTTTACGTAGCTGATTTGACCTGATAAAAAATATTAGAGTTGCTCCTATTATAACGCATGGGCTAGTATCCATTGAGTAGAGATTATCGGAGGATGGAACTCCAACCGCGGGGAGTCTGGGGACCCCCCCTTTGAGGTTCAGCCAGGGAAGTTGTTCACAGGACGGCTGCGGCGTCCGGTCGAAAATATGCTCGGGCCCCGAGAGCCCGGGCTGAGATGGCACACAAGGGAGACAGGAGGAGTATATAGGTTCGGGCCACGCGGAGGCGTAATACCCTACTCCTATGTATGTTTGCTATGTGGGAGACGAATGTGGTTTGTTCTTACAAGGAGTTCTCGAGGGATGCTCAAGAGCTCGCCCTCACTTGGGAACGAACTCAGTCTCTTGCTTTCTGGAGCAGCTCGGGAAGCTCTACTAGAAGCCGGACTCGAAGAAGAAGAAGAACCTCCGAAGCTGAAGTCGAAGACCAAGACCCCCTTTTCTCCGCGGGCATGGATCCTCCTTTCATAGTCTAAGGGGAGTCCACAGTGCCCGGTACATAGCTTTTCTAGGTACCATATGTCTTGTCGCACGCACGCGGCCGCCTGCTGAGCCACGCTGGAGTTGGTTCGGCATGTCTTGTCATCACGTCGCTCGGCTGCTACGGGTGGCTTGGTCGTGGAGGTGTGACAGCGCACGCCATCGCTGCCAGTGTGGAAAACTGAAGCCCACAAGGAGCGGGCTCACAGGGGGTCATCATGAGAGCCCACGCATGCCCGACCGGGCGACAGGCGCGCCGCGCCCCGTCGCCTCATCATTAATGCGGGTAGTTGGAACAGTTGGTCCGCTCGAGTCAAGCTTGGGCCCGGGCAGAGAGCTCGTCGAGCCCTCCGTGCACACAAGCACGAGTTCCTCGGGGACGAAGCTGTGGGCCCCTGGCCCGGGGAGCGCACCCCGGGCCCGGGAATGCCCCAGTAATGTGCCCCGGGGACGCGACCTGGGGCTGGACATGCCCCGGGACTGAGAAGGTGGCTCCTAGGACCGCGGGGCGAGGCCCGGGCTCGGGAAGGTCCCCGGGACGCGGGGCCCGAGGGGGTGGCTCCCGGGACCGGGGTGCGAGGCCCGGGCACGGGAAGGTCCCCGGGACGCGAGGCCCGAGGGGGTGGCTCCCGGGACCGGGGTGCGAGGCCCGGGCACGGGAAGGTTCCCATGACGCGGGGCCCGAGGAGGCGGATGCGAGCCGTCGTCGCGACTCGCCCGGGGAGTGTGCACCAGGGCCAAGGCAGTGCTCGTGCCTAGGTACTTAGCGGGAAAACGGCCGTAGCCGGCCGTCACCGGTGCAGAATGTGGGCCCCGGAGGAGCTGACGTGGCCGAAGATCCACGAGTCCCCGGGGTATGTGGGGCCCCTAGTCCCGTTTCGCCGACAGAGATATATTTAACCTAGACCTGACCGGACCGAAGAGCAGCAACCTGCTCGGCCAGCAAGTCGGTGGCCCAACATGTAGCAAACCCCTCCTGCGGCTCATGTATCAAAATCCCTGTCGTTCCATCCATGGTTATTAGGACTAGACCGGACCGGTGGTCGAACCGATAAAAACCGGAACCAAAGACTACAACGGCTCGGTTTACTTAAAAGACCACCCATGCAATCGAACCGCTAAAAACCGGTTGAACCGGCCGGTTTTTAACGAAACTGCTGAACCTGCTGGTTTTATTGGAACTGGCCGGTTTTTGCTTGTGGACCTTGTTACCCCTATTTTTTTAATCACACAACTAAGATATGGGCAAAATCGTAAATGTTTAGTTTTTAGGGTTGCCTGTGCTGCTCTGCCTTGCCTAAATCGATCCCCATCAAAACAGATCGGCGGCGGCGGCGGAGGCGCAAGCGCAGGCACACAACGGCGGTAGCGGTGGCAAAGGCGCAGGCGCGCGACAGCAAAGGTTAGCTGGATGGTAAAGCTAGTAAAGCTTCAGCTACACGGTATCAATAGCATTATTAGCTGGATGTTGATGAGGTTGGATTTGTCTTAATTTCATTTAGTACATTCTGATTGTAGGTAGAATTAGGATACAAGTGGGGCGAACCAGACCGACTCTTGACTCATCCTAGTTCTACTTGCCAACTAAATCAAATAAATGTATGTAATTTGGAATGCCAATTGAGTGAGGACTGGAACATCAATAAATTGGGATGGTGAGATCAACAAGTGTGCGTCCCTAAACTGGAAAAATAAAGTCTCAAACACATGAGGTTTTGCTATTCCTACAGGAAATGAACAAATTCTTGTGAAAATCTTAGCTTAAATACATAGATATTTCCATAAGATGCAATTCATTCATATAACTGTACAGCTAGCTTCATGGGGACAATAGGATTGCATCCATCTTACCACATTTTGCATTTAAATTAATTTAGGTTGGGGCATAAAGACCATAAAACATTTTATGCCATATTTGAACATTTAATTGTTCTTTCTGGAGTACTCAAGTAATAGTTGTGCACGATGCAGGTAACAGCAATCCTGTCGTTCGCGGCATCATGCTCAGCAGCAGGTGTAGTTGTTCTCTTCGATAGGGACATATACGCTTGCAGAGGCGCAGGCGCGTGGCGGCAGGCAGAGGCACGGCCACATAGCAGCAGCAGCCGCCTTGACTGACGCTGAACGGCACGCCATCTCCCATCTACCATGGCTAACGGTTAGTACTCAGACTTCTCAATCTCATGTTCTCAGATCCTTAAAATATTTATATGCTTATTTTTTTCTATAAATCGACTGTATATGTATATATATTGCTCCGGTTCAATATATTTTATGACCGGTTCAATTCATCTGGTCTAAAACTATCGAACTAGCGGTCGCCTGCTGAGCCATGCCGGAGTTGGTTCAGCACGTCTTGTCGTCACGTCGCTCGGCTGCTGCGGGCGGCTTGGTCGTGGAGGTGTGACAGCACACGCCATCGCTGCCAGTGTGGAAAACTGAAGCCCACAGGGAGTGGGCTCACAGGGGGTCATCATGAGAGCCCACGCATGCCCGACCGGGCGACAGGCGCGCCGCGCCCCCTTAGTCAAAAGTTCTCTAACCGCGCAGGGAGCGGGCTCACAGGGGGTCATCATGAGAGCCCACGCATGCCCGACCAGGCAACAGGCGCGCCGCGCCCCGTCGCCTCGTCATTAATGTGGGTAGTTGGAACAGTCGGTCCGCTCGAGTCAAGCTTGGGCCCGGGGCAGAGAGCTCGTCGAGCCCTCCGCGCGCACAAGGCGCCGAGTTCCTCAGGAGCTCGGCTCCCGAGGGCAGCGAGCTTGGTAGTTGCCTGCCCCGGGAACTCGGTCCCCGATGACCGCGAGCAACTGAGCGTGAGTCTTCCGGGCCCGGGGGCCCTCCATGCCCTCGAGCGCTACTGGCCCCGGGAGCACAGCGAGGCTGCGGGGAAAGACTGCTAGAGAGAGAGAATAAGAAAAGATGCCCCGTGTGGGTTAGGTATGGCCAAAGTGGTAAGCTCGTACGTTTTGACTCGTCGGGAGCCCCTCGGGAACCGACCTTGACCGGGCATGGGGTCGCCAGGCAGCGAAGCACCCAGCGCCTCGGCGGTGGCCAGGGAGGAGCTAGCCAGGCCGGGCACCGCAGCCCGCCCCAGGAATCTAGGCTGGCCCGACGGGGAGTTATGCCCGAGACCCCGGAGCATCGACAGTGCCCGGGGCGTGGTCCATGACCCGACCATCAGGCCTCAGCAACCGGGGCAGCGCTAACCCAGCGGCCCTCGCGCCAGGCCCTGGCAGATTCCGCTTTGCCCCCAGGGCCGAGGAGAACGAAACACATGGCCATACAAACGGGGGAAGAATAGAAATTGAGCAATGTTTAAAGTGGGATAAGATTACGTATCTGGATGTTGAAAAGGGTGGTGTGGCTCCGCGAGCACAATCCTGGGGCCAGGAGCGCTACCAGCGACTGGACCAAGAATTCGCGCCGGGAAAAGACCTGAGTTGGGGGCCCCCAGCCAGCGTCGAGGTTTGGAAAATCTACTCAAACCTGCTGGAGATGGGTCTAATCTGCACACGAGTGAACTGTGAGGGTATTTGGCTCGTTCCTTTGTCTATTCCATACTACGAACCGTGACGTCGACCACCTCCCAAAGGCGTCCTCGCGGTCACGACCGTGCGGAGGAAAAGATTATGCATAAGCATTTCGCCCCCTACCTCCGGAAAAAACCAAGCCTGAGGCTAGCCAGGCAGGACACCGCAGCCGCCGGGGCCCGGGGAGCCGCGCGAGGGGCGCCGCCACGGCCCCGTGGCTGGACAATGCCCCGGGCTTAGCACGTGGGGATACGGTAGCTCGTTGGTAGGGAACTGATGATAATGCGCAAACCCCAACCGCCGCACGGGCGCGGCCCGAATATGCCCCCCAGGCCCTCGAGATGTGGTAATATCCTACGTCCAATTGTCGTGTATTTCCTTTGAGGAAGTATGATTATGATGAATCTTTGTATGTTCGCTTCTATGAGCTTATGCCCTCAAGGGGCACCTTTCCTCCCCTTATATACTGGGGGACAGGGATACAAGGTAGGAATCCCAGCCGAACTACGGCCAAGGGATCTCCTCTTAGAGATATAACTTATCCGACTAGGACTGTATATTCCTTATCGTACAAGGCTTAGTCTGCCGGCTTCTATCATATCTCTAATTACAAGGCTAGGCCCATCCTCTATCCGAGTGGCCCATATGCTTGTCATGAGGTACCCGGGGCCCATGGCCTCCACACTTAACATCAAGCCAGACATCAAACTAGTCAAACAAGAACTACAGTGCTTCGCATAGGACCGAAAAGATGCTATTTGGGAGGAGATAACCAAACTCTTTGCAGCCGGGTTCATCAAAGAGGTCTACCACCCGGATTGGCTGGCAAACTGTCGATGTTTTACACTGGCAATAAGAATATAGGGCTACTCTTCGGATCGAAACTCGATGGACTGCAAAGGAACACGAAAAGTTTATACTGGTTCAGGCTCTCGAGATGAGGTAATACCCTACGTCCAGTTATGGTGTATTTCCTTTGAGGATGTATGATTATGATGAACCTGATGATTCTCTGTCCGCCCTCAAGGGGCGCCCTGCCTCCCCTTATATACTGGGGATAGGGTTACAAAGTAGGAGTCCCAATCAGATTACGACCAAGGGATCTCCTTCTAGAGATATAACGTGCCCGACTAGGACTGTACTTTCCTTATCATACAAAGTTAAGTCTGCTGAGTTCTATCATATCTCTAATTACAAGGCTAGGCCCATCCTCTATCCGAGTGGCCCATATGCTTGTCATGAGGTACCCAGGGCCCATGGCCTCCACAGCAGCCCCTAAGACCTTCATAGTTGAGTCACAGCTGATACCGAGTGCTCATCCTCCACGGTGAAGATTTCCCGAGTGCATTGCTCGCGAGTACTCTTTGCCCGAGTGCTTCTTCTTCCCAGGTCCTGCTTCATGTCAGCTGGCAGCGAGGCTATGAAGGGCTCAAGGTAGAAATATGAATAGTGTGCACCAAATAGGCGCACCTATTAGGTGTAGCCCCGACTTTGTGCTTAATTGTGAAACAATTAAACATAAAGTCAAAGATCTTTAACCTTGTAGTCTTTCTCGAGTAGTGTACTACTAGTATATGAGACTCTTTAGCATTATGTAAGCTGGAATGATTTTATATTCTTTCCTAAGTAGTATACCACTCTTCAGCTTCAGTCAGCTGGAACAATGTTTTCTCATGGCAATTGTTGGCTAAGCATGTAAGCCGAGTACCACTTCATGGATTTTAATCCAATATGTGGTCAGGTGTACTTGAGAAATACCTACATCCCTAATTTTAATGGAGACCAGCTTGTGATCCTTATAAGAATATATCCTCAATACCTGGTGAATAATACAGATATCTGAACACATGGGTTCAGCAATTAGGCTTTTATGAAGCATATCTGATTGCTCAATCGGTTTCTGTACGTAGCACCAGCACTGTGATTTTAACACAGCCAGCGAGTGGCCCATATTGAGCGAGCTACTGTAAAAACTCATATCTTATGGCCTAGTGCCAAATTTGCAGGCCCAAGTCCACCTATTAGCACAGGCTCTATAAAAGTAGGGAGAGAGAGAAAAGATTCCCTCATCTTCTCCAATCCACCAATCATTTTGGCTTCCAGCGTCCGTGCTGAAATTTCGCACCTCGCCACTTTAGGGTTTGCCATTGCTGGCACTTCCCGCTTGAAACTCGGGCGATCCCACTCCACTGCATGAAATCCAAGCCCCCAATAGCATTTCCCCCAAATCTCCTCACCTCTAGCCATGCCGAGAGCTTCGGAAATCCCGGAGGTGTCTGATGAGACCTGGCCGACATAGGATTGTGGCTCGACTAAGTTGAAGTACTTGGAGAAGTTGTTGAGATTGCAGAGCTGTGAAGTCATCCATTGGTGTCCGGCTGAAGGGGAATCGATTCTTGCACCCCAATCTGGTGAGACTATAGTCTTCGCCTCTTTCTTTAACCAGGGTCTTTCTCTTCCTTCCTCGGACTTTCTTCGCCAACTTCTTTCCTTCTATGAGCTAGAGTTGGTGAATCTAAACCCCAACTCCATCTTGCAAATCTCTATATTTGTAACTTTGTGTGAATGCTTTCTAGGCATGAAGCCCCATTTCAATCTGTTCAGATATCTGTTTCACATCAAACTTCAGCCCTCCAAAAACAAAGTCCAAGTGATTGGGGGGCCGGTCTCTAGCTTAGGAACGAGATGAAAAAGATCTATATCCACGTTCCCTTGAAAACTCCTCTTAAGGCCTAGCATAGAGAGTGGTTCTATTGTTCTAATCCTAAACCACGCCTTCCCCTTTTTACTGGTTTGTCACCGGAGGTCATGCCCAGCTAGTCGTCTGTGCCAAGTTTTGAGAAGGTGGGCCAAGTATATCTATTGATTAATAAAATTGACAAGCTAAAAATCTCTGGATTGACTGGTCCTTGGGTGGCCAGATGTTTCTTGAATCGCCGCATCAGACTCCTGAAGCTGAGAAGCCACTTCAGCTGGGATTATGAAGGCAAAAATGATCCCAGTTGAGAATACCCAGATTTGACTGACAAGCACAAGGTGACCTACATCTTGCTCAATTATTTCGCCAACGGGGTGGTCAAGACAGAAGATGCAGAGTGAGCCACCGTGGCTTATAGCTAGAAAAGGCCTCGTCCAGAGGTAATGCTTGCTGATGTTAACTTGCTGTCCATCTATGATGAATGCTTGTAGATGTGTATTTTGGATTGCTCTACAATATATGATGTATATTGTTAAATCACTTGCAGGAATGTGAGGAGTTTGATGACGACTCCCAAACTTTGTCGGCCATCAAATCGAAGAAAAGGCCATTGAGTCCTTCTGTCGCCCAACCCAGCTCGAAGTGGGCTGAGAAGAAACCTGTCAAGACCTAGGCAAGAAGAGGGCTAGCAAGCCGAGTGCTGCAGCTGGGAGCCTGAAGATAAAGGACTGCCAATGTGACTCCTAGGCCGCCGGGTCCAAAACCATCGTCTCCAAGCCTGAGACCAACACTAGCAGGTTCAAAAACATCGAGCCCAAGATTGGCACCACCGAGCATGAGATCAGAAATGTTGAGCCAAAGAGCGGTGCCACCGAGTGCTTCAACGCCCCAGTCGGCCGTCGCGGAGGCTGGGCTGACCAAGAGCAAAGTGCCACCGCCGACTACCGTGCCGACTAGCACAGCAACCAGCAGCTCTCCACCGCTGTCATCTGGAGCCCCCTCGTGGAGGTTCAAGACCTCCAAGAGGTAAGCAATCTTGATTCTTCTAAAAATCTTGTTTAATGTAGTAGCGTCTTGATATTTGACTCATCGTGTAGGAAACGAGCCAACATTGATCTCAAGGAGACCACACCAATTGCTCCTGTTGTCGAGCTAGCCCCAGCAGAGCCAACGCCAGCAAGCTCATCTGCCGAGCCGATGACTGCCCCAGTTGCAGAAACTAAAGCTGTCCCGACAGCAGGACCGCTAGTGTCGGCTAACTAAGGGGCGAATACTGAAGCTGTTGCTCCAGCCCCTGAGCGAGTCTCCGAAGCCCCAGTAGCTGCCGAGTCAGGGGCCAGGACCTTGTCGCCATCCATATCATCGTCATCTTCAGATGAAATGGATCTCCCTAGACTTGAAGCTCCTCCCCGCAGGTTCCCGAGAACATTCCATTGGGTATCTCCCGAGGGAACCGTGGAATGCTATGAGCATGATGAAGAGGTGGCGGAGAGGGAGCGTGAAGTTCTTCTTCATGCCGCAATCGCCGCATCCCGGGGAGTCCAGGTGTGTAGCAAGCCGTGCTATGCCGAGCTCCCGGGGCGGCAGGGGCCGGAAGACGGACTTAACCGTCCCGGGAACCGAGTTCTCGGGGTGGGCAACTCTCACGCTCGCTGTCCTCGGGGACCGAGCCCCCGGGGCAGGCAGCTGCCCTAGGACCCGGAAAGGGGACTTAGGCGCTATGGCCGTTCGCGGCTACTGGCGCTCGATGTCGGATGGCGCCTGGTACTCGGCGTTCCCAGTCCCGGGAAGTCAAAAAAAAACAACAACAACAGCAGCAGACGGACACAATAAGCAAAGAGCGCAAGCACGAGCGGAGGCCGGGACATGTCATCGTCCGGGGGGAGGTCACTCGTCTTCCTCGGATCGGACCCCGGGTGGTGTCAGAAGACGACTGCCGTCTTCCTCGGACTCCTCGTCGGTCATCGGCTCCACGAGGTGCTCGCCATGGTCGAAGAACCCTGCCACCGTTGCAGCGGTCTCGGCCACGGCTTTCCGTGTCTCCTCGCGAACCACCACGGCTTTCTCGCGCGCGGTGATCTCATGCTCCCGGGCTGCGAGCCTGGCCTCTTGGGCCCGGACGCGTTCTTCCCGGGAGGATATTTCCTTCTCCCGTGCCTCCATCTCGGACCGGTCGCGGGAGGCCTCGTCGGCGGCGGATTTGGCAACGCCCTCCAATTGGACGAGGCGCCCCTCTGCCGCCTCAATCTCCAGCCGGCGGGTCGCCACGAAGATCTCAGGGGTGACCGTATGGGCGGTGAGCTGCTGCATCACCATTGCGATTGCTGCCCGCCCGCTCTCTTGATCCGCCCGGACCCGGGCGGCCTCCGCCGCTTCCTGTTCACCGGCAGCAAAAAAAGTACCAGGACCCGCTCCCCCCTTGCGGGAGACGGCTGGGCCCTGGCATCCCCCTCTTCTGTGGCTGCAGGGATGTCAGTTGGTGCGGCGACGCAATCATGGCCGTCGGTAGCCCCATCTCGTCTTCTGTCAAACCAGGTGGGCCCCGCGTCCCCTCGTTTCTCAAAGACGTGGCCCTGTTCCTGCCCAGAGTGGGTCCTGGTCGAGCAACAGGGCCAGGGGCCACTGTCGGCGAAACGGGACTAGGGGCCCCACATACCTCGGGGACGCGTGGATCTTCGGCCACGTTAGCTCCTCCAGGGCCCACATTCTGCACCGGTGACGGCCGGCTATGGCCATCTTCCCGCCAAGTACCTAGGGCCCGAGCACTGCCCGGGCCCGGGTGCACCTTCCCCGGGCGCGTCACGACGACCGCCCGCATTCACCTCGAGCCCCCAGTCCCGAGGGCATTCCCGGGAAAGAGCGCTCCCCTTGTCCCGGGGCACGGCCCCGGGGCGAGTTCTCGGGGCACATTACTGAGATATTCTCGGGCCCGGGTCTCGCCCCTATCCCGGGACCCACAGTCCCGGCCCTAGGTCTCGCCCCCCGGTCTCGAGGCACATTACTAGGACTTCCTGGGCCCGGGCCTCGCCCCCGGTCCCGGGACCCACAGCTTCAGCCCTGGGTCGGGTCTTGCCCCCTGGTCCTGGGGCCCACAGCTTCTGTCCCCGAGGAACTCGGCACCTTGTGCGCGCAGAGGGCTCGACGAGCTCTCTGCCCCAGGCCCGAGCTTGACTCGAGCGGACCAACTGTTCCAACTACCCGCATTAATGGCAAGGCGACGGGGCGCGTCGCCCCTGTCGCCCGCTCTGCCACGCGTGACGGCTTGTGACGGCCCCCCGTGGGCCCGCTCCCTGTGCAGTCAGACATATTTGACTAAGAGGGCTTCATTTTTCCACACTCCGGCAGCGATGGCGTGCGCTGTCACATCTTCACGACCTAGCCGCCTGCAACAGCCGAGCAACGTGACGACTAGACGTGCCGAACCAACTCCGGCGTGGCTCAGCAGGCGGACGTGTGCGACAAGACATATCGTACCTAGAAAAGCTTTCTCCTCACATGTGAGCTGGGGATTGTGGACTCCCCTTGAACTATGAAAGGAGGATCCATGCCAACGGGAAGGTCTCTCTCTTTGCCCGGAGGGAGGCTTCTGGAGGTGTTGAGCTTGTAGAGAGACTTAGTCCCCAAGCGAGGGCTAGTTCTTGAGCACCCCTCAAGAACACCTTGTAAGAGCAAACCACATTCATCTCCCACAGAGCAGATACACACAGGAGTAGGGTATTACGCCTCCGCATGGCCCGAACCTGTCTACTTCTTCTGTCTCCCTTACGTGCCATCGTCCCGACGCCGCAGTCGTCCTGTGAACAACTCCCCTGGCCGAACCTCAAAGGGGGTCCCCAGACTCCCCGCGGTTGGAGTTCCCTCCTCCGACAGTCGTATTTTTCGATTCCTGTAGGCTTGAAGCCCGACGGCCAATCGACCTCTTGTAGCTCCTGGGTGAAGGCCGAAACGCCTTCGTCTACGTGGGGGCTCCTGCTCCTACTACGGCGGTTAAACCGGTCGTGGTGGAAGCCGAAGCGCTCGTTCTCATCCTCCAGTCGGCGGCGCTCATTGTCTTCACATTCACGGTGCCACGTGTTGATGTCTTGGCAGAGATCGCATTGCAAATGGCTTTGGAGATCTTGGTTGAACCGGTGGTCGTTCTAGGGACGCCGCCGATTGTTGTTGTTAGGGTTGCCGAGAGATATCGGGCGTGACTCTGCGTGCGGCTAACTGGAGCCAGCCACTCGGCGTTGTGCTGATGCAGATGAGACCGCCGTTGGAGAACCCGACCGGTTGGTCGGTATGAGGGTGTCACCCGACTGCTAGTGCTGCTGTCATGCAGCTGCTGCAATCATGGCTTTTATCCTCGCTATAGTCAGGGTGGCCTGGTGATTAGGCCCGAACTGGAGCATGTCCAGTAAGGTGGCACGGCCACGACGTTCTGTTGAGGCATGATGAAGATGTCATGGTCGCATTTTGGTAGCATTGTCTTGTAATTTAAGTTTTTGGGCTCTAGCAACATCATCTTGCACAATAGCCTCTGGAGATATAGGATGTAGCACAATTTTCTTATCATGGTGCAGAAAAGAATACTGATTTGATCTAGCATGATGCATTGAATCTCTATCAAATCGCCACGGTCTACCTAGCAGAATAGCACATGCTTGCATAGGCACAACATCACACTCAACAACATCACGATATGATCCAATAGAGAAATTAATTTGCACCAGTCTAGTTACCTTTGCCTTACCGCTGTTATTAAGCCATTGGATGTGATATGGATGTGGATGCGGTTTGGTACTAAGTGCAAGTTTCTTGACCATGTCACTGTTGGCCAAGTTGTTGTAGCTACCTCCATCAATTAATCATGCGGAAAGAACACTCTTTGATGACACACTTTGTTTGAAACAACGTGTGTCGCTGATTTTGCTCTGCCTTCTCCATTTGCGCACTAAGCACACAAGCTCTTACCAATTCTTACCTAGCTCAATAGGAGGGAACGGCCACCAACAAGTCGGCAATCCTTGAAAAGAGAGTGTATCGGTGTTGTAGCAACAACACCTGTCAAGCTGTAGTCGGATATGTGGAGCCGTAGGTGGGCTGAACGTAGTGCGCAAGGAAGTACTAGTACCACGTTAGTTACAAAAGCAAGCTAAGAAATCGTTCAACGGCGGTACTGTGCTGGTCCTAGGCTAGACCATGCTAGAGACATGAGCCTAAACACAAGCGTTGTCACACGAATAGCTAGCAGCAGTGTAAAAGAGAGCAGCAACTAAAACAAACCCCTCTATTATCTTTTCTTTTCTTTTCCTTTTTTTTTGTAGAAGGTGCCTCAAATCTGTAAATTCAATGCAAGGTTCTCATAAACTCATTACACCCATGCACTTTTTTGACCAGGGGTATATAGGTAAATAAAAAATACTCTCTCTCTCTCTCTCTAAAGTAGGTAAGCTGTGAAGAAAGGGGAAGCGTTGGGTTTGATGGTGGTGGTTCTGGTAGTGGTTGCAGATCTGGTGGTGGCGTCGGTGACGGTAACGTGAGCAGAACTCAAAACTCTAGTGGCTAACCCTAAGACCAGCAACATGACTCAACCGATGCAAACCAAAGACTCAACAAGCCCTAGCTAAGCAGTACTAATAAAAGGCTCAAAAGGTCTAGGAAAAAAACGGAAACAGATTAATCTACTAAGTTTTTTTTTGGCTTTTTGTGGACTATAGGGAATTCATTAAGGATAACAATAGATCTCTCACCGATCAACCTCGACTCTGATACCACTTGATAGCATTATTGGTCCCGATCTTTCGATGGAGACATGTAACTCGATTGGGGATAGAGACGACATTCACGACCCGACTACAACCGTCCGAAGAGGCTGCGCCTTGGCAACCGATACACCGACTCCAAGGGTTGCTCGCGATCTTGTGGGGCGTGAATAACCCGGCCACGAGGGCACTCGTCTTGCAAGCAATCGAAGACCAAGCAAGAATAAGTAGAACAAGTACTGAATTGCTAGATTAATATGAAGGTTTCGATCATAAACATGACATGGTGAGGTTCTGAAGTCAAGCGAGCGGGCGACCTAATCGACACGTGCGTTGCAACTCAAAGTAGCGACGGCTTACTTGGAATCAACAAAAGCTGATTGTTCCTAGTGGCTCTAAGCCCTATTAATAGATGGGAGACAACCACAGGGGTGTTGGGGTCGTACCATAACCCTAAGATGCGTCCTTAGTGGACTCAACTTGATACATGGCCCATTGGGCCAAAATAGGGTGACGCAGCACTGTGGACAAAACAAGTCTCCGTATTAAAACAACTATTGCAGCCGACTCTGATTAGATATGGATGTGAGGCTGGATCCATTTGAAAGTAGTCTTGATAAGCTTTCCATGAAGTATTTACACACCCGAATCGGAGTCCGAATGAAGTCATGGTGATCGTCACAAGTTGGTGCTGTCCGACAGTCCGAATCCAGCCCGTGCAACTCCTCTTCCCTGTTGATCCTCGCCATTGTTCCTAAGCAAAACAAGAGTTCACACATTTCCATGGTCTAAATAAGTTGGACACAAACCTAAGAATGAACTCACCTGATAGTTGAGTTGACGTGCACTAGCACGAGTAACTGGACCAGTAATTTGTACTTGTGGAGGTGTGGATGTATCGATGGTGTTGATATACTCATCACCGTAAGTTATTGACCAGTACCAAATGTGACAGCCTTCAATTCAAGTTACAAAACCATGAATTTGAAACAAAAGTTAGCGTGGTTCATGTACAATGTTATGATCTTATTTTAGGCATTGACTGGTTGTCAAGTTTTGCTCAAATCATAGTTGACTGGAGTAAAGGAATGCTGAAACTCAAGCATAAAGGCAAACAAGTGATCTTACAAGTGCAAGATGTCACAGCTGAACTGAAGGTGTGCCAGGGAACAGTTGACTT
The DNA here is from genome assembly GCA_003991445.1 of Oryza meyeriana var. granulata. Classification (NCBI taxonomy): domain Eukaryota; kingdom Viridiplantae; phylum Streptophyta; class Magnoliopsida; order Poales; family Poaceae; genus Oryza; species Oryza meyeriana. Next base: position 74,065 of record RYFJ01001864.1, on the reverse strand, counting down.
GCACAAGGAAAAGAAGAAAGGCGAGTCTTTGCTTTGGCAAAAAGAGAAGTAAGCGAAGCTAGACTAGAAGAGAGATTCATCCTAGGCTTTGCTTGGCCAATCTATTAGTATGGCATCCCTTCTTAGACATAGGAAAGCTCAATGTCTTAAAGACATAGGATGAATCTCCTTGTAAATTCGATTAGACGACCGCTTCGCCATGTACAGAAGAGGAAGCCAAGAACTTCTTCAACGATTTCAGAATATGGCCGCTAGTGACTTTCTTATTGCTAGGTATGGTATTGGCTTGAGTCAACTGCACAGCATAAATCTCTCTTTGATGACGAACGAAGTCAAAAACATGAATGGCCTTGAAAACCAAGTGTTTTCCCACACCTTTTCTAAATTTACTTAAGAACTTTTGGGCGAAGGATACACCGGAAAAGAAGAGGAGCCTTTGTTCGTTTGGCATTCGTTGGGGATTCATTGCTCATTCTGCGATTAGATTCATTGCTCGTCGATCTGGTTTAGTAAAAAGGTTTTTCTTTTTGAAAACCAAATTCATGCCCAGAAGAGGATCCTCTATCTACTCTCGAAGCAGTCGTCAGCCTAAGCTCAGGTTTTAAATCCTTACGTTGAGCCTACCCCTTTTTTGCAATAGAATCCCAAGAAAATAGACTAAACAGTGAAAGTGGCACAAACCGGGATATCCTATTGTTTGGAAAAACCCATTACACAATCCCAGGAATGGAGCGTAGAAGGTATGAGTTCGAAGCTTAGCACATAAGCTTTAAGGAGGAGAAGAATAGCTGGCATTCCTTCTTTGCTTTAGGCACAGTCGATCAAGGGGATGACGAAAAATGGCAGAGAATGTAGAAGATAGCCACAGACAAACGCTTTCGCCAAAGACGGTTACGGCAGAATAAGCTATGAGGTTTGGATTGCGCAAAGCACAAAAATGCCTTTCTATTTTACACTATAATACAAGGATCTGGTGAATACGCCCGCTTCATTGGCCAGGAATGAGAGCTAGTGCTCTACAGGGGATGTTTGAAGAACATATCTAACTAATATAGACTCCGCTGTTATTGAATCCCCGCCTCTTAAATCCAAGCCAAGTGGGAAAGAAGGAACTGTTTTCAGGAATTGAATCAATAGCAAGGGGTCAGATAGCCTTTTAGCCTCTCTTCCCAAAACAAGCCAAGGACATGATCAATCTATTGCCTCCCCTCCGGCCACAAGTAGATATTTTGTATTGAATAGTGTCAATCCCAAGCAACAGTAAAGAAGAAAAACTCTGGACTAGGCAAAAAAGCAAGGGCAATAAAGCCTTCAATCGACATCAAAACCGGGCTCTCCTCGGCACTGGAAAAAGGCCCTTGAACTTTTCTGGCTTGTTATCCTCTATTGTCCTCTACCATCTAAGGTTCATTCTCCAATCTGCTCTGGTCTATCATCTGCTCCAATTACTAAACTACAAATATATAAAGAATATATAATGGGGGTATGCAATAGTTGGAAGCTGTTGCATTACCTATAGGCCCCCGGTGTTACCACCTACTTGCCTATAGGGCTTGACGATCAGAGACGCCTAAAGTCTTATGGTCTCAGGCCTTAGAGAACAACGAGTGCTCTCCTACACCTCCTTTTCCAAGGGAAAGTGTAATCAAAGGGTAAAGAAAAATCACATCTTTACACCCGACTAGTTAGGACTCTCCTAAAACTAGAGGCATCCAATTAAGTCCTCTCTGTCCAACATAGTCACAGCCCTAACAGAGCAAACCAAACTTCATCAATACTGGATCAGTCTGATTTACTTTCCATCCGATTATAACTACAGGTGGATCGAGAGCTCGTGCAAGTAGCACAAGGGGATCAGTACCCATGTCCAAGTCCATATTCAACATCCAATACCATTTCAAGTATTGGAGCCACTTCTGCATCTGATTCCTATATAGCGAGTGTTCCATAAAACACCGTGTGTTGAAGTTGTTTCATCGCCTCAGGCGATCAAATCCCTAGGTAATGGGACCAAGCAACATGGCCTCACCTTACGCCCTATTAGATTAAAGTTTCTATTTACTTGCATCGGGTTCTCACTTCTTTCCTACTGAATTAATAGATGAAAGACGTCAGGCAGATACTACCCTTGCTATTGTTTCCAATTGAATGAGAGTCTATAATTGCTATTAACTGATCAATTAGAGTACTGAACCGTGGAACCTTATTGATTCACTCCTCGCATACTTAACTACACGTTTTCTCTTTGCAACCAAGGGGAGCTACACCACGCTGCTCTCCTGCCACTGACTTGCTACCCCTTTGATTTCTACCAATGAACCTTCCCTAAAGACATGTATTTCTCCTTCTAATTCACCTTCCCCAACGGAGTATTCAACCAATCCATTCCTAGAACCATGTCATAAGCAACCAGTGGCAATAGCCTCAGTTTAGCTTCAAATTCCACTCCTTGCACCTTACGGGAATGGTAGTAGGGTTGTCGAACCATCGTAGTGAGCGGGGTGTGTTGACAGCTTTCACACGGGTAGGACTACGTGCTAAAGTCGATGGCGAAGAAGACAGGGCTTATCGGGAAGAGGGGGGTAGTATGAGTTGGAGGTTTGGTTGATTTCATTCCTGAGTCTTCTTTCTTGCATTCCATCGTTACTTGCGGTGCAATCTAGAAGTCTCAAAGTGAGAATTGATTTCACTTCTTCCACTGAGGCTTGAGGGCTTCACCCATTTTATAACCCCAAAATCCTAGAGGTAAATCATTATTTTATCCGTTTCTGTGCTCATGAGAACTAACAACAGATTGTCACCAGCGTTTGCATGTACACAAAGGAACTACTGAGTTATGTAAAAGCCGGTTTCATCCCACCATCTCAGGAACGAGATCTATAGTGGCAAGGCGGTAACGGCACAGCATAAAGAACTCCCTAAGAGCATGAAGTGAATATCCTACTCATCATCCTTGAATTGGTAGTCAGCCTAAGCATTGCCGTGTACTTTGCAATATCCGAATGTGGGTCCGTTCAGTTGGAACACGACTTTGAAGCGTTCTGACAAAGGTGGAGATAAGATTACTCGAATGATATAACGTGGATAAATAAAAGGAATGAATGAAGTTGGGATCAGAAATTAGTTGCATTGGTGGTGTGGGTAACCAAAGCAGGAGATAGGAGTGTTTGTTCCGCTAAGGAAAGGAAGGTATTCGTCGTAGGATTGAGCTGAGCCAGGTATGCCACATCACTAGCTTGCAAGCCCAGGTGATTTCTGCATTACCAATCGAGCCGAGGAACCAACATAGTAAAGAATAACCTACTTGTTTCGTTATGCTATAGCCACCTAATAAAGGGAAGATTCCTATCATCAGAAGAACTGGATTGAACTATCTTAAGTTCTTGCTATCCAACCGTAACTCCTTGATACACCACCTTTCTTACCTGGCTTTCTGAATAGGGCTAGATTCCCTCTCTTCTTCTGCATCTTCTCTTCTTTCCAATTCCAGGAAGCCTTCTCGTCAAAAACGACATCTCTGCTAATTATGAGCTTTCCTTCTTAAAATTATATAGTCAATATCCTTTTGTGCCATCAACATAACCAATAGCTCACTCTTGTCATCCCATTTTGATCTTTTCTCGGCTGGTACATGTGCATAGCAAACACAACCAAATGTGGCTGATTACCGGCTTCTCACCAAACCATGCTTCAAACAGTGTTCGGTTCAGAACTGCCTTTGTCGGACTTCTATTCAGAATAGAAACTGCTGTATTAACAGCTTCTGCCCAAAAAGTATCAGGCATACCTTTCTCCTTAAGCATTGACTTTTCCATCTCGACTATGGTCCGGTTTTTTCTTTTAGCGACACCATTCTGTTGAGCACAGCATGATGCTATCAACTGCCTTCAAATACCATGTTCTTGGCAAAATTTTTTGAAATCATCCAAGGAGAATTCCTCGGTCACTTCGCAACACCTTTGCAGAACCTTGGAACTCCTCTCTTAAAATCTCCCATGCTTCCTTCAACTTCGTGGCGCCAATAATTCACGAAAACAAGCTCTCTGCAACACCCTACTGAATTAGAAACAGGGCTCTGGCGTCTCTCATCTGATCTTCTGCCAGAGTCTTCTTCTGCTCCGGCGTGAAAACTTGGTCAGCGGCATACTCGGTATAGCCGTTCTCAACCACATCCTACAATCCTTGCGATAGTAGCAACGTTCACTTTTTTATCTTCCTCATATCATAGTTTTCTGCCGCAAACATGGGAATCATCGACTGCGCCATACTGGCGCCAACACCTGAAGCCATTGAATCAAGTGGCTTCAAACTTCACGAACATGACTTGCTACTTCGCTACGCCTGACTCGAACCTAGGGCTCTAATACCAGTTGTTGGAGATAATGGAAGGAAGCAACAAAACAGAGAGAGGATCAAGTGTAATCTTAACTACACCTCAGCTCTTATACAAAAGCTTATGTTACAATACATGGTACCAGTCCAATTTATAGACTAGCAAACCGACACAAAGTCATTATTGACTCAAGTAACAACTATTTTGATTTTGTTTACAGCTCATTCCTAGCTAAGACATGCGGATCTCCATATAAAATTTGACACGTCTTCTTATGTTTTACCTCCATTGACCATCTAGGACATAACCAGCTCATTGAGCTATTAGCAGAGTTCAAATCATCTTTTTTCTCCTCAATTAAATGAATTAATAATCCAACACCTAGAACCAATCAGTGGACTTTGTCCCCAGAGACCAAAGAACGGCCGTATGAGACTTGAACCACCCTGCCATAACCTAAACTCTCCTATGAAAAACCAATACCCCATAGAATGACCTATCTTTTGATTAGGGCCAACCAAGATCTGATAACCAAATAAACCAGGACAGCATCCTGAAAAGTGAAGTGACAGTTCAAGTCCATTATTATCTCAATCCGTATGTACATTTTGCTTTCTTTCGCGCGGGAAGCGAAAGACCTTGCTTGTTGCAGCGAGGAATCGTGAAATTATCCTATGAACTATGCTTAGCGCTGCTCTCTATTCTTTTCCTCGCTGGGTCAGGTTTCTGACACTCGTGTTCATCTTTTAGCTAGCTTCTAGAGGTTGGATGCTTAGGGTCTTTTAGAGAGGAGTCTTTTTTTCTATGCCTTGTCCACTTGCTTGGAAAACAACATGCTCTTCCTTTCCAAAAATGTTTATAGACTAAAAAGGAACCTTTTTATCTTGTGCACTTTGATGTGCGGGGACCAACACCTACTACACCTACAATGGGTGGCAATATTTCATCCTTTTTTATGATTTTTCTACTTTGATTTGACTTGGATTATCTTTTCAAACATCGCTCAGAGCTCACAAAACTTTACTTTGATTTGATTTGAAAAAAAGCAATAACAGTTTTTTTTTGCTACTAGAATGCTGCCGAGTACACAGATTCCTCTTTCGTTTCAAGGAACAACAAGCATTTTAGGGAAGGATTATCTTTTTATCAAGCTATTATGATGCTCGCTTCTCTTCGGTTGGATTCCTCGTCATTAAAGGAAATTGTGCTTCTTCAGTTCTACATTAAAATTGTGAGTAGATTCTTATGTTTTAAGCTGAGAAACTTGGTTTTGGGAACTTTGTGGGAGAAATAGAGCCATTTGGAGCGGAGGGTAATCGGTTTATGACAAAGACTGTGCTTTCAAACACGACACCCAGGGGAATGGAGGCTTTGTACATAGTTGCAAGACGTTGCTCTACAATGTGTCGGTGTTGACGCTCTGCGAGGCCTTTTTGCTTAGGAGTGGGGGGACACGATTTCCAGTGAAAAACAGTGGGAAAAGTACGATTAACTCTGTTTTTTCTTCTTTAATTTCTCCCCGCATGGGCTCACCTATCAGCCTGGGCAATGGCCATTTGCCTCAAGTACTCATATGCCAGGATCTGCCACTTCTTAAACGAAGTCTAAAGATTGAAAGACTTTGGGCAATGTATGTACACTAGGGCCTCTTACGCTCTCGAGCTAATCTACTCGTGGGCCAAGATCGTTCATATCCCATACCCGCTTCAATAGGCTACTCACTAGTACGTAAAGTTGATCTTGAAAAATAGAAATTAGTGCTTTAATAATTTAGGGATTCTATGCTATGATAAGCCTATCACCTGACTTCATACCTTTCGCTTAGCTCAAGTGACTACGTGCCTATCGCTTCGCTCGATTGACGACTACTTACCTTTGGTATGGTTATTTAGAGACTCACACTTGAGAACTTTTAGGAGTGGTTCTAATGTTAGTCAGATTGACTTCTTCCTAACGCGACGAGTAGATCAGAAGTATTTCAAGCATTGTAACGGTGATACCTGGAGAGAGTGTAGCAACCCAACATAGATTTTTAGTACTCTATCTTTGTATTAAGAGATGGAAGAGAAGGAGCAAGGGAGCCTAGGATTAGGTGGTGGAATTTGAAAGGGGATAAGCAAGTTATGTTTAAAGAGAGAAAATAATTAATGAGATGGAGTGGAAGTTAGGTGAGGACGCTAACTCAATGTAGAATGAGATGGCTCATTGCATCATGTCAGTGGCAAAAGAAGTTTTAGGTAAATCAAGAGGAAACAGACTGACCGAACAAAAAGAAACCTTTCATCTTTCTACTATATATATAAATATGATGAGTCATGATCTGGCCTGCTCGACCCAATCATGACTATGGGACCTTTTCTCGATAAATGCTTTTTTCTTGTTTAAACTTGTGTAAACTCTCTCTTTTTCTTTTCTTAGAGAAGCGCAAGATTCCCTTTCTTCCTAGAACACTAATACAATTGCACTTTCTTCCTTGTCCCACTAACCTATTATTTTTTTTAAGAAAGAATTTTTAGCTTGAACTATCAATACTATCCTAATTGATTGCTAGAATGGAACTTGATGTAACTGGCAGGGACCGCTTATATAGAACGCTTGTAGGGAACTGGAAAGCAACCTGCTCTGCTTGAGAAACGACCCCGGAGACCATCCTGATAGACTATATCTATGAACTTCAAATAAGTCCCTACTTTCCTAATAAGGGTACTGGCTCGCGAGGAGAAAAAGAATTGCCCTACAAAATGACTCTCCTAAAATCAATGTCTGGAAGTCCTTATAAGATAGGTTAATATAAGATATGCTTAACACTTAGGCTTAGCAAGAGGGACTGGCGTGTGAGACCAAGATCACCATAGATTGATTGTGCAGGTTGGTAGTACTCATTTTAACTAGAAAGAGGATATTATACATGAGTAGTCACAGTCCCAAACTCCCGAGAAGTCTTTTTTACTTAACTCTAGGACTTGCTATAAGGATGGATTGCTTTTACCCTAGAACCCTCTATCCCGATCTTGAATTGCGCTTGGCGCCCCCGGTTGGGCACAAACCCAGGTAGCCCCTAAACCCGGGCTCAGTCAAGATCGGTATCTGAATCCCGCAGCAATCCCTCCTGCGCAGGTGGAGAAAAAGGGGCAAAATCTTAGTGGCCGACCTAATATGTTGGCTCCACTACCTGAATCTATTCCCCTTAATCCTCCAAGCCAATCAATGCCCCATACCCTTATCATGGTCAGTCCCATCTTTAGTGACTCCCATGGTAAGGGGTCGAGGGAAGTGGTGTGGTGGGCCCCCTCACTTTTTTTGGAAAGAAGACAGGACGAACGATAAATTCTTTTGAATTTTTTTAAGAATCTTCAGAAGATGTCTTTTCTAGTAAGAATAGAGAAGATGTCTCATCTAGTAAGAATACACTTATTTGTGATCCTCCCTCTATGACTGCTATTCCTATACTATCAGAAAGTAGACTATCCTAAGATTCGAGTTGCGATCCTCAAGGAAATAAGCTTGAATCTAAAAAATACTATTAGAGTGGGGAAACTTATCTACCAGCTCTTTCATTGAAATGAACGAATTACTGCTAGTAATTTGAGAATTCATTTGTTCAAGGTAATGACACACCGCCTTTTGGCTTGGTTCAAGCCAGCTTTCCAGCTATCAAATTACCATGAGAGCTCTTGGACTGTTGGACCACCACTTGATGGAGACTGAGGTGCCCGATCTTTCGATGAGTTGATAGCTATCGATTTGTGGGTGGAGATGACCCTGGCAATCCGACTACAAACGCACGACGTCGCTTGCGCCTTAGCAATCGCTGAACCAACTCCGAGATGTTATTGATCCCGCTGGCGGCGCGATCAACCTGAACACGAGGTTCAATCCCTGCGAGCAATCGAAGAACTAGCAAGAATAGGACGTAGGCAATCTGATATTGGAATATGAATGAAGCATAAATTGTATTGCGAACACAATGTTGGGATCTCGAAGCTGTCTTGACAGGTGGTCGTCCGACACAACTGAAGAACAGAAGTTTGCACAAGGGCTAAACCTAAACTCAACGAAATCCAAGTCGTAACAAGGGAGGCGGCAGCTCTTAAATAGGGATACGACCAGGGAGGGACGTCCGCCTAGGGTTACAAGGCCCATGGGCCCAAGTGGGGATGGCGCAGCACCCGTTTGACTCGGACTCAGGAACCAATATGGATTGTTTTGATGATTGCGACCAGCTCGGATGGAATTTGAAGATGAGGTTGGATCCGTTGGAAAGTAGACTTCATAAGCTTTCCATGAAGTACAAGAACGCCCCAATCGGAGTCCATATGAAGTCGTGGCAGCCGTGGCAAGTTGGTACTGTCCTGCAGTCCGAATCCAACTTCCAAAACGTGTTGAATTTGGACTCCTTCTTTCCTTGGACCAAAAGTGACGTGGTGGCCTGGTGGAGGACTTTAGGAATACTTAGATTTGGTCCCCAATCAACTTCATTAACCTTCCATGCTTTCCATATGCAATCAAACCTTCCCTTGATCCATGTAAGTAATTCTGAAAATAAAAATAAACACACTTTATGGTGCAGCACCAATTCATCAAATGCATCAATGATAAGCCCCATATAGAGTGGTTGCACCTTTGGTTTAGAAGTGGTTAACATGGTCATATCTATGCCGGTGATGTCCTCATCAATTTGCCCTTCCCCTTACGAGCCTATGGGTGAAAGTGCCCCTCCAATTGCACAAGTCTCTCCAGTCCCAGGGGAAAATCAATCCAGTTAGCCAATTTTGGAAAGCTTTTTAAAGTGCTTTACTAAAGAAAGTTCTCTTTCAGCCATTGAGCAAGAGCAAGTATTCAAGCAGGAGTAGAAAGCTTCGATGCATTGGAAGTTCGTTCTTCTACCTGCAAGTTCTGTTACAGCAATTGGGAGTACCCTTTTCACCGCAAGTTCTCTTACATTTAGTAAGCCAGCAGCGAGGGTGCCAACTCTTACGAGATCTCACCCCGATTATAGTGAGTGCTTATCCCTTGATCTTCCCCTTGGAGTGCCAATTGTATAAGAAAGTCTTAAGCAAGTATATTGAAAATCTTAAGCTCATCTAGTGCCAGTGCACATCACTCTATTCCCTTAGGGAAGCAAGTCAGCAAGTGGGACTTTAGGTAAGAAAGAATCATTCTATCTAGACTCTTTCTATAGGGCGTCGCATTCATTCCTCATGGGAGTGTAGGATTCCGATTATCTATAGTATTAGTACCCATAGCGTAGATCCTCGAAATCTTATTTTTTTTAGATGATATGGTGTACTCTCTAGTCTGGGGATATGCTATAGTATATTGCACGGGACCAATGCTCTTTACAACCCCGGAGTAATACCTATGTCTAGTGGCAGTCCCTCTTAAAGTGGCCATAGGGTGACTGTATTAGGCCATTGACAATTAATATATACTACTTTCATTGCTCCTCTTGGCATTCTAGGAGGAGGGCCATTTCTACTTCCATGGAACCAGTTGTTCCCGCGATTCTAGTCTGTTACGGTGCTGGTAAAAGGGGGGGTCTTATGGACCAGTTCTTTCTCTTACTTTCTTAGTAGCAGATCCACCATGGAAAGAAGGAAACTTTCATCTGGCTCACCTCGTGTGACTTCTAGCTGTGCCTACAGAGTCAAAGAACCTGCTTCAACGAATAATAGAAGGTATCAGAAACCCCATTAACCTTTAGCTGATCCTAAAGCCACGGTTCTTGCTCCTAGGTACAAATCTATGGTGTAGCACCGCCAATCGTGGATGAGCACCTACATCGATCTGTCTCCTGACAGGTTTCTTTTCAATCAACACAAGCAGCAGGTGTAGCTTTTCATTCACTCGCTCTAAGCACGGGAATAGAATAAAGGTATGGGTCCCCCACCTTACCATGCGTTCTGTCAGACCAATTGCTAAAGAGTTTTATTCGATTTGAGTGTCCACAATCAAGAGATGGGCCTTTCTCAAATTGAATAGCCAGTATTGTGGCATTTGGATCTGTCTTATTGACTGGCTTTGGTTGAGCAACCATTGCTTTTCTGGAATGGCAACTGTGCCTACATAACTAGTCTTCCTCTTTTCTTGGAAGTTAGTAGTATCAGACCATATGTAGTTCTTAGCCCCTTTTGTTAGGCCAGTTCCTTTCGGTGTTGAGTTCCTTACTGCCCCAAAACTGTATTAAAGTGGCTTCTTCACTCCAGCACAGAAGTATTCTGGTGTGGTGAGCCCGATTTGATTTGTTTAATGCGGGCCCTCCGTTATTTTATGTGATAAGAAAACGAATGAAATCAGAAAGGCCATCATTAGGGCAAACAATGCAATAGCTTCGGTGAGAGCAAAGCCCAAAATGGCATAACCAAATAATTGTTTTGCCAATGAAGGATTTCGTGCCACGGAATGAATCGAAGAACTGAGGACGTTTCCAATACCGATAGCAGCTCCGGCTAAAGCATTTGTAGCAGCTTCGGCACCTATTGATTTAGCTCCTTCTAACATGTCAAGTCATGGAGACTTGACTTTATTTCACGCTTTTCCATCACTATTCTCTTTCCTTTCCTTTGGATTTCTCGTTGATTCCTCTTCTCTCGAAAATGAGCGGTAGACTGAACACCCACACAATCTCGATTTGACATGAGAGAGAGAGAGATGGCGATGGCAGTCTCTCTCTCTCTTCTTTTTTTGGGTCAACTACGATATTATTGACAGGCAAAAACCAATGTTCAATTCATACTTCAGATCGATTGGATCTTGAATCAAGCCTCGAAGAATTCTATGGCAATTCATACTTTCTAACCTTGCTTTGATGACAGGAATAGATATTTCCACGATAGACTTGATCTTGTAGGTGGAGCAGCACAAACCTATGATCTTTCACTAGATTCAGCAGGAGATAAGTGGAATGTGTTGCTGTGCTTCATATAGATATAGTGGAGTGGCAGAATATATATATAGTATATTAAGCTATCCTCCACTATCAAACTAGGGGGCTATCCCTTTTAGGCTTTGGATTCTTATCTTCCTACAGCACCAACTTCCTACTACTATCCCTTTATTCTGGGGCTCGAGGGTCTTGGATGGTAAGATCACTAACCCCAAGCACCCTTACCCTTTGGCTTGTAGAATTCCACTACTTGAGCTTGCATTCCCCACTAGATCAGTCTACTATACGGCATGCAGATACATGAACTGGATACTATAATCCCGCTTTTCTTTTCCCTTTGCTGCTAACTTCTTGGCCCTTCTTGCTCTGCTTGCTTTGAATTACATCTTGCTTGGGTAACACATTTTAAGTAAATTCTACATGTCAATGGTCTGAAAGAGTGTTATTGTACCTACTAAAGAAATGAAAGGCCGATTACTTCTCCAGATAGCGGATTCTAGGAAACAAGCAATACTTTCCTAGCTCCGCCGAAGAATAATTCTAATATATAGAGATAGGAGATAGGGGAATCTTCCCTTGCAAATCTCTTCTTTTAGTTGATAGAGTGAGGTCCACATATGGTGCATTTGATTCCCATGCATGCTATTTTCGTGTTCATGATCCATCTTAGCCTTTTGGATTCCCCTATTGGTAGTACCCACTAGTAGATGTGTGTTTCTATGGCATAAATAGTTCCTGGACTTCCCTTTTCTTTGCACTTACTTCGACTTTGATTTGTCCCTGGGTCTCACCACTTCCTTCCTCTTGGCGTATCAATAGTAGACCTAGCTCGTAGTCACTTGCATGCTTTTTACTTCTCTTCTTTGTGTGATATCGCTATTTGATTTTCTCCATCTGCAGAAAGATGATACGTGACTTCCATTGTCTGGCTTTGATTGTGTCTGCATCTGTATTCGCTGATTCTTTAATATTGTAATCAGTTCAGTGTCAGTTTACCAGAGCTTCTGCTTCCCCCTGTGGCTTGAGCATAAGATTCGCCTTTATTATTTCGGCTTTGGCTGCCTTCATCCCCCTTTATTATTGGTGCTATTGCTACTTGCCCAAGGAACTATAAGAACCAGTATTGTTGTCTTCGTATTTGATTGTGTGTTTGCTTGTTTTCATATCATGTTATTTTTTCTTTTCATTTCGTAACAATTCTCTCTATCTATTCTAGGATGAGCCATGATTCCACTACAACCATCAGACATTCATGCTCCCATCCCTCTATCTTTGTTTCGCTAGCAGCCCTACCGCGTAATGGAAAAGTGCTCGCTATCCAGCCAGTCATCTGAGTTCCCGCTTCCGTCTAGCAAGAACTTCTTACTTCCCGGTGCCAACTCCTTGCTTTTAGTTGACATTAGTAACATTCGTCTTCATCTTCCACACCGGCATCAACAAAAAACTACTACTCCTCTGAAATGGCATATTGAAATTCATTCATTCACATCACATCCGCTACCAATCCTATCTTTACCTTTCTTTTTCCAATGGGCAGATAAAGGTCATTCTATGCTTTTTATTGTTAGTATAAACCTTGCATGTCTAACTTTAGCTAGTCTGTTATACTTTGGATTCTTCTGCATGCGCATGAGCACCAACGTGTGGAAGCCGTGCGCTTAGGAACTCGGCGAGAATAGCTCGCGGCGTAGCTGAACTTGCAGACGCACGGCGTACGTTTCTCGGTCGTGGGGATGAACGCGATCAAACTGGGAGTACGTGGGTAGCGATCCGTAGCTTCCGTTTGCATGTTGCATGGTTGTTTGCTTACAATAAAAGGAGAAGAAAACCTCAGAAAAGCTGCAGCTTCATCGTAGCACAAACCACTGTCTCTCGCTAAACTCTGTCTCCGTATTCTCTATAGTATATTGTTCATAGAGTTCGCCCAAGCTCTAGCGAACGATCCTAAGAAGAAATCCTGACAATTGGTATCAGAGCAAGGTTTAGGGCCAGGACACGCGATCGTGCTTTAGAAGCAGCGCTAATGCCTCGCCGTCGCTCGTCGTCTCCGACGGAGCGCACTCTCCCAGGTTCCGGCGGCCACGCCTCGGGCAGCGGTGGGAACGACTGCGGGCTGGTGATTCATCGCGTGGTTAAGGAGGCGGGAGGCTCGGCCAACTATCCCGTGCTAACCAAGACGAACTACAACGAGTGGTCACTACTCATGAAGTGATAGCTGCAGGCGCGATGCCTCTGGAGCGCCATTGATCCAGGCGGCGTCGCTGTGGAGCTCCATGAAGATTGGATGGCGCTGGACGCCATCTGCAGCGCCGTCCCCGCTGAGATGATCTCGACCCTGGCGACCAAGGAGTCGGCCAAGGAGGCGTGGGACTGCATCAAGACCATGCGCGTCGGGGACGACCGCATCCACAAGGCCAGCGCGCAGAAGCTGCACGCGGAATACGAAACCATCGCGTTCTGCGACGGGGAGTCGGTGGAGGACTTCGCCATGCGGCTCACCGGCCTCGCCACTCAACTGTCGACACTCGGCGATCCGGAACCGGCCAACAAAGTCGTCGAGAAGTACCTGTGTGTCGCATAGTCCAGGTTCTCACAACTCGTCCTTTCGATTGAGACTTTACTTGACATCTCCACGCTGTCACTCGAGGAGGTGACCGGAAGGCTCAAGGCGGTGAAGGATGCCGGGCAGGCCTCATCCTCGTCCTCGGCAGGCGCAGCAGGTAAACTCTACCTCACAGAGGAGGAGTGGCTCGAGCGCCACAAGAAGAAGGAGCAGGAGGCGCGGCGAAACAATGGTGGATCGAACAACCGCGGCAAGCGCCGCAGTGGGCAAGGACGTAGTGGCGGCGGCGGCACCGTGTTAACGCCAAAATTTGGCACGGCTCGTATCAGACTCGGTTAAGGAAATATCAGCCAATGGAAGCTAATCTGGAAGGGACCGAGCTTGAGAAGGAATCGTGAAGACCGCAGTATGGCAGTTAATTACCTTATCAATTGATTAGGTAGTTTTGATAATTTTTAGGAAACCTGATCTCGTATCTGATCGGGGCTTGTTAGTTTACCTTTTCTAGTTAGGAAAGTCCTGTTCTGTGTCCTATAAGGACTGTAATAACTCGGGGTATATATACGTATGCCCGGGGACCTTGTAAACTATCTCTCGATCAATTAAACTTCGGCGCATCACCACCCTTTCGACAGGTTCTTGCTTCTCGAGCGGGGCTGCATCGGTTAGGTCCGAACTCCTGCGAGAGGGTAAGACTCGTCACCCCTTACCCAGGTGTATCTACCCTGTCTACGGCTGCATTGGTTCGGTCCGACCTCTTAGGCCGATCAGGTATACCACATCACGCGTGCGTAGATCTTATCAGTTTACTGGGGGAGATTTATCATCAGTTCGTGCTGCATCGGTTAGGTCCGACCTACTGAACTGCCAGCGATAAATCGTTCCTGCTAGGTTGATGGTTTTTGCGCAAGCGTCTTATCGGAATGCATAGCCGGTAAGTTATCTTATTATATCACAGTTGCATTAGGTCTATCGGCTTGTTGAGGTTCCTTTACTATTATCGATCTGTGCTGCATCAATTAGGTCTGAACTACTAGATCGATAATAATAGATTTATCCTTGTTGAGCCGATCGGTGCATATGCGACGTTCTATCTGAGCGCTTAGCCGATAGATTATCTTTTTATAAAGCCGACTGTATTATCCTTACTGTTTTAGTCATCTATATTATCATCGGTTTTCTAGCCGATGCACATGTATTTCCTCGGCAGTCGGCTGGTTTACTGTTTTGCTTATCTATTTTATCATCGGCTTCTAGCCGATGCACATGTTATACTGACAGCTTATCCATTTGTTTATAGCGCTATCGGTTTCCTAGCCGATACACAGGTGCCATTGGCTATCGGCTACGAGAAGTCTATATCAGCCCGTATCGGCCGATAGCCGATGTGCAGTTGCTGCTGACCCGGGCACGAGCACAAGCGAGGACCCGGGAACGCGAGTACAGGCGAGGGCCCGGGCACGAGCATAGCAGCGATCGGCTGGAAGGAACCCGTATCGACTTATTGGCCGATTGGATCAGTAATCAGATTTCTTCATCTCCTTGTCAATTGCGGGGTCAAATTGACTGGCACGCCTACGAACCTCAAATATTTTAGGACCTGCACTGGAGCTAAGCAGATCTCCCAGGCCTTCGTATGTTCAATCGCATCAAACCAGATCATCAACAAGCTTCTTGGCACACCCGGTGGTTTTTGGTGCGAACACACCGGGACCTCGGACGGATCAAACTCTGGGACAGCCCGCAAGGACGACAAGTGCCGCAATTGCGACAAGCTCGGCCATTGGGCCAGAGATTGCCGAAGCAAGCCCAAACGGGAGGAGCAGGTCCATGTGGTCCAAGATGACGAGCCCACACTCATGCCGCTCACGGGCGGCTGTGTTGACGAAATTGACATGAACCGGCATACCGGTCAGACCGCGTTTGCAGCCAGACCGACGCAGCTGCCGGCCGGTCAAACCGCGCGCGCACTCATTGGATCCGAATCGGAGCACGGTCCGTCAGCACCACCAGCGCCGCGCACGCTGTTGGACACCGTCGAACTGGTGGAGAAGAAAGTGTTCGCGGCACTGGATGATGCCGCGGAACGCGATCCCCGAAGTTGGATCATCGACTCCGGCGCATCCAACCACATGACTGGTTGCTAGATGGCCTTCTCCGACCTCGACACCAAGATCACCGGCAACGTTCGGCTTGGCGATGGCTTAATCGTCCGTATCAAGGGCCGCAGCACGGTGCTGTTCGCCTGCAAGAACGGGGAGCACCGTACCCTCACCAACACTTACTATCTCCCTCGACTCGCCGCCAACATCATCAGTGTCGGCCAATTGGATGAGACTGGTTTTGAGGTGAAGGTAAAACATGGCGTGATGCGCGTGTGGGATGAGCAGCGGCGTCTGCTTGCCCAAGTTCCCTGAAGCCCTGGCCGGCTCTACGTGCTCGACATCAACCTTGCACGGCCGGTCTGCCTGACTGCGCGAGCAGGAGAGGATGCGTGGCGTTGGCACGCCCGTTTTGGCCACGTCAACTTCACTTCGCTGCGCAAGATGGGGCGAGAAGCACTTGTGCGTGGTCTACCGACCCTGTCGCAGGTGGAACAAGTGTGTGAGGCGTGCCTCGCCGGCAAGCATCGACGAGCTCTGTTCCCATAGCAATCTCTGCACCGTGCCACCGAGCCGCTCGCGCTGATCCACAGCAACCTATGCGGGCCAATTACGCCAGCGACGCCCAGCGGCAACCGCTACTTTCTCCTCCTCGTCGACGACTATAGCCGCTACATGTGGCTGACGCTTCTCGCCCCCAAGGACGCCGCACCGACTGCTATCAAGCGCGTTCAAGCGGTGGCCGAGAGGAAGAGCGGGCACAAGTTGCTTGCGCTCCGCACAGACCACGGAGGAGAATTCACCGCCGGTCATTTCAACAAGTACTGCGCCGAACTCGGGTTGCGGCGCGAGCTGACGGCCCCCTACTCACCGCAGCAGAACGGCGTCGTCGAGCGCCGGAACCAGTCCGTGGTGGGCATGGCTCGGAGCATGCGCAAAGCAAAGGCTCTCCCAGGTATGTTTTGGGGGGAGGCGGTGAACAAGGCAGTGTACTTGTTGAACAGGTCATCGTCCAAAAGTATCCGCGGCAAGACTCCATGCGAGCTCTGGAACGGCGTTCCGCCGGCTGGTCACCACCTGCGCACGTTCGGATGCGTGGCGCATGTGAAGGTGAACGCGAAGAAGCTCGACGACAAAAGCCGGCCAATGATCTTCGTCGGGTACGAGCCCGGCTCGAAGGCGTACCGTGCTTACGATCCTGTGACGCGGCGCGTCCACATCTCCCGTGACATCGTCTTCGACGAAGAAGCCTAGTGGAAGTGGGACGACAGGGCGATCATGGGTGATGACATTGACTTCACCGTCGAGTACACCTCCGTGTACCACCCGGATAGGGCGAGCTCGGCTCCCTCGACGCAACCAGATATCTGGGACCGGGGAGCGCCAGCTTCGCCACACATGCCGGCATCAAGCTCGATGCCACTGACATCTTCGCCAACGGCCGAAATGCCACCGGTGGAATTCGTGACGCCGCCACCCGCGGCGGAGGAGGATCTCGACGTCGACGCCGACAACGCTCCGCTCCGGTTTCACCACATCGACAACGTACTCGAGCCGACTACACTGCCGGGGCTGGCTACCCGGGAACTCGAGCTGGCTACCCAAGGGCTGGCTACCCGGGAACCCGGGCCCGGGGCTGGCTACCCGAGAGCTGAGCGAAGACCTGCTAGTGGTAACAGCAGAGGAGCCGTCCTCGTTTGCCGAGGCAGAGCAACACCGTTGCTGGCGACAGGCGATGCTAGAGGAGATGCAGTCGATCGAGGCGAACAAGACTTGGCGGCTCGTCGATCCTCCACCGCGCCAGCGCCCAATTGGGCTCAAGTGGGTATTCAAGACAAAGAAGGATGCCTCTGGGAACATCACCAAGTACAAGGCGCGCCTCGTCGCGAAGGGTTACGTGCAGCGACAAGGGATCGACTTCGATGAGCTCTTCGCACCGGTGGCGCGACTCGAGTCCATCCGCTTGTTGTTGGCACACGCGGCGTGTGAGGGCTGGGCTGTCCACCACATGGACGTGAAGTCCGCGTTCCTCAACGGCGAACTCAAAGAGGAAGTCTACATTGTGCAGCCACCAGGATTCATCGTCGACGGCCAAGAACACAAGGTACTGTGCCTCAACAAGGCGCTCTACGGGCTTCGACAGGCACCGTGCGTGTGGTACGCCAAACTCGACACGTCACTGCTGACACTGGGTTTTCACCGCAGCGCCTCTGAGCACGCCGTGTACATGCGAGGCACGGGCATGCATCGCCTGGTGGTCGGTGTGTACGTCAACGATCTCATCATCACCGGCGACAACTCCGACGAGCTCAAGCAGTTCAAGGAGGACATGAAGGGGACGTTCCAGATGAGCGACCTAGGCCTGTTGTGGTACTACCTCGGCCTGGAGGTGAATCAGACCAGAGAAGGCATCACCATGAGCCAGCGCGCTTATGCCCAGAAGATACTGGAGGTGGCTGGCATGGCTGGGAGCAATCCCAGTCTCACCCCCATGGAATCGCGCCTAAAGCTCAGCAAATTGAGCACTTCCCCTGCTGTTGATGCCACTGATTATAGGCGGATCGTGGGCTCCTTGTGCTATCTGGTGAACACGAGACCGGATTTGGCGTACTCGGTGGGCTATGTCAGCAGGTTCATGGAGAAACCCACCACCGAGCACTTGGCGGCCGTGAAACGGGTGCTCCGCTACATCGCCGGCACCATCGATTACGGTTGCTATTACAAGAGGAAGAAGGAAGCCGCTCATCTCGTCGGCTATAGTGACAGCGATCTCGCTGGCGACCTCGACACTCTCAAGAGCACCTCCGGTATTTTTTTCTTCCTCGGCAACAACTTGATCACCTGGCAATCGCAGAAACAAAAGGTTGTAGCCTTGTCGTCCTGCGAAGCTGAGTACATCGTGGTGACAACTGCTGCTTGCCAAGGTGTGTGGCTGGCGTGTCTTCTCGCAGAACTTCGAGGAGAGGAGACCGATGCCATCACATTGAAGATTGATAATCAATCCGCAATCATGCTTAGTAAGACCATGTTTTCCACGATCGCAGTAAACATATCAACACGAGATACTATTATATCAGAGAATGCATTGAGGAGGCAGGGTGAAAGTCGAGTTCATCGGCACCAACGAGCAACTGGCGAACATACTGACGAAGGCACTCGGGCGAGACAGGTTCATTGAGCTTCGCTCCCGGATCGGCCTCGTCGAAACTGACCAATCATGCAAGGTTTAGGGGGAGATTTGTTAGTATAAACCTTGCATGCCTAACTTTAGCTAGTCTGTTATACTTTGGCTTCTTCTGCATGCGCATGAGCACCAACGTGTGGAAGCCGTGCGCTTAGGAACCCGGGAGAATAGCTCGCGGCGTAGCTGAACTTGCGAACGCACGGCATACATTTCTCGGTCGTGGGGATGAACTCGATCAAACCGGGAGTACGTGGGTAGCGATCCGTAGCTTCCGTTTGCATGTTGCATGGTTGTTTGCTTACAATAAAAGGAGAAGAAAACCTCAGAAAAGTTGCAGCTTCATCGCAGCACAAACAACTGTCTCTCGCTAAGCTCTGTCTCCGTATTCTCTATAGTATATTGTTTGTAGAGTTCGCCCGACCTCTAGCGATCGATCCTGTGAAGAAATCCTGACATTTATTATTGAAAATATAGCAGATCTTAAGTCTTTTTTTCTTTTTTTTCTTCATTTTTTACTCATTTTTAGCAGGTGTTCCTATGCGATTTACTAACAACTGAGTGATATCAATTGTTAATGAAAATGCCAGTTGTTCCGTTCAATCCTGTGGTATCCAAGCCCTCTGGCGAACCAATGCGTTACGGAGTATTATGGTTAAGTCCTAACTATCGGGGTATTTCTGAGTGAAGTTACAGAAAATGGAAATTGTAGAGTGCGAATGCCTATTGATAAGTGAAGTTATCGGTGTCCAAAGATACTAGTTGGGACGAAATAACTGTACTTAAAACAAGGAGAAGAATGAATTTCTAGGGTCCATAGATACCGATATTGATTATAATCTACTTGGAGGCGAGACAAGACCCGCTAGGGATTGATTCACGGATGAGGGACCAAAGCATGTTTCAACTAATATTAACACGCCCAGGGTTAGTTCAGTAAAGTAATACCTTTTTTCCTGGTCGGAGACTCGCAAAACAAGTTATCAAAAAGATGCGAGAAATCCAAACCAACCTTCTCCTACGGCTGTAGAACCACAGATGCTTCACGGCATCGATCCGGACCAGGATGCTATGATACTTGGTTGTGGGATGGACCATACCCAGCGTAGTGAAAGCGGATCCCAGATAAAAAGGAATGCTTGGCTATCCTGCTAGCAGTTGAGTAAGATATCCCGAAGGGAGTACAAAAATCGGATCTTAGTCATATGCACTTATCTTTACCTGGCGAGCTAGATTTTTTTAGAAATGGGAGCTCCTTATCTTCAAAATTTCCTTAATGCGCATGAATGAGAGATTACGTCACTTAGTATGAGCATATCGGCCTATGGAATAAAGTTCGTATTGTATTAGTGCGCTTTAACTCGAAAGCCGTTAGCTACAACCTTTGATCATGGTATCCAAATAGGAAATTCTATCCAGTCCCTCGCTACACTATTTAGACGGATTGAAGCTTAAGCCAGATCGAACCAGTCTGAGTATATGCATTGATCCTAGCTAGAATAAATTCACAAGCTGAAGGGAGCCTCCTAAGAAGAATATGACTAAATACTCGGGTCAATCTCCCATTGGGGAGGGTATCACGTTTGGTGGAGTTCGCTATCAGCCAAACTTGAGCTCTTTTGACAGTCTTAAGAAAATCACTCACCCCGGCGGATCCGGAATAAAATTATCAGAGCAATCTTTGAATAGCTCACCGAATGAGTACAATAACGCCCCGAGTGAATGGTTTCCACTAGGGAAGGAAGCCAATAATGGAAGTGTCAGGGTGCCACCAGGGAAGGATTTGCACTGCCCCACCGTGCCGCAGGGACGAACTTCAATAGCCCATCATAGCACTCTCAGTCAGGGGGTTAGGGAACTCTTGAAGATATCGATAGAATAACATTTCTTTTTCATAAGTTTCAGTGGACGCGGAGCCAACAAGTGCAGTTTTGAAGTGTAAGGTCAGGTTACACAAAAAGGCCTATTTTGATAAGCAAGGCATTGCAAACAAATAGGTAGAGCAGAGAGCTGACCTAAGGAGCAAGCTTGTTGTAGCCGGTCCTAAAGGGAAAACCTTGCAGCTTACTTGCTATATCCCCGCGTCCTTGCACGGCTTGTTTTCTTCGAGCCCTGCTTCTCCCTTTCTTTGAACCTAGCTATCTGGTTTGGCTCGACTGCTTCCTACCTGTTAGGTATTCCCCCTGCTCGAGATCCGCTATCTGCATATCAGGTTCGGCTTGAGCGCAGATGTTAGATCGTATTGATGGTATCGCATGCTAGTGAGCAACCCTTTTTCCGCTTTCTCCCGTACTGCTTACATCTCTTTAGAAAGCAATAGATCTGTCTTCCATCTTTCAAATGTTCAATGAATGAACTAGATCGAATATAGCTAGCTTTCATCTCATCTTTCCTTTCAAACTGATCAATAAAGTAAGAAACCTATTCATCTATCCTATCCCTCAGCAAAGCAAAGCAGACAAGGGCCGAGAAGAGCACGGCAATGCAGAAGTCAACGAAGCGAAGTCCGAAAGTACGGTTCAATTTCCTACTAGGGGTAAGGTCCGGGAGAAAGGTTTTGATAAGTCCAATAGTAGTAGGTTGCTTTCTCGGCTAATCCAATAGAAATGATTGAAATTCTCGTATAGTAGTAGACGGCAGTAGATCCTACAATGGTAAGGTTTTCAACGGCAACTTCGATTGCGCCCCATCTCTACTTCGATAAAAAGGTTCTATCCTCGGATTCGCAATAGCGACAAAGAAAAAGGAAGGGGTCAGGTGCTCAGGGGCTCCTGCGTTAGCCTCAATCGAACCATTCGCCATTCCTAGTACTAGTAGTCTAGGAGCCTTTGCCGAAACAGTTCCGTTGACATCCTTTGCCGAAGAACTTCTCTTCTTGGAAAACAGAGGATATTACCTTTGATTTAGTTAGAGGAAGTAGGAAGCCGAGCATTTGGAACTAGCCGTTATAGGGTTTCGGAAAAGGGTTGATAACTCCCTTTGCTTTGTCAATTAAGATAAATAGAATGTGCTTTGCCCGAGGAAACGGATATCCGCCGTTAGCAGTTATAGGAAAAGATTCCCTTAGCTTTGATTTGCTTCAATCTGCGTATCCTTATTTTCTTTGGATGAAAGGAACCGGATACCTTTAATTGGTAGATAAAAAACCAATAGATTCTCTCGATTCGCTCTTGTGCAAAAGACAGAATTCTCCTGAATTCAGCTAAACCATTCTTTTTAAGACAACCCGCTGGAACTTGTAATAGAGAAAATAAGGGCCACTTTGCCAGGAACAATCATTCTACAGTTAAGCTTTCACTTGGATCCTCATCTCTTGAACTCTTTCTAGCTAGCCCCAAAAAAGGACAGGACCCACAGGGCAATAAATGGTAGATCATGTCCTAACCAACCAACATAACATAAAGAAAGAATAAAGCGGTCGAGAAGTGATCGAAGCATCGGTGAAATGAATCTACCCACTTAACACATGCGATTTAGAGATTGCATCTTTGCCGCTAAAAACTTCCCAATCAAACGCTTCGCGCCTGGCTAAAAAAAGGACAGGACCCACAGGGCAATAAATAGTAGATCATGTCCTAACCAACCAACATAACATAAAGAAAGAATAAAGCAGTCGAGAAGTGATCGAAGCATCGGTGAAATGAATCTACCCACTTAACACATGCGATTTAGAGATTGCATCTTTGCCGCTAAAAACTTCCCAATCAAGCGCTCCGCGCCTGGCTAGCAATCTCACCGGTGAAGTTAGAGCTCTATAACAAGCGATGAGGTTGCTCGAAACGGATCAAAGGCAGTATTAAATGTTCCCACCTGCAACTACAGATCGAAGACCAGAAATTGAAGATGAAATAGCTGTGATACGAGGGTGCGCCCGACCTTCACGGTGTAGAATCGAAAATACTCGTGAAACCTGACGAATGTGGTGCAGCCAACCATTGCATGTGCAACAACTTGCAGCACAGGGTTCACCCAACCTCACGTTGTCCACTCAACCAAGTCAAGCGGATTACAATCCTCGTTGCAATCACAAAGAACTTGCAAGAACAACGGGAAGGAATGCACAATCTCAGAGATGATTCAGCCTCTGGCTAGAACACTCAAGAAAAATGCATTTAGCATGTTGTTTCAATCTGAAAAATGTTTTTCCCAAAAAAATAATCTCCCTTACACATTGAGAAAGATCCTATTATATAGAAGGGATGGATAGAGATGGAGAGGTGTCTAGATCTGATCTGGACGTTTTTCAATGCATTAAAACATAATTGGTGCGCAGCACTCTAATTAAGGCAAATAAAAAAAGTTGACAGTTTCTAGGATCCAGATTCATTCTATGATAATTCACTGCTCTGGTGGAATTATTGGATGGGGCCGGATCCGTTGGAAAGCTTATCTCATAAACTTTCCAAGCTATGGTCGAACACATTTATTGGATTTAAGATGTAATTTCTATGAACATTTTATTCCCAGCTGCTCACTGGAAACCGAAATGGCCTTCATGGCATTCATTGCTTGATTGATGGCTATTGATGACTTGGTGCTGCTCCTTTTGAGATTCCCCATTGTATTCATACCTGAGAACAATTAAATTATAGGCATTAGGTAGCAGCTGATTCTCATGTGTAATGCTATTCTTACTTAGGAGCGAGTTCACCTGTTGATTTATTTGCTTTGCACGAGCGCGGGTTATTGCTCCTTCAAAATGATTTGTAATATCTTGATCAATAGGGAAAGGAACTGACGATGATGCTAGACTGCCCGTATCATCCTCCCCTTCTTGAAAAGGAGTCGTCCTCAACTCTGTTTCTTCTGGTCCAAAGAATGGTGACAAATCTACAACATTGAAAGTAGTACTCACATTGTAGTCATCTCCAGGAAGCTCAATCTTGTATGCATTGTCGTTTATCTTCTCTAACACTTTGAATGGACCATCAGCACATGGCATAAGCTTGGACTTGCGCTTCTCCGGAAAACGGTCTTTGCGTAGATGCACCCAAACCAGATCACCCAATTTGAAAAGCATTTTCTTACGTCCTTTATTTGCCTTTTGAGCGAAATATTGTGCCTTCTTCTCTATAGCTTCCTTGGTCTTCAGATGCAAAGCTTTCACAAATGCAGCGCGCTTTGCCGCCTCCATGTTTGCTCTCTCTTGGACAGGAAGTGGCAACAAATCAAGCGGTGTGAGTGGCTTAAAACCATACACCACTTCAAATGGGCACAATTGTGTTGTTGAGTGAACAGCTCTATTGTATGCAAATTCAACATGTGGAAGGCAGTCCTCCCATTCCTTCAAGTTCTTCTTGATCATTGTTCGCAGCAACATGGAGAGCGGTTTACCACCTCCGTTTGACCATTAGTTTGTGGGTGACAAGTTGTTGAAAACAACAATTTTGTTCCAAGCTTGGCCCAAAATGTCTTCCAAAAGTAAGTCATAAACTTCACATCACGATCTGAAACAATGGTTCTAGGCACCCCATGCAATCTCAAAATTTCCCTGAAAAACAAATCAGTAATATGTGAAGCATCGTCGGTCTTGTGGCAAGGAATAAAGTGTGCCATTTTAGAAAACCTATCCACTGTTACAAATATTGAATCTCTGCCCCTCTTTGTCCTAGGCAATCCTACAATAAAATCCATGCTAATATCCTCCCAAGGTACACTAGGAATAGGAAGTGGAGTATACAAGCCATATGGATTAAGTTTGGACTTAGCGTTTTGGCATGTGGCACATCGCTGCACAAATCGTTGAACATCTCATCGCATCTTTGACCAATAAAAATTATTGGACAGCATGGCCAAAGTTGTCTTTTCTCTCCCAAAATGTCCCATCAAACCACCGCCATGTGATTCCTATAACAACAGCAAACGCATGGACGAATCTGGAACGCATAGCTTGTTAACATGGAACAAGAACCCGTCATGAACATGAAAGTTTTTCCAGCCTTTTCCATCTTTACATTTAGAGTATGGCTCAGTAAATTCTTTATCTACAACATACAAATCTTTCAAACTTTCCACACCTGGAATTTGAATATCAAGTTGAGATAAAAGAACGATCCTACGGGATAAGGCATCAGCAACAATATTTTCTTTACCTTTCTTGTTCTTCACAATATACAGAAAAGATTCAATAAACTCCATCCATTTGGCATATCTGCGGTTTAGTTTAGCTTGCCCTCTCAAGTATTTCAAAGCTTCATGATCAGAATGAATGATAAATTCTTTGGGCAAAAGATAATATTGCCATGTTTCCAGAACACGGACCAAAGCATACAATTCTTTGTCATAAACAGAATAATTCAATTGAGCACCATCAAGTTTCTCACTAAAGTATGCTACTGGTTTTCCCTCTTGCATCAAAACACCACCAATGCCCAAACCACTAGCATCACATTCAATTTCAAATAGTTTGTCAAAATTAGGCAAATTAAGTAAAGGTGCTTCAGTTAGACATTTCTTAAGTTCTTGAAATGCCTTTTCTTGTGGCTTATCCCAAACAAAGTCAATACCTTTCTTAAGTTCGACTTGGTGTTGCTCCTTTTGAGATTCTCCATTGTATTCATACCTGTGAACAATTAAATTATAGGCATTAGGTAGCAGCTGATTCTCATGTGTAATGCTATTCTTACTTAGGAGCGAGTTCACCTGTTGATTTATTTGCTTTGCACGAGGGCGGGTTATTGCTCCTTCAAAATGATTTGTAATATCTTGATCAATAGGGAAAGGAACTGACGATGATGCTAGACTGCCCGTATCAAGCTGGTCCAGCAATTACATTTCAGAGGTCTGGCACCACATTGCTTTAGTGTAAGATAAGAGCATCTCCAGCAATAGACCCTATTTTAGAGCCCCCAAAGGTTAAATAGGGGCTGCCCCCATTTCCTTTGGACCTCAAAAATGCTCCGAACTCCAGCAACAGTCCCTATTTCTCAGCCCCTATTTCCTTTTCTACTGTATTTCAGCATAAACTATATTATACTATTGCATTTATTCATTTGTACTCATATATATAAAGCTAACAGAAGAGATCGGCGGGCGAGCACGGCGGGAGCGCGGCAAGGGGCGGTGGCCAAGCACGGCGGGGGGCGGCGGCCGGTGGGCGAGCGCGGCGGGCGAGCGTGGCGGGAGGCGACGGTCGGTGGGCGAGCGCGGCTGGGGACGGCGGGCGAGCGCGCAGGGGGCGGTGCCCAAGCACGGCGGGGGGGGCGGCGGCCGGCGGGCGAGCGCGGCGGGAGCACGGTGGCGAGCGTGGCGGGAGGCGAGGGCCAGCGGGCAAGCGTGGTAAGGGCGGTGGCCAAGCACGGCGGGGGGGGGGGGGGGGGGGGGGGGGGGGCGGCGGCCGCAGGCGAGCGCGGTGGGCGAGTGTGGCCGGA
The DNA here is from genome assembly GCA_003991445.1 of Oryza meyeriana var. granulata. Taxonomy (NCBI): domain Eukaryota; kingdom Viridiplantae; phylum Streptophyta; class Magnoliopsida; order Poales; family Poaceae; genus Oryza; species Oryza meyeriana. The sequence goes on along the minus strand of RYFJ01001864.1, from coordinate 47,630 downwards.
GGCGAGGGCCGGCTGACACCACGCCTGGCCGAGGGCCGGCGGGCGAGCGCGGCGGGAGCGCGGCGGCAGGCGAGGGCCAGCGAGCGAGCGTGGTAGGGGGCGGTGGCCAAGCACGGCGGGAGGACGGCGGCCGGCAGGCAAGCGCGGCGGGCGAGTGTGGCGGGAGGCGACGGCCGGCGGGCAAGCGCGGCGGGGGGGGGGGGGGCGAGCGCGGCGGGGGACAGTGGCCAAGCACGGCGGGGGGGCGGCGGCCGGCGGGCGAGCGCAGCGGGCGAGTGTGGCGGCGGGCGAGCGTGGCGGGAGGCGAGGGCCCGCCGGCGGCGGCTGAGCAGGGCGGTGGCGGCGGTGGCCAATTGAGGTGCGATGATTTTTTCTCTTTGATCTTCCTCTTCCCAGACGGCGCTCTCTTCTGGTGGGTGAGGAATTGTCCCAGGCGCCAAAATAACGTCGATGGGGGCTGCTCTATAGAGCTCCCAGGACTGGGGGCTTGGAGGAAAGATTTAGGGGCCTCCTCATTTTGGGGGCCGTAGTAAGGTCCCGGCTGGATCTAGTTTTTTTGTCCCACCACCCAAAAACTATTTGGGGGCTGTGTTTGGGGTCCCTGCTGGAGATGCTCGAGCCTGCCTAACGTTCCATAAGAGGAAAGGCATCTAAACAAACAACATACATAGGATGAAATTCAATAGAGGAAAATCCAATACTTAACTTAATAAGTGAAATCGAAAAAGCAAACAGTAAGCGTGAAATCTACAAAGCAAGAAAAGTCAGCGGTTCACTCTCCTACAGGCTAGGATTTCTACTATTTAATTAAGTGAGTTCCGTTTACGAATTCCGTTTTCTCTTTTAGGCTATGAAGCACTGCTATTTCATCCTTTTTATCAGCTCGAGTAAGCTTGACTTTCTCTTCCCCTTGGTACAAAAGAAAAGTAAGCGACTACTTTCCTGGATATTTAGTATAGTGAGTTGACAGAGCCATGAAGAGCTAAGAGAAAAAGCACAGTTAGGGCGATCTAGTTTCTTTTTCTTTTTGGGTATGAAAGTCCGCCAAGAAAGGGAAGATCGCGATAGATACCTTGTCTTTCTTTTGGACCAAGGCGATTTAGGATTTGATTGAAACTCTTCCCTATTAAAAGATGGAGGTTGGGGAGTCTGCTTCCGCCCAAAGGCAAGAGAAAAAAAGCAGGTACTCATTCTTTTCCTCCTTTCCAGGGGAAGTTTTGTTAAGGGTGTGGAGCAGCCAAAAGGGCCCCTGCATGGATTGCAGTTCCGGTTTATACTGTATTTAGCCCGGTTCTTTGAAAAGTTGTGAGAAACCAAAAAAGGAAGTATGAAGCCGTCTTGAATTTGATATGCACACGCCTATGCAACGCGTGTAGCAAGTTGTGTGGCCCGATCTTCTCGTAGGATTCGCGAACTTGATAACTTGTCGCTGCGTGACCTGGTGAAGAGGCAGTGCACCGCGAGGCTGTCCACGCGACGAACTACCGAGACAATCACCCTTCCACGTACCGACAAAACAGCCCACGCAATCACACCCTATAGAACGTGAAGGCACGAACTGGGTGAAACCGCAATTCGGCGTTCTACAACTCCTCAGAATCGAAAGAACAAGTGTTGCAAGCCTCTCAAGACTCACGCATAAACAAAACTCCACGAGTTTGTGTATTCTGAATTCAGCCAAATCAAGATCTGTCTTTCATTGTCTAGTAACAAGATATATATAGAGATAGGGGCGTTCAAGCTTTGAGTAAATGGCAGCATGCGCATGCACTAGTGGATTTCGTGGCTGGTTCGCGCGTTTTTCAGCTTCTGGCAGCAGTTACTAAAATGAGCATAACTCTTTATCTGGGAAGTCAAATAATGAGGCCGTTTGATGGGTTGGAAGTAGACTTGAAGACGCTTCCATCCACTTATAGAACACCGTCTAACTCCTTGTATTCTGTCCGCGGTGATGCTTGGAATTCGTACCATGTGTCAGTCATCTAGCTTCTGGTTGCATTCCCATGCAAAGGTGATGAACATCATTTTATTCATGCACACCATAGGCTTCTTGGTTCAGATGTCCAGAGGCCTTGAATCATCTTCATCCATGCTGGTTCATACAGACTCCATCATTCCTAAGGACATTGGAACAAGAACTCAAAAGCATAGGCTCATTCAACATAAACTGATTATTAAACATAAGGTTAGCGTTCACCTGAGAATGAATTTCCTCTCTCCAATTGTTTAGCTCTACTTCTTGTAATTGGACCAGCTATATCAAGTGGAGTTTCATTTGAAGATGAGTGATGCTAGGCATGTCATTAGCCTCCCTCTTGAGAAGGAGTCGTCCTCGACTCAGGCTCACCAACAAATGGAAGCAAGTCTTTGACATTGAATGTTGTACTCACATTGGAATATTCAAGTGGCAGCTCAATTTTGTAAGCATTATCATTTATCTTTTGGAGAACCTTGAACCGGACCATCACCCTAGGAGATAACTTTACTCTTACGCTGTTGGGAAAGCGATCCTTGCGTAGATGCAACCATACAAGATCTCCTGGCTGGAATGTAACTTCTTCTTACCTTTGTTTGCTTGCTTTGCATATTGTGCTGATTTCTTCTCATATTCTTTCTTGTCTCATCATGTAGTTCTTGATAAATTCTGATCTCTTTGATGCATCCATGTTAAGTTGTTCTGCAATGGTAAAGGCAAAAGATCCCATGGGAGTATGCGGTTTAAACCCATAAACAATTTCAAATGGACAAAAAAGTTTGTTGTGGAGTGGACTGCTCTGTTTATAAGCAAATTCAATATGTGGAAGGCAATCTTCCCACTGCTTTCAAATTCTTTTTCAACACAGCACGCAACATGGTGGAACAAGGTACGGTTGACAACTTCAGTTTGTCCATCGGTTTGCGGATGACAAGTGGTGGAAATAACAACTTCGTACCAAACTTAGCCCATAATGTCTTCCAAAAATAGCTTCGAAAATTTTGTATCCGGTCTGAAACAATTGTCCTTGGCACTCCATGTAAACGAACGATGCTCCTGAAAAACAAATCAGCAACGTGTGAAGCATCGTCGTTCTTATGACATGGAAATAAAATGTGTCATTTAGAGAATCGGTAACAACAACAAAAATGAATCCCTCCCCCTCTGAGACCGAGGTAAACCCAAATAAAATCATGGATATATCTTCCCAAGGTACATTCGAACTGGTATGGAGTATAAAGACCATGGATTAAGGCGGGACTTAGCTTTCAAGCAAACAATGCAGCACCAACGTGCCACTTGGACATCACGTCGCATATGGTGGCCAAAGAAATGATCGGAGAGAATGTCCAATGTCTTTTTGAGCCAAAAATGACCAGCTTAAGCCACAGCATGTGCTTCCTGCAAAAGAACTTGACGAATCGAGCAGGCTGGATGCATACGTTTGTTAGTCCGAAATAAAAATCATCATGCACATAATACTTGTCAGCCTTTTCCAGCAATGCAATGAGAGAAAGGTTCTTTAAAATCAGAATCAACAGCATAGAAGTGGTTTTAATGGATTCCAAACCAAGCACTTTTGTATCTAGTTGTGTAATTCAATGCACATCGTCTAGACAAGGCATCGGCACACAATGTTATCTTTACCACGCTTATGTTTGACAACATAGGGAAACGTTTCAATGAACTCAATCAAGTCTTATGCATGTCGACGGTTTCAGCTTGCCTTGACTGTTTTAGATATTTCAAAAGCTTCATGATCAGAATGGATGACAAAATTCTTTAAGGTAACAAATAATGTTGCAACTTCCAAACTCGAACTAAGGCATAAAGCTCTTTATCAATAGACAGAATCATTCGATGTGGACCATTCAACTTTTCAGAAAAGTAGGCAACAGGTTTACTTCTTGAAGTAGTACACCTCCTATGCAATCCAACGTGCATCACATTCGATCTCAAATGTCTTACCAAATTAGGGAGTTGTAGCAGCGGTGCTTCACAAAGCTTTGTTTTCAGCGTGTGAAATGCTTGGTCTTCGTCATGTCCCACTTGAATGGAACATCCTTCTTTGTGCGATTTGTTAAGGGAGGTGCAGCGAGGGTGCTGAAATCTTTGACAAATAACGCCTTAGAAACTTGCAAGACCATATGAAGCTTCGAACTTGGCTCACATTTACTGGTGTAGGCCAATCCTTTATTGGCTTTAAACGCTTCTCTTCATCAACCTGAATTAACCATTGCGGAAACAACAAAGCCAAGGGAAAACAACCGGTCCCTGTGCAAAAGGTGCACTTAGCAATGTTGCCATAACAATTTCTCTTCTCAAAATAGCAAGTACTTGACGGATATGATCAAGATGTTCATCAAATGAATGTGCTATAGATCAGAATATCATCAAATAAACACTACAAAACTATGCCAAATGAAAGCTCGTAAAACCATGATTCATTAAGCGCATAAAAGTTAAGGAGCATTTGTCAGCAAATTGGCATCACAAGCATTCATAGAGACGCAATTTTAAAGTTTTAAACGCTGTTTCTATTCCACACACCGTCAGTTTCATGCGGATTTGATGATAGCTCACTATACGCAAATCAATCTTGGTGAAAATGATGGAACACTCAATTCATCTAACATGTCATCAAGTCTTGGAATGGGATGACGATATCGAACAGTTATAGCATTGATAGCATGACAATCAAGCACACATACGCCAAGAACCATCTTTTCTTTGGAACTAACAAAACAGGAAAGCACATGGTGATAAAGGATTCACGAACTACCCTTTGTCCAAAAGCTCTTTTACCTGTTGCGAACTTTCCTTTGTTTCTTTTCTTCGGGATTTGTGCGGTATGCTGGACGGTTGGGAAGAGAAGCAACCAGGGACCAAGTCAATTTGATGCTCAATGCCGCGAAGTGGGGGAAGTCCCCAGCTGGTACCGGGTGCTCATCAGGAAAAACATCCTCAAAGTCCTGTAACAAATCAAGAACAAACACTAGGCAGCGAGCAAGGTCAGTCGTTAGTGGAAAGTAAAACCTTCCTTGTAACAACAAGTACAGTAAGAATGGGGCTGTGGTGTTTCTCACATCTCTCAAAATCAGCCCTGCTCACAAATAAGCACTCAGTTTGGTGTGGCTGTTTTAAAGTGGAAGAGGCTTTATGTGGTTGGATGGTTAAGAATATCTTCCTTACTAGTGTTGTGGGTCTCACTTAGTTTTCTTTTTTCAGATGCCTCTCTTTTCATGCGAGCCTACATCTGAAGCTATGTATGCTCCTGCTGGAGATAATGGAACAAGACCACCTTCTTGTCATTGGCAATGAAAGTGTATTTGTTAGACCATCAAAATGCACCGAATCCACATCAAATTGCAGGCGCCGACAAGCAGCAAATGGCATGCTTGCATGGGGACAATATCCACAATCACCTCTCCATGATAATCACCAATGGAAAATGAACAACGAATCTGGCTGAAACTTAACTGTCCGGAATTATTCAACCATTGCATATGGTATGGATGTGGATGGCGACGGGTGGCTGCAAACCAAGCTTCTCACAGCAAAGCACTAACAATATTATTGTAGCTCCACCATCGATGATGAAACGACACACTTGGCCTTTCACTTTTGCATCGGGACTGAAACAAATTATGGCGTTGTCTTGTGTCAGGGGCAGCAACAAACTGAGTGGAAAGAACTCTCGCGAACCACCAAAGAAGGAAGATGGTGTATTCATTGTAGAAGGTCCAAATCAGGAAATTCATGCAAGCAACTCATCTCAAATTCAAGCACTAGTATCTCTCGTCAGAAGATGGAGAAATACATCTTGTAACATGTATTGTGAGCAAAAAGTTGGAATAAGGTTGAATGGCTAAACAATTCAGACCTAGCTCAAATGTCCATCCTCAGCTGAATACTCACAAGTATCAAGATGAAGGTCGACAAATACATTGGTAAACGCTTCATCTCTTCGACTTTGAGAATCATAAGAACATCCAGCAAAGTGAATAATGGTACGCCGATTGGACATTCAGCTTGTTTATGCCCATGACCACCACACTTAAAACATTCAATCTTGCTTGTCTTGCGTTCGGTGGGCTTTAGAAGAAGAATTGGGTGACTGTGAATTGACAGCTTTATTCACATCCAATTTTGTTTGGAAGAAGTTGTATGCAGATCTAGTATCTCCACGAAAGGAAGATTTGGACGTGGCAGCTCCTTGCTGCTGTGATTGAGGCCATGAAGTAGAATTTTTAGGAGATGAAAAGGAAGCATTATGTTGTAAGACATAGCAAGGTGCCTTTCAGCCCTCTTTGCAAAATTGAACCAATTCTGTGAGAGTTGTATAATGGGGGGGGGGGGGGGGGGGGGGGGGGGGGGGAGGTGGTCATATCCACTTATCAGCAATGGGCTTATTGAGACCAACCAAAAAACTCCTAGCCATTGTTGATTCCTCATCCTCAGTTATCCTGTACGTAAGTAAGCACATTTCCAATTCTGAAATATTCATTCAACACTGCGAGTACCTTGCATAAGACGTTTCAGCTTCAAATGTAGATCACGAGAATAATATTCAGGGAACAAAACGACGTCATCATTTCCCTCTTCATGTCTTCCCAAGTTTATCGGTCATGCCCAACTCGTATGATATTCAGTACGGATCTGAGTCCAACCAAGTTATGGCATAGCTTTGAACTCAAATGGCTGCAAGCTTTGCTTCTTTTCAGCAGGGTTTCATCAATCAAATCAAATATTTTGCTCCACTTTGGTTCCCATTCAAAAATAATCATCAGCATTCTCCTTGCCGCTGAATGGAGGAATGGACATTTAACTTGCTCAAACCATCACATTGTGACGTCGTTCATGATGATTGCCGGAAGGTGATCACCATAAACGACCAACAAGGCTCCAAAACGGCCAAAGTTGTGCACCACCATGATCATCATATGCAGCCACGGCGACCATAAGGATGCACCTCCATGGTCAGCACTATAAATTTGAAAGCGTTTCAGCATCAAAATCAGTAGGATGACGCAACAGGAACACGTCGTGCACGACCAACCTACAGCGCAAATCCTCGCCACGCCACCTGCCAAGTTATCAAAACCAGCAGCATAATCCTCGGCACGGCCACCACCCATCGGCACCGCATGGGTGAATCATCATCCTCAATGTGTTCATCCATCCTCATTATAATGAGGTGGAGGTTCCACGCTGTTGCTGAATGGATTGCTGAAGTTGTTGCATTCCTTGCATCAATTGTTGCATTTGTGGCACGTACTTCCTGAATTTTTCTCTTTGAGCTGAAACAGTGTGAGAAGAAGAATCTTCATTTCCTGCCATGTTTAGTAACAAAGGGAGAAAGTAATAGGGACAAATATATGTGGAATCACTCCTCACACTTACAAAAACAAGTTCTTTCTCTCCCTGAAAAGGCAAGAACCGGGGCTGCAATCTATTTTAGGGAAGAGTGATTGTAACAGCGACGACGGTGCAACAACTCACGGTGCTTTAAGTGGAGCTTGGTGGGGTTAATATGTAAGTGGGAGATGCGCTGAAGTGTAGTGATGCAAACCGAATAATAATCCAAGAACACAAGTCTAAGTTGCTGAATATAAAGGAAAAGATGCAGAAAGAAAGGAACAAGATGTAGGAAGTGGATAGATGAACACCAATTGCACAACGAACTTGTTGCTGCACAAACCCTTTTGGTGTGCTGAACACAATTGCTCTTTTATTTCTTTTTCTTTCCTTTTTTTTTTTGAACAAGAACGCGTTGTTTTCAGTCCTTCTTGTGACCCATATACATCTTTTCTTTTAAGCTTTGTGACAAACGCAGCACAACTTTCAACTAAGGGGCCCATAAGATCAACTAAGAAATGGAATGGCGGCAGCACAAAAACAAGAACTCGGGTGGGGAATATGTGGCGCGGTAAAAACCAAGGGTGGACGGGTGGTATTTTTTTTTTGTGTTATATATTATGCAGCAAGCAATGACGATAGATCAAGGGTGGGATGGGGTGGGTACATGCAGCAATGCGATTTGATGATTAGAACAAAGATAACAAATAAACGATGTGGAAAAGAAAATTCAGCAACTAGACAAAATCTTAAAGGATTAAAACTCGTAAAGCAAACTACAAATCAGTAGCACGTATGAATTTTGGGCTGTAGGTTCTTTTTGGCTATTAGTGGACAGTAGGTATATAAACTCTATCCTACCAAAAACAAGAAACAATCCTACTGAGGAAACGGAGGCTCTGATACCAGAATGATATGCACACGCCTATGCAACGCGTGTAGCAAGTTGTGTGGCCCGATCTTCTCGTAGGATCCGCGAACTTGATAACTTGTCGCTGCGTGACCTGGTGAAGAGGCAGTGCCATCGTGAGGCTGTCCACGCGACGAACTACTACGAGACAATCACCCTTCCACGTACCGACGAACGCCCACGCAATCACGCCCTATAGACGTGAAGGCACGAACTGGTGAAACGCGCAGTTCGGCGTCTAGCACAACTCCCTCAGGAATCGAAAGAACAAGTGTTGCAAGCCTCTCAAGACTCACGCTAAACAAACTCACGAGTTTGTGTATTCTGAATTCAGCCAAATCAAGATCTGTCCTTTTCATTGTCTAGTACAAGATATATATAGAGATAGTGGGCGTTCAGCTTTGAGTAAATGGCAGCAATGCGCATGCACTAGTGGATTTTCGTGCTGGTTCGCGCGTCTTTTAGCTTCTGGCGGCAGTTATAAAATGAGCATAACTTTATTGGGAAGTCCGGAAATAATGAGCCATTTGATGGGTTGGAAAGTAGACTTGAAGACGCTTCCATCCACTTATAGAACACCATCTAACTCGCTTGTATTCTGTCCGCGGTGATGCTTGAATTCGTACCATGTGTCAGTCATCTAGCTTTCTGGTTGCATTCCATGCAAAGGTGATGAACCATCATTTTATTCATGCACACATAGGCTTCTTGGTTCAGATGTCCAGAGGCTTGAATCCATCTTCATAACCATGCTGGTTCATACACTCCATCATTCTAAGGACATTGGAACAAGAACTCAAAAGCATAGGCTCATTCAACATAAACTGATTATTAACATAAGGTTAGCGTTCACGCTGAGAATGAATTTCCTCTCAATTGTTTAGCTCTACTTCTTGTAATGGACCAGCTATATCATAAAGTGGAGTTTTCATTTGAAGATGAGTGGATGCTAGGCATGTCCTCATTAGAATTGCTTGGATAAGATGATCACGTAATCTTTTTAGAAGCAAGGAGACTCTTCTTCTTTGCCTTGGGTTTGCCAAGGAAAGAATTCTGGTAGCGATGACATGAGAGATAGACTTGACACCGACCCAATAACCACGAAAACGACACTTTTGAGTCTAGAAAGATTCCCAACCCACTGACACAAGGATTTTCAGTCCTTTGTTCTAACCAAGTGAGCTATCTGAACCATGCCGACTTTCTTTCAGCATATAGCGTCTACAAAAACAACATTGGATCACTTTTCCCTCCGTCAAAAGAAAAGCAAGATCTTTCTATTTACGAAAATCTTCGATGTGGTGGAAACCAAACGTTGGCTTGTCTCGCGTGATGGCGCTTACTACTTGAAAAAACGTATAGTTTCAGTCCATCTTTCTCTTCCTGCAAGCATAAATATCCTGCCTTTGTGGTGAGATTGATTGCCTAGCAGTTCTAAGCAAGTACTTTATTTAGAAGAAAGAGCCTACTTAGTTAGAACTTTGACACTTCAAGTTCTGACTAAGTAGGCTCCTATATGCATGCTTGAGATACTTCCTCCTTCGCCCGTGAGTGCTCGCATTTCCGCCTACTATACTAGACCAGCTTCAGCAGGAAGAACTGAGACCTCTCGCTAGGTTGAAGGAAGAGTGCACTTTCCCATTCGACTTGTGATGCCAGCCTATAGCAAAAGTAAGAAATGCTATCCTAACCAAGCTTTGGACTACCTGCCAACCGTTCACTTACTAGAAGTGCAGTAGAATGCGATACAGCAGCACGGCTAAACCTGTTCACGGGTGGTTCACGTAACAAGGATTACCTGTGGCTGAAATAAAGTTTCAGTGCATCTCCTTCCTTACTCTGCTTTCCTGAGTGAATCGATTTCACCCCTAAAGGAAAGACACGTTGCACCCAGAAAGTGTAAATAATGTATGTATTAGCAGAGTATGATGAGGCATCATATGGAACTAGGCCCATATGACATGGGGGACAGACTGGATGAAAAGTAGTAGGCCCATGAACAACGATAGAAACTAAACTACTATGAAGTTTACTAAGGACAGTGTTTAAGTGGTACTAGAAGGAATCAAGAGGGGAGGAGGAAAGCTGTACCAGGTGGAAGGAGAAGAGCTGATTGCTAAAGAAGAACAAGCTTAGTTCTGCATGATGGCTCAATGGTGCATGGTCAACTCAGTAAACCTTACATCTCTGATCCAATTTCAACCCTACTGAACTCTTAAGAGTAGGTGTTTCAAGAACCTAAGTCCTTACCCCTCCAAAAATAATCCATGATCACTATATACCCCCGAAGGTACTGAGCCCAACATCTGAAGCCATACGGATACTCACATCTTCAAAAGGATGAGATTGAGAATTGAGGAATGGCTGAAGAATTTAATGATACAACCCTCTACTAGCCCCTTTGTTTCACCTGTGCTGTTAGTGAAGAACAAGGATGGGACATGGAGGATGCACATTGAAACCAGGCAGCTGAATGCCAGTACAGTTGATGAGGACATCCCTTCCATGGATACAACTCATTCACAACAAGAACCACTTACTCCACTTACTTAAGGACCACTTACCTGAGCTCATGCTCGTCAACTTAATTACCAGGTGAATTCATTCCTAGGTTCATATATTATTGAGAATAGTTCGCTACCTAATGCAAATGATTTAATTGTGATTAGGAATCCGGGAAAGGATGAAGGAAAGGGACCAAGTCAAGCAAGACTTCGAGATGGACTCGTTCTGGAATCAGATTCGAACTGCTATGATGGTACCAAGTTCAAACGGGCATAACTTCTGCATACGGACTCCGTTTGGGATGCTCTTGTACTTCGGAAAGCTTATGAAGTCTATTTTCCAATGGATCCAACCTCATCTTCAAATTCCATCCGAGCTGGCCGCAATCATCAAAACAATCCACATTTGTTTCTGAGTCCGAGTCAAACGGATGATGCACCATCCCCACTTGGGCCCATGGGCCTTGTAACCCTAGCATGCGCGTGGGACCCCTCCTGGTCGTTTCCCTATTTAAGAGCCGCCGCCTCCCTTGCTATGACTTGGATTTCGTTGAGTTTAGGTTTAGCCCTTGTGCAAACTTCTGTTCTTTAGTTGTGTCGGACGACCACCTGTCAAGATAGCTTCGTGATCCCAACTTTGTGTTCACAATACAATTTATGCTTCATTCATATTTCAATATCAAATTGCCTACGTCCTATTCTTGCTAGTTCTTCGATTGCTTGCTGGAATTGAACTTTGTGTTCAGGTTGATCTCGCCGCCAGTGGGGTCAATAACATCTCGGAGTTGGTTCAGCGATTGCCAAGGCGCAAGCGACGTCGTGCGTTTGTAGTCGGATTAACAGGGTCATCTCTACCAACAAATCGATAGCTATCAATCTCATCGAAAGATCGGGCACCTCGCCCCCATCAAGTGGTATCAGAGCTCAAGGTTGCTCGGTGAGAATTTCAATTTTCCATAGGTTAGTTGTTCTTCCTTACCTAGAGTACACAAAAACAAAAAAATAGCAATAGAATCTATCCGAACCAGACTGAGCCTCGCAATTTTTCCTTTCAGTACTTTGCATTGTTGAACTCTCGGTTGCATCGTCGTGTCTTGTGCTGGTCTTAGCGTCTAGTCCTCTAGAGTTTCGAGTTCTGGTCACGTTTTGGTCTCACCGTAGGAGTTAGTTGGTTTCGTCTACATCCAAGACTTCAGCGTCGTGTGTGTGTAAAAAAAAGAAAAAAGAAGAAAAAAGTGTAACTTTGGCATACGACCTCCAATCGAGGCGTTTCTTGACCCGTTGGAAAGGGAACGGGAAGTTAGAGTGAAAATCTGGGGTTTTCAGATCCGCGTGAGCTTCCAGGCACATGTGCAGCAACTTTGACCCCAAAAAACGTTGTTTAGGCCCTCAAAACGGGCCCGCAAACCGAGAAAAAAATCAAGTTTCTCAGAAATTGCTCAAAATTGACAGGAGCCTTTTTTTAAAGTGATCCTAAGGTTCCCCGGGCAGACGGCATCCTTTTTCGAGCCCCTGAACTCAGTGTGCAACGTCATCTGAAGGAGCATCAACAGCACTTGCAGCTAACACTTTTTCTGCGGAATCAGCTACATGCTAAGATGAGCAAGTGTGAGTTTGGACTTTAAAGGTGGAATATTAGGGGCATTGAAAATAAGGTGGCAGATGCATTGTTTAGGAGAAAGGCCGGAACATCTGTCCAGCAGGTCCAAGGTGTGCAAACGGCTTTGTGAAGGCCGACTAAGAATGAGGGACCTAGTTGTGTATTTCATACCTTCTAGGCAAAGCTACTTTGGAGTGCACGGAAAGGGCGTCTTCCTTTCCTATATGGGCCCAAGAGGTGAGTGCATAATCTGGTGTAGAACGGAGGGGATATCCTAAGTTGATGTGCACAAGTGCTTCCTCTGATTGAAGTCGATTGCCTCAACCAATTTCTTAGTACATCAACACAAGAAGTGGCGAATTGGGGATGGTACTACCTCAGTGAAACTGTGGGAAGATGGGTAGGTGGGGCTCTCAACCAGACATCGGGTTGGCGAGTGGGGACTCTACTGAATTCCAGCATGGGTGTGTTAGATTACTGACGTGAAGCCGGACCTCTATGAGTGCTCTACATGGCCGGATCAAAGCTATTCTCAAACTAGATCCATTGGAGTGGGAAGTACTCAAGATGTAGAAGAGGACTCAAGCAGGGATACCCACTGTCACCTCACTTCTTCTTCCGGCTTCTTCCCTCTCACTTCAGGCATTTGCTGATGCTGACTAGGCTGGCATAACCTAGTGAATACCGTTATGATGACGATTCTTTTCCTGCTACATCTTGCATGCAGACCGCTCTACTAGTACAGACCTTCACCAGCTAGTTCACTTTGCCTATTCCTCTTCTGCCATATCCCCTAGCTTTCTGAAATGAGTTGATAGATTTGCTTGCATTTCCCTCTACATATGATCCAAACATTCACACATATGTACTTTAGCACACTTTACAGAACACGAGTGCAACATACCAATTCTAGAAAAAACACATAAACAGAATCCAAACAAAGTCACTTAAGAATAGGCAAGGGACACACCGTCCATGCAACCTACTTGAAGAGCAGAAAAGAGTATAGTTAGTGTAAGGAAAGTATTATAGAAAAGACCCTATAAGTTCAAACAATATGCTACATTCTATGATATCCTATTCAATCCCCAGGTTAGCATGCGTTGCTCGTCGTGCTAATAAATCCTCTCTTCTTAAAGCCCAAGTAGGACAAAGAAATGCAAGTAAATACCCTCGATTCATTCCTTTTATGCGAGTGGGAAAGCTAGCTAGAAATCAATGACAAGGAGTAGAGCCTAGAGCAAAAGGGCCTGGCGTCAGGTTAGTTAAAGCAAGAAAGTCAATGCTGGTGCTCGCTTATTCAATCCTTTTTTTCTCTCCCCTTTGTGCTAATCACTAGTGCTAAGAACTAGGTCAAAAAGGAAAGTCAGCCCTTAATACGGAGTTTTATACTTGTTCTTACTTGTGTTAGTGAAGCCGGATAGTTCAACTGCCGCCAAGTCAATCTATGAAAAGTTTTCCTTATAGGCGCACCCAGCTGTAAGAGAGTAGAAGCAATCGGAGTAAACAAATCCCATAGTGAAATGAGCGTTAGATGTTGACTAGACAAAACTAGCTAATACATGTAGTAGGGTAAGTTTTCCTTTTTTTCTCGGTTATGTGAAAAGGTAGAAAACTCGCTACACTTGATAGGAAATGAACTACTCTTAAATGCCAGCTAGTCAAGCTGGATGAGTTGTTAGGAATGGCTCAACCCAAGCAGCGCTAAACCTTTCTTTTCTTAGCCCAGCGCTAAATCTTTCTGGGCTAGCTATGTTCTCGGGGCTACACCCCACCAGAGTAGGTTTCACCATCGAGTAATGAAGATGTTAAAGCAAATCTAGTGCCCTGAGTACCCTTGTCAGAAGCACACTATAAAAAACCATCTCAACAAAGGTAAAGTTTATATATATTAGACAAGATTTCACCTTCCTTCACCGTGGCTTACTTGGATGGGAAAGTAGTAGATACACGTTCTAGAATAGGATCCATGTATAAACCAACAGTCCTAGATGGAGCCCAACACGAAAAGTAAGGTGATGAACGAACTTAAGAATATAATAAATAGAATCAAAACAAGCAAGAGAACTCTTAAAAGAAAGAAATCTACTGCTCTATCATTGACAGATATCTTTTAGTCTATAGCCCTACCCTACCTAGGGGGAACTCACATTTGCTAGAAGGCAAAAGCACTTGAAACAGTAGTGAGGTAAGAAATCAAACTACTCGCTTATTCTCAATATGCCTGCTCTTCGAATTCAAAACTCCTCCGCTATAGCCCATTCTACATATGTATATATGAAAAAGACAGCTGCTATACAAAGCTTTATCTCGCCACTTGAGAACTCATTTGCTTCTGGCTTACTGGATTTCGTCTATCCTTAGCTTACTGACCTAAGATGTATATGCTTGGCATATTCGTAATCTCCCGCGTGGTTACGTTTTATTATCTTAGAAGGAGTTGCAACCTACAAGGCCTATAACGCCGTATCAGATCTTTCCATTGCCCTATGGTCACTTGCTTAAAAACTGAAAAGAGACTGAACTTCACTTAGGCTTTCTCGCAAGCTTATTAGAGCATTGAATTGACCTCTACTAAGAGTAAGATGGCTTTTCTTCTACTAAATCCAAAGAATGCTGGCTAGGATGACGCTCGTGGTTCTTTCGAGTAAGGCAAACTGAGTAAGGGGTCGTGTTATTAAGTATATTTCTTAGCTACAAGCCTGGCCTTTCACTTTTCTTAGTTCCCCTTTTTCCAACCTTTTCCATTCCATATCTCACCAGTCTTCTTTCCCTAGGTTGTTCTTGAAACGCGTATTAAGTACTTCCCTCCACAAGTCGATCACACCAGATCAAAAAAGTAGGAAAGACCAGACAGGCTATCAGAACTTCAAACTCATAAACGTCAACTTTTTTCTTTAATAGCTTCAGTACTCATTCATGCCTATTGGCAATAATATGTTTCATCAAAAGAATACCGTGAAACCTAGACATATTAAGAAAGTCCATAACTTTTATCTTCTCCACTTTCATAGTTGCTACCATAGAATCAAGAAAGGAATCATTCATCCCCATAGTACTCCTACCTTCCTACCTGCTCAAAAGGAATCCTCACTATACCAACAACAGTTTAGAAAGTTCTGAAATACGAGTGCCATATAAGCAAACACTTTCATTACTCCAAGCGCATATGTCACATGTCAAGATTAAGCATTACTAACTCTTTCCATATCAACTACCTTGAAGCGCTTTGGTCTAAGGGCTGCTTTCTTTGCCACTTTTCTCTTTATGGGGCCAATAAACATAGAAAGAATTGACTAATACATAAAGGTTTTGTCTACTGTTTTAGATACCCGTCTCATTGGCAACACTGATCCTAGTATATTCGTAATGTTAAGGCTATAAGTATTCCCCTACTACTCGAGTAACTAAACATACGCTAAATTAATGGATACATAGACTCTCCAAACTCTTATGAATAGCTCATCCCCTGCTTGGTAAGTAAGGCAAATAGACTCGCAAATAGAGTATAGTAAAATGTCTAACCAGCTATAGATGATTTGACTAATACAACTATTGTAATTTTGCCTATACCATTAAAATATATAGTTTTTGTATAAAAGTAACCAGATTTAAGATTAAGGCCTTGTACCTTTGCTAGTACTTGGTTTTACAAGGTCATGACCAAGCAAACCATAGTGAGAAAGTTTACTAACTCTATTGTATTTATTGAATGAACTAGAGGGTCCCTTCCCTTGTAATGACGAAAGCATGACAAATGTAGCTATCCTTCCTTACTGTCCTGGTGCGTGGTGAATTCATTGGCTAATTAATGAGGACACTGACTCACAAAGGAAAGGCTATAGCTAGTCTCTACGAATATCTCGATGCAAGCATTACCAATAGTTGGAGGTAACTTCGTGCTTGAATGTATTAGTGGGAGAGTGGAAGTGGCTGACAATGGCGCTTTGCCGCCCGCACCGTCTAGAATGGAACATCTCTGGGCGTTGACTGAATCTTCTGTTGATAGTGAGGCATAACCTTAGAAGGAAGCAAAATGCCCTTTCTATGAAGCAATGGTACCAATATGCAAATCCACTTTTTTAAGGATCTAGAGCTGGAGGGTCGACCTCTTTTAGATAAGATAGCATAGGGCATGCCCCGCCCACTCTTAAGACTAGGTACCCGTAGACTAGTTTTTACTACTCAAAGAACTTCCCTATGCAATGGTGCTTTCTAGTTCTTATCTGCACCTACATTTAGAATTAACCCTATTCTTGATAATGGGAATCACAAACATATCATACCAAGCCCGCCAAGCGGGAGAAGGGGCGAACCGAGAACTAAGGAATGAATGAACCAAGAAGGGCATATATTCAAGACAAAAGAATTCTACTCAGAATGTTGATCTTCTAACGACGAAACTGAGCAAGAAGTCCATCCGATAGTGGGCGGTTCGTATTTGGAGATCAAAAGGTACTTTTTTTATGGGCAGAGCTATCAAGTAGAAGTCTTTCGCTGTGACTAGGGATAGACAGGAGATGATCCCATTCGAACTTCTTTCTACTAATCATTATGATACTAGCAAGTGTCCTATTCTTCTCCTCTCGATCCTACCTTGGGTTATGTTTAACAGGGATGGTCAGTGAACTTCTATTGGTTTCAAAGGAGGATAGAGATCCATTGGGGAAGGCTCGAAAGGTTATTCGATATCAAGGTTGACCCTCGACGCGCCGCAGCCACTATTTTGACTCCTTTTATGCAATTATGAACGAAACTTTCTCGATTCCAATGCAACTTATCCTTTTGGAGTTGACGTAACAAACTACGCGAGCCCCCCATGAAGCCAACAGAAATCCTATCCGAATACTAAAAAGAAAAGGCAATTTCATTATGGTGGTATACCAGCCGCCAGTTCTGGAACTTCCAGTTCCAATCGGAGCATATAGATCCGAAAATGGATTTGTATGTATAGCCATTCAGTCATACTCCTCGTTTCTCGAATGGAAAAAAACTATCTTCTTTCTGGGAACATGCTAAACCTGAAATTCTTA
The DNA here is from genome assembly GCA_003991445.1 of Oryza meyeriana var. granulata. Taxonomy (NCBI): domain Eukaryota; kingdom Viridiplantae; phylum Streptophyta; class Magnoliopsida; order Poales; family Poaceae; genus Oryza; species Oryza meyeriana. The sequence goes on along the minus strand of RYFJ01001864.1, from coordinate 30,250 downwards.
TGTTCGTGATTCTTCATCCACCGATGCAGAAAATCTTCTAGTTTTCCATTCTCATATGAGGCAGGAAAGTTTATGGGCAACAAGTCGGCACGAAGTGATTCATCATGTTCAAACATGAACCTTTCGCTCGTTGGGGACAGTTTATAAATCATCAAATTCCCACAAATGGAATGAGAAGTGGGTCCATGTAAATGATCGAGACCTCGCAAACAACAATGTTCCTTCCCCATATGGAGTTCGGAACCCAAAGGCAATCGTTGAGTGAACTGTATCTTATTCATATTAGTTGACCTAAGCCGCACCATTATTGCAGGGGTGGGGCTCGGCCTCCGAACCGTACATGGGACGAGTTTTTGCCTCATACAGCTCGGGCCGAAGACCGGGGAAGTTGAGGAGAGATGGGGAGACCCAACTGCTGCCAGTAGGGACGGACAGGAAAGGGGCGGGGATAAGCTTGTGAAGAAGCAAGCTTATTGCCCCACCCCTAAAAAAACAAACCGACCCAGCAAGAAAATGTATGCGCTTTAGCAACAAAGCGCTCATCTCTTGCTTGTTGCTTCGCGTTCTTTCTATTCCATCCCAGTCCATTCTGGGATAGGCGGCTAATATAATATGTGCGATAGTCATCGTCTAACCAATCGGCTTGGACACTAGACCGCTTGTGCCCGCCCATTCTGTCTCGCCCTAAATGGAATGGCTCTCTGATGGATACTGAGGTGCCCGATCTTTCGATGAGTTGATAGCTATCGATTTGTGGGTGGAGATGACCCTGGCAATCCGACTACAAACGCACGACGTCGCTTGCGCCTTAGCAATCGCTGAACCAACTCCGAGATGTTATTGATCCCGCTGGCGGCGCGATCAACCTGAACACGAGGTTCAATCCCTGCGAGCAATCGAAGAACTAGTAAGAATAGGACGTAGACAATCTGATATTGGAATATGAATGAAGCATAAATTGTATTGCGAACACAATGTTGGGATCACGAAGCTGTCTTGACAGGTGGTCGTCCGACACAACTGAAGAACAGAAGTTTGCACAAGGGCTAAACCTAAATTCAACGAAATCCAAGTCGTAACAAGGGAGGCGGCAGCTCTTAAATAGGGATACGACCAGGGAGGGACGTCCGCCTAGGGTTACAAGGCCCATGGGCCCAAGTGGGGATGGCGCAGCACCCGTTTGACTCGGACTCAGGAACTAACGTGGATTGTTTTGATGATTGCGGCCAGCTCGGATGGAATTTGAAGATGAGGTTGGATCCGTTGGAAAGTAGACTTCATAAGCTTTCCATGAAGTACAAGAACACCCCAATCGGAGTCCATATGAAGTCATGGCAGCCGTGGCAAGTTGGTACTGTCCTGCAGTCCGAATCCAACTTCCAAAACGTGTTGAATTTGGACTCCTTCTTTCCTTGGGCCAAAAGTGACGTGGTGGCCTGGTGGAGGACTTTAGGAATACTTAGATTTGGTCCCCAATCAACTTCATTAACTTTCCATGCTTTCCATATGCAATCAAACCTTCCCTTGATCCATGTAAGTAATTCTGAAAATAAAAATAAACACACTTTATGGTGCAGCACCAATTCATCAAATGCATCAATGATAAGCCCCATATATAGTGGTTGCACCTTTGGTTTAGAAGTGGTTAACATGGTCATATCTATGCCGGTGATGTCCTCATCACTCTCTTATCTTAGTTACGCTGTGCCCCAACCTGAGTCCCCATGTCCGCTTTTATCTGCCCGCAACCCGGCCAACACAACATTAGGGCCGTCCCCCCCATTCTATGCTGACCCGGGCCGGGCCTCGCTTTTTGGGAAGCCCGTTCCCACTGCGCTCACGGCCCGGCTGGCCTGCCAGCGGTAGTGGGAATTCTCCCGTTCCCTGGTCAAAAGGGGGTTGGTTGGATGCGGGATCTACTCCACGAGGAGCGGTACGGACATAGATGATATCATCACGACCTCTCTTTGCGTACTGCTAGGGATGCTTAATGCCACTTCACCAACTAGCATTACCTGCGCTTTCGTGTCTCTCAGTGTGGTCAGCAGTGGGTTTTTCCGAGCAGCGAAGCTTACACCCATTCGCATTAATTCATCCAAAGTTCCTTACCCTTATGCCCGAATTTTGGAATAAGCCATCTTCCTATCAAGGTTAAGGAGTCAACTGATCATCTCAGCGGCAGGATTGAATACCCAGATCGAATCAGAGTTCACGCCGCCCACCCTAAACAATAGAATAGGAGGCGTGGGCCACAGGTCGCACATAAGCCATTGGGTCACACGACAGAAGAACACCCAACATAAAGATGCACACTCCTCCATGTGAAATAGAAAGATTCATCTTCACTTTTTTGTAGTAGTCGTGACCAACAGCCATCAGCAGTCGGCCCGTTGGTAAGGCGAGAGCTTCAAGCCTGATTTCAGGTGGCACACCCCCCCCCCCAAACAAGCACCACTTGACGAGGGAGGAGCGGGGAAAGCTACAGGCCCAAAACCTTCGACCCTTCTTTCTATATGGGGGTGCCTGGGGCACCTCATCTTGTCATTTTGTTGCTCATTCCCCTTAGGCCAAAGTATTTGGCCTTTACTTTGGAGCGCCCGCTCACACTTCGCTGACCTATCGCGTGGTAAAGAGAAGAGAGTACGAAAGAATTGTAAATAGAGCAGACCGCAGAAAGATTCTAAATATGACAAGTCCCCCATGGGTTCGATAATAAGGAAATGAAAAACAGGAACAAAACAAAATAAAGCATTTCTAGCAGATGAGCTTCTCCCTATTTTGTCTGGTAATAGAATAGGGCGGCTTGCTTTGAACAACACTCCACTTTTTGCTCTGTCTATGGAGCGTATGAATTTCCTTGAATGTAGATAGACCAAAAAAGGGAATAAAGGGATAGGAATAGGAATTATAGTACCATTGGAAGAAGAGGCACCAGTGGGAACATCTCTACTAATGAACCATTTCAATAGTACGGGTGCTGCCGTGCCACAGGGCATGACCATGGAAGTAATGAAAAAGAAGAAGTTCTGTAGTTGGACCATCTGCTCTATCCGTTCGATTTGAGCTTCTCCAGAGAAGATGAGATGCTAAAAATGAAAGTGTTCGCAACGCATACCCAAAAAGGGTACCTATGTTGCCGACCATTAATGACTAGTTCGAAGACCAGGAGTAGGGGCACGTGCCAAGAAAGATTTGTTACTTTCCCTATGGTTTTCGAACGTTTTCAATAAAACCTTCTCGTAGAAGTATTTTCACAAAGTTTTCGGTAATATAATATTAGTAGATGCTATTCGAACCCTTCCTTTTATTAAGATTAGAATTCTTATTCTTATTATTATATAATAATTATTTTTTTTCATGTATATGCGTCAGACATAATCTACTAATTGATCTATATTCAGATACCCTACTATATCATAGTCTCTACTACTAGTATTTATAATACCTCACGAGCTCATGAGACTCTTTTTGTGAAATTCATAAGTCTCAATTCCCGAGCAATCGCACCAAAAACTCGAGTTCCTTTTGGATTTCCTTCTTGATCAATGACAACCATCATCATATCGTATTATCATACCGTTGTCACGTTTGAGTTCTTTACATGTACGTACAATTACAGCTCGTACTTCTGTCTGATCTTTCTAGAGGCATTTTGGGCACTGCTTCTTTGATTACAGCAACAATAACGTCACCAATATGAGCATATCAGTGATTACCAGCTCCTAAGACTCGAATACATATCAATTCAATAGCCCCGCTCCGTTGTTATCCGCTACATTCAAAAGGGTCTGACTGAGATGGATCTTGGAAGTCTGGTTTTTGGTTGGGTAGTGATCTCGGGCACGAGTGGTTGATCTTCGTGGGCTGTGAATGGCCATGGAAAGGAGTATTGATGTCAATATGTTCGATCGAGAAGATTGGACGATGAAAGACGGATCCTTTGTGGTTTGAATAATAGGCTGTGGTCTCGATATTGGGCTATGGGCTGATTGCTTTCTGTATGAGCCTCTTGTGATTGGGCTCTTGTGGGCGGATTACCCGATGTGTACTCATCTTCCAACAAAGAAGAGATGACAGGGCTACTGCTGGTCCACACATGAGAGCTCCTCTGTGTCTTTCCGGAAATTACTTCGACTCGCAAAGGTGAATCCAGAGGAGATTCAGAGGCCCAGTTGAGAACAGCAAGCGTACAATCAATCGGTGTATGGAAGCTCGGTGAAGCTATATGAAAACAAAAGATTGAGAGGCACATCAGGTTCTGGCTGAGACCCGCTATTGGAAGGAAGTCTGCGAAGCGTCAATTCTAAGTAAGTTGAGGTCCAATTTGGTTATCCCATTTTTCTAGCAACCGCTTTGAAATTATCACTCTTGTGCTTCGAGCTCTTTCCAAAAACAAAACCGCCCATTGCCTATCAGCTACCCGGCTACAATGAAAGAGGGAAGCGATAGCCTGAAGATTCTTTTCTTTGTTGTCTCACTATTAGAGCTTGCGAGAGAAACCAAAAATACTCTCTTTGGCGACTTAGGCTTACTCATTTTGGCGATGTCTGGCACCCGCGCTAGAAGGGATGAATTGTCTGAATGTCGTTCACTCTGTGAGATAATGGATCTAACGTTAGGGCTTAGTTACTCCATCTCTCTTGCCGACAACGCCGAACTACTTGAACCCGAGTAATTAGCTTCCTTAAGCCATGTCCATACTTTAAGAGCCAAATCGGATGGTAACTAGATTCATTCCGTAGCATGGGATTCTGTAAGAGCATCTCTAAATAATAGCTAGGCATCAGTTTGAGTCCGAGATTGAAAAGTCCTCCCAAGTTGAGCAACAACAACACGTATGGATCTCCATGGTCTACATAAATTGGAGGCAAACTTAGAAACGAACTCACCTGATAATTAAGTTGACGTGCACGAGCGCGAGTAAGCAGCGGCATAGGTGTGGACATATCGATGGTGTTGATGTCCTCATCAGCTATTCTCTTTCTTTTTTTTTAGTATAGAGCGGTAAGTTAGTGCTGTTCTAAGGAAGTGGTAACTGTTCCAGTACACAAAGAAAGGAGATTTGTGTAACCCGAGCTCTTTGATGAAGACGGTGTGGCCAAAGTCAATCCTTTGTGAAAAAAGTCATGTATTTTCGTTGGCTATAGTGATCAGCACAAGGGGTACTGCTGTTATGATCCCCGCATGCGGAAAAAACTCATCTCAAGACATGTCACATTTGATGAAACAGGATTTGCCTCGCTACCCCAAAGCCTCTTCTCGGGGGGAGATACACACACGCGCGATGACTGCTTTGCCACCACCCACTCTATGTGCTCCGATTAGCGTTCCGATGCCTGGCAGTGCACACGGCTCAGATTTGGTTTACCACGCCCACATCCGCTTCAGACATAAAGGACCATTGAGGTCCGGCCCTATCATACTGGAAGTCCCATGCTTTTCGTTTTTCTTCTCGTGCGTTAGGATTGAAACCTAAGCTAATTAAGCTACTATCTCTGGAGAATGGTATCCGTTCATTTCTGCCTGTCCATAAGCGTATAAAGGATGAAGTCTAAACGAATGTGCCACTCCCATTATGGTTAAGGCATTTGAGAATATTAGCATTGGGCACTCTAACTCGAAAGAAGAAGCCGAAGCTAGTCCAGTAACTTGAACTCAGGCTATCTACAAAAAAGATGGAGTGTTTATTCAGTTGCTAGTTGGAGATGCATTCACTCCTAAACTAAAGAACTAATTCTACTGAGCTAGCCTCCCGTTATGCGCCAATGCTTGAATAGGACCGTTGACCTTTACCAACCAGTTTCTTATAGTTGACCAAATACAGTTCAACCGATTGAGACAGCAGGGCGGATGTGACTGATGGATTTGAAGAAGGAACTCATTTTTTTTACTGATTCTGACCGTTTACCAAAAGAGCAGTATGGTTCAAAAGAGGTACTCATAATATAGATATCGTTTAACAAATTCCTCGATCGATTACCGACTCATCCAATTTGATCAGAAGTGAGTTCATTGTTGTTGTATAGTGAAACCTTTCCTTGACAAAACCATTCTCAGCTAATAGAAGCCGAGCTATCTATCTAGATCAGGGTTGAACGAAGCGAATGGAAAAGCCAAAGAAAACATAAATTCATTGCAATTAGAAACCTGTGACTCTACAGCCAGGGTTCATTGGCGATGTAAGATAGAAAGAATGGGGATTACGCTTAGGTTTCCTCTGTGCCAGTTCCAATTCCAAATCATTTGCCAACATGCGACTCACTTCTCTTTTATGGGATGAAAGCCCTTATCCACGTGTCTATTTACGTGGGTGAATCAAGTACATCAGAGCTTGTGGTAGAAGATTGGGCTCTGCTACGCAGATCCACTCAACTAGAAAGAAGTACGCATTGCTGACTGACTGTGATCAATCCTAGTTACTAGTAGCTAATCAAGTTAGAGTAGGGTGGCCTCGCATCTTCTTCGCTTTTGCTACGTCTGTTCTTCCTTCAGTCAGTCCTTCCTTCAAGATTTTAGCCTGCGGATCTCTCTCTTCAAAACATATCCGGCACCAGTCTTTCTTGCCTTACCTTAACCCCGCTTTCACGTGGTGAATCGGTATTGAAATCACTTTACGGTATTCTTTAAGCTTTCTTGGTCACCGGACAGAGTGAGAACTGCTCAGCTTGCTTCTTTCCCTAGCACACACTTGTAGATAGGTAGGCACAGTCTGCTAAGAGCTCATCGAACTTTACTTGTGGAGTGAGACCTGTGCTCGACATGGTGAATTTCAGTGCTCTTTCTCCCGTATGGTTCACCACATGCTTGTGATCGATCTCTCTCAAGCTAGGTTTGGTATCGGGTATCAGTGAAGTCGGTCATTGAATTGAAGTGGTAAGCGGGCATACGGTCTATGTATTTCCTCCTATCGTGGCATTAGTTCCTTCTCATTTTCTAGATAGATGGGCAGAATATATCTCTTATATTCTATTCTAGAAAGGATCAAGGGCCTCTCATCTCCTATTTTGTTTGAGCCATTCATTATAGTGGTGGTGCCGGGAAGGCAGCTTAGCATTCTAGTCCTTTTGTGTAAGGAATTTAGCATGGGCAGGCAATCTCTTCGATTGATTCCCCCTCCAGGAATTACTTTCATTAATTAGCCGGCCCACGGAGTGAAAATATCGAACTTAAACCTATAAATAACTAGTATCTCAAAAAACAAAATAAAAGGCTTTCCTTTTAAGCTTGTTAATGGAATTCCACAGGAGTCAAGCGCTAGCAAAGAAGAAAATAATTGGAATCCAGTCGCTTCCCTTCTGGGCTCAAGTCAGCAGAAGAGTGAACTTCATATTAATAGGTAAATCCTACATCAAGCGTAAAGGAAGTACACTTATTTGGATTCGGCGCTTAATAACCGTACTTGACGTTGGTTTCGGTTCGATCAACTATCCTTTTTGAAGGCGGATAGTTCACAGTGCTCATTCTCAACAAAAAAAAGAGGAAAAGCCCCATGATGTTTCCACTTCCATTTTCATTCATGAAGATGTATTACTCAGGATCTGTTGCTCAAACTGAATCATGCCAATGTTACGGAAGTTCCTGGATGTTTGAAATCAGATTAAGTACCAAAAGCTGCCTCTAATTTCATAATCCAATTTAAAATTGGCCTATGGAGATTTTGTGTGGCCAGAGAATTCATACAGACACAAAGGGGCTCTTATTTTAAAGTGGGAAAAGGAAAGTCGTTTCAATCCAATCCATTCTTGACACTGGATACGTCGTGACTTTGCACGACAAAGCATTCTCCGAGGGCATGGAATGTACCATTTTTTGGTTAGAATCTGATAGTAATGTCTATGTTAGCATTCTCCGGTCGAAATACGGGAAAAACTCACATCAAATTCTTTATGGAAACGGAGTTTTAGAGCGAATTTCTCCTCGGACATGTGAACGTGGGTGTCCCATCTTTCGATGAGAGGATAAATCGATTGGAGGAGCGACGTTGGCGATCCGACTACAACCGTCCAGGGACGTTGCACCTTAGCAATCGTTACACCAACTCCAAGAGGCTCATTCACAATCTCGACGGAATGCACGATCAGCCCAACCACGAGGGTAATTGTTCCTGTAGGCAATCGAGAACTAGCAAGAACAAGAGATAAACAAGCAACTTAATTTGCGAATAAAGATGAAGGTTTAATCAAGAGAAACAAAAGGTGGGGTTCCGAAGACGAGCAAACCGGCGAACTAGCCGTTCACGGGAGATTAACACGGTTAAGTAGCGACGCTAACTTTAATCTAACAAAACCCAATCTGTTTTGTGGCGGCTCTAAGGTATTAATAGGATGGGAGGACGGCCACAGGTGTTGGGTCGTTCTCCAACCCTAGGCACGCATCCCTAATGGACCCGACTTGATCCACGGGCCTTCAGCCCAAAACGATGATGCAGCACCTTAAACAGGGACCCCTCGTCACTAAAATAATGATTGCAGACGATTCCGAGCAGATATTGATGAGGACAATCACCACCATCGATACCTCCTCACCTACATCTACACAAGTCCTGGTTACAGGTCCTATGACTCACGCCGTGCACGTCAACTTAATCATCAAGTAAGTTCTCTCTTAAGCTCATGTTCAGTTTCTTTAGACCATGGAACTCGTTACTCCTTGTCGTTGATTAGGAACCAAGGAGAAAGCCACCTAGGAGAGGGAGTCGCGCGCAGCTGGATTCGGACTGCAGGACCAGCACCAACTCTAACGGCTGCCACGGCTTCATACAGACTCCGTTTTGGACGTTCAAGTACTTCATGGAAATCTTATCAAGTCTACTTTCCAACGGATCCGGCCTCCAGTTCCATATCTTGTCGGGTTCGTCCAGAAACATCGAATACTACCGACGACCTTTTCTGCTACAGTGCTGCGCCACCTTATTTTGGTCCATGGGCCGTGCATCAAGTTGAGCCCCATTATGGGTGCGTCCTAGGGGTTGGAGAACGACCCCAACACACTCTTGGTCGTCCTCCCATCTATTTATATGTCTCTAGAGCCGCCACGAATAGGTGGGTTTTTGATAGATTGAAGTTTAGCCTCCGCTACTTCGCTTGCAGCGCCGTGTCGATTAGACCGCCCGTCTTCTTGTTATTGGAACCCCACCTCTTGTATTTTCAGATTGAAACTTCATATTTGATTTAGCAATTCAGTGCTTGTTCACCTCGTTCTTGCTTGTTCTACGATTGCTTGCAGGACGAGTGCCCTCATGGCCGGTTGATCGCGCTCCACAAGTTCGTGCTCACCTTCTGGAATCGATGTTATCGGTCGCTAAGGCGCACAACATCGTGGATAGTTTAGTCAGGCCGAGAACGTCGTTTTCTTCCACCAATCGTAATTACCTTCTCCATCGAAAGATCGGGACCGAACCTCGCATCAGATATAAACATGAGTATGGATCCGTTGGAAAGTAGACTTGATAAGCTTTCCGTGAAGTACTAGAACTCCCGAATCGGAATTCGTATGAAGTCGTGGCGGCCGTCACAAGTTGGCGCTGTCGTACAGTTCGATTCCAGCCTGCCCGAATCCCTTTTCTTGTTGATCTCCTCCCTTCCCTTGGTGACCTTCTCCATGCGTAGGTGGGGACGTATCGATGGTGTTGATGTCCTCATCACTGGAAGATCATTTTGAGATCTTCGAGCATATTCAAGGGTTCAATGTGACTATTGTCACTTCAGCCAATACAAAAGATGAGACTTTACTACTGTGGAGTGGCTTTTTGCTAAAAGATGAGGGGGAAACTAAGTAAGATGTCAGAGAAGCAAAATATACGAGATCACAAACGTAGATTGCTCGCGGCTAAATATGAATTGAGACGAAAGCTTTAGAATTTTTTAACCCGATCTTCTGTCTGATATGTGGGACAAACATCGTTATAAGTTGTCCAAGTTGCCAAGAAAGAGTTCAATGGCACGAGTTAGAAATTGAGGTATTTTCACAGGTCGCCCTCATTCCGTAGTTGAGTTCTTTCGCATTTCTCGTATCAACCACCAAACCAATAGATCAAAGGTTAGCTCTACAGCTAGTCCACAAGCAAGGGTTGTAGGTCCATTACCATTCGGCTCCCGACCGAAACTAACGGAGTTATCCCAACTCTCGGATAGGAGATGCTTACGGGACAGGAATCGAAGTCCATATTTTTCTAAATTCTTAAAATGAGAGAGTGAATACCAATACCATACCTAATTCAGATTTGGCTCGCTTAGAACTTTATGTCTTCTAATGCAAAATTGAGATGAGATAATCAAGCCAAGCTCGTTCACTTTGAATTGAGGAAGGAAGGGGTCGGGAATACGAAATTTTTAAGATATTTGTAGGTTTCTCATAGCAAATAGAGATACCGAGGCTCTCTCCACAACCTAGTAGTTGATGGGTAAGAAGAGAGGGTCAGAGGGCTTCTTTCACTTGATTTTGGGTTGGTAGGATCCGCCTACAAGTGGTAATAGGTATTAAGATAGGGGAAAGAACAATTGGGAAATCCCTCTTCTTTCCGGTTTCAAAGAGACAAGACACATACGACTTTAGGCAATGAGGGAGGAGCTGAGCTGTGTTAGAATTATTTCTAATTATCGTGATGCAGATAAGTCTAATACCACAGAAAGAACAACCATGACTTTCGAATCCCCAGATAAGAGTTTTTGAGCAGCCATACATATAAGAATCCGACTAATCCGATAAATATAGCACTAGCACTTTATCTTCCAGCACTTCATCCACTCGGACCAAGGACTCTCTCTAGGCTCCCATGAGAAAAATTACTCGCAGAACATCTCATCTAATAAGTGTTTACGAGAAAAGAAAAAGCAAGCCTAGAGGGGGCAACCTTGAAATAAATCCATCTATCTTCGCTCTACAATGTAATCTTATTGTTAGCCCAAACCTCTATGTAGAAAACTCAACGCTTGTATGGCACGCTATCATCAGAAGAAAACTAGCCTGCAATTGGAGGGGTTGGATCGAATGTAGGGGCACTCCCAAGAGCTGCAATGAAACTAGAAATCAAGACAATGGCGGAACTACAAGAGGCTCTATTATAGTACGAACCTACCTAAGTGATGAGGACATCCCTTCCATGGATACAACTCATTCACCACAAGGACCACTTACTCGAGCTCATGCTTGTCAACTTAATTACCAGGTGAATTCATTCCTAGGTTCATATATTATTGAGAATAGTCCGCTACCTAATGCAAATGATTTAACTGTGATTAGGAACCTAGGAAAGGATGAAGGAAGGGAACCAAAGTCAAGCAAGAATTCGAGATGGACTCGTTCTGGAATCAGATTCGAACTACTGCGATGGTACCAAGTTCAAACGGGCATAACTTCCATATACGGACTCCGTTTGGGATGTTCTTGCACTTCGTGGAAAGCTTATGAAGTCTATTTTCCAACGGATCTAACCTCATCTTCAAATTCCATCTGAGCCGGCCGTAATCATCAAAATAATCCACGTTGGTTCCTAAGTCCAAGTCAAACTGGTGTTGCGCCATCCCTACTTGGACCCATGGGCCTTGTAACCCTAGGCGTGCGCGTGGGGCGCCCCTGGTCATCTCCCTATTTAGGAGCCGCCGCCTCCCTTGCTAGGACTGGGATTTCGTTGAGTTTAGGTTTAGCCCCTGTGCAAACTTCTGTTCTTCAGTTGTGTCGGACGACCACCTATCAAGACAGCTTCGTGATCCCAACTTTGTGTTCGTAATACAATTTATGCTTCATTCAAATTTCAATATCAGATTGCCTACGTCCTATTCTTGCTAGTTCTTCTATTGCTTGCAGGAATTGAACTTCGTGTTCAGGTTGATCTCGCCGCCAGCGGGGTTAATAACATCTCAGAGTTGGTTCAGCGATTTCTAAGGCGCAAGCAACGTCGTGCGTTTGTAGTCGGATTGCCAGGGTCATCTCCGCCAACAAATCGATAACTATCAGTCTCATCGAAAGATCAGGCACCTCGTCCCCATCACTAAGCGTTTAGGAATAATAAGTGAAGTAAAAGGCGCGGAGCGGTTACTCGCGATGGAAAGAAATAAATCGAATCTAGAAAGACGCGTTCTACCTATGACTGCCATTTGTTCGCTTTTATCTATTGTATTGGATAGAATTCAAGTCCCTTATCGTATTCATCTATTCCCTCTCCTTTTAGTCGAGTTGACCTCGGATTCTAAAGGGAATAAGCAAAGAAGTTATCAAGCTTTTGGGATAGCAAGTTATTTCTAGGATAAAGGCAAACAAGCTAATAGTCTAAGGTTAAGTCCCTATAGTTTGAATAGTCCCATTCCTCCTGCCTTCTGCCGACCTGCGGCCTTATCATAGTAGCCCTTTTTTCTTGCTAGTGAGATAGTTACTACGAAGTTTGCATTAGGAGAATGGGAATAACGATCCTTTATATGATACGGAAAGCGAAGAGAATAGACTGCTACATACTAAGTTGGTTATTCGTAGATTTTTACCTTCTTGGAAAATAGGAATGGGGATTGGCAAGGCATCTACTATCAACTAGTTACAAGGACACCGGTGATACACCCCAGGATACCTTACCTATTTAGACATTTAAGCCTCGCTGCACGCCTTCCCAACGAGCCAAAACTATGCCTAGTGATGTGACCATGACACGTATGGATACAACCATTGCTCACATCATATATCAACACAGAAAGGGTGGAGATCAACAAGGAAAGGGATTCGTGCAGTGTTGACGCCGAAAACCGCCGGGTGTGCCAAAAAGCTTGCTGACGATCTGGTTCGGCGTCTGGTGACACGCGAAGGCCTGGGAGATCTGCTTAGCTCCAGTGCAGGTCCTAAAATCTTGAGGTTCGCAGGCGTGCCAGTCAATTTGACCCCGTAATTGACAAGGAGATGAAGAAATTTGATTACTGATCCAATCGGCCAGTAAGCCGATACGGATTCCTTCCAGCTGATCGCCGCTATGCTCGTGCCCGGGCCCTCGCCTGTACTCGCGCTCCCGGGTCCTCGCTTGTGCTCGTGCCCGGGTCAGCAGCAACTGCACATCGGCTATCGGCCGATACGGTCTGATGTAGGCTCCTTGTAGCCGATGGCCAATGGCACCTGTGTATCGGCTAGGAAACCGATAACGCTATAGATAAATGGATAAACTGTCAGTATAACATGTGCATCGGCTAGAAGCCGATGACAAAATAGATAGGCAGAATAGTGAACTAGCCGACTGCCAAGGAAACACATGTGCATCGGCTAGAGAACCGATGATAATATAGATGACCAAAATAGTAAAGATAATACAGTCGGCTTTATAAAAAGATAACCTATCGGCTAAGCACTCCGATAGAACGTCGCATACACACCGATCGGCTCGACAAGGATAAATCTATTATTATCGATCTAGTAGTTCAAACCTAACTGATGCAGCACAGATCGATAATAGTAAAGGAACCTCAACGAGCCGATAGACCTAATGCAACTGTGATGAAAATAACTTACCGGCTATACATTCCGATAAGACGCTTGCACAAAGGATATCAGCCTAACAGGAATAATTTATCGCTAGCAGTTTAGTAGGTCGGACCCAACCGATGCAGCACAAACTGATGATAAACTACCCCCGATAAACTGATAAAAACTATGCACGCGTGATGTGATATACCTGACCAGCCTAAGAGGTCGGACCGAACCGATGCAGCCGTAGACAGATCCGATACACCCGTGTAAGGGGTGACGAGTCTTACCCTCTGCAGGAGTTCGGACCTACCGATGCAGCCCCGCTCGAGAAGCAAGAACCCGTCGAAAGGGTGGCGATGCGCCGAAGTTTAATTGATCGAGAGATGATTTACAAGGCACCCGGCATACGTATATATACCCCGAGTTACAAGAGTCCTTATAGGACACGAAACAGGACTTTCCTAACTAGAAAAGGAAAACTAACAGACCTGATCGGACAAGAGATCAGGTTTCCTAAAAGATAAAACTATCTAATAGATAAGATAAATAACTGCCATAACGTGGTCTTCACGATTCCTTCCCAAGCTCGGACTCTTCTAGATTAGTTTCCAATGGCTGATATCGCTTCTTTCCTTAGCCGAACATGGTAACGACCCGTACCAAATTTTGGCGTTAACATGCAGGCTGGATTTGGACTGCAGGACAGCACTAACTTGTGACGGCCGCCACGACTTCATACGAACTCCGATTTGGGAGTTCTAGTACTTCACTGAAAGCTTATCAAGTCTACTTTCCAATGGATCTAGATTCATGCTCATATCTGATGAGGACATCCCTTCCATGGATACAACTCATTCACCACAGGGACCACTTACTTGAGCTCGTGCTCGTCAACTTAATTACCAGGTGAATTCATTCCGAGGTTCATATATTATTGAGAATAGTTCACTACCAAATGCAAATAATTTAATTATGATTAGGAATCTAGAAAAGGATGAAGGAAAGGGACCAAGTCAAGCAAGAATTCGAGATGGACTCGTTCTGGAATTAGATTCGGACTGCTGCGATGGTACCAAGCTCAAACAGGCATAACTTCCTCATACGGACTCCGTTTGGGACGTTCTTGTACTTCATGGAAAGCTTATGAAGTCTACTTTCCAACGGATCCAACCTCATCTTCAAATTTCATCCAAGCCAGCCACAATCATTAAAATAATCTATGTTGGTTCCTGAGTCCAAGTCAAACGAGTGCTGCACTGATGGGAGACGTGTTGCCCGATCTTTCGATGACATTGATAACTATTGATTGGTGGGTGGAGATGACCCTGGCAATCCGACTACAAATGGACGACATCGCTTGCGCCTTAGCAATCGCTGAACCAACTCCAAGATGTTATTGACCCCGCTGGCGGCGAGATCAACCTGAACACGAAGTTCAATTCCTGCAAGCAATCAAAGAACTAGCAAGAATAGGACGTAGGCAATCTGCATTGAAATATGAATGAAGCATAAATTGTATTGCGGACACAAAGTTGGGATCCCGAAACTTCTGACAGGTGATCATCCGACACAACTGAAGAACAGAAGTTTGCACAAGGGCTAAACCTAAACTCAACGAAATCCAAGTTGTAACAAGGGAGGCGGCGGCACTTAAATAGGGCTACGACTAGGGAGGGACGTCCCACGCGCACGCCAAGGATTACAAGGCCCATGGGCCCAAGTGGGGATGGCGCAGCACCCGTTTGACTCGGATTTAGGAACCAACGTGAATTGTTTTGATGATTGCGGCCGGCCCGGATGGAATTTGAAGATGAGGTTGGATCCGTTGGAAAGTAGACTTCATAAGCTTTCTATGAAGTACAAGAACATCCCAAACGGAGTCCGTATGAGGAAATTATGCCCGTTTGAACTTGGTACCATAGCAGCAGTCCGAATCTGATTCTAAAACGAGACCATTTCGAATTCTTGCTTGATGTTGACGCCGAAAACCGCCGGGTGTACCAAAAAGCTTGCTGACGATCTGGTTCGGCGTCTGGTGACACGCGAAGGCCTGGGAGATCTGCTTAGCTCCAGTGCAGGTCCTAAAATATTTGAGGTTCGCGGGCGTGCCAGTCAATTTGACCCAGCAATTGACAAGGAGATGAAGAAATTAGATTACTGATCCAATCGGCCAGCAAGCCGATACGGATTCCTTCCAGCCGATGCCGCTATGCTCGTGCCCGGGCCCTGCCTGTACTCGCGCCCGGGTCCTTGTCCTCGACTCCCGGATCGGCAAGCAATTGCGCAATCGGCTATCGGCCGATACGGGCTGAATAGACTCCTCGTAGCCGATAGCCGATGGACCTGTGTATCGGCTAGAACCCGATAGTGCTATGAGCAAAATAGACAAGATGTCAGTATAACATGTGCATCGGCTAGGAGCCGATTATCAATAGATAAGCAAAGTAGTAAGCCAGCCGACTGCCGAGGAAACACATCTGCATCAGCTAGAAAACCGATGATAATATAGATGACCAAACAGTATGGATAATACAAGTCGCTTTATAAAAAGATAACCTATCGGCTAAGCACTCCGATGAACGTCGCATATACACCGATCAGCCCGACAAGGATAAATCTATTATTATCGATCTAGTAGTTCAAACCTAACTGATGCCAGCAACAGATCGATAATAGTAAAGGAACCTCAACGAGCCGATAGACCTAATGCAACTGTGATGAAAATAACTTACCGGCTATACATTCCGATAAGACGCTTGCGCAAAAACCATCAGCCTAGCAGGAACGATTTATCGCTGGCAGTTCAGTAGGTCGGACCCAACCGATGCAGCACGAACTGACGATAAATCGCCCCAGTAACTGATAAATCTACGCACGCGTGATTGGTATACTGATCGGCCTAAGAGGTCGGATCGAACCGATAGCATCCGTAGACAGGGCAGATACACCTGGGGTAAGGGTGGACGAGTCTTACCCTCTCGCAGGAGTTCGGACCTAACCGATGCAGCCCCGCTCGAGAAGCAAGAACCCGTCGAAAGGTTGGCGATGCGCCGAAGTTTAATTGATCGATTGATAGATTACAAGGTCCCCGGGCATACGTATATATACCCCGAGTTACAAGAGTCCTTATAGGACACGGTACAGGACTTTCCTAACTAGAAAAAGGAAAACTGACAGACCCGATCGGACAAGAGATCAGGTTTCCTAAAAGATAACTGCCATAACGTGGTCTTCACGATTCCTTCCAGGTTTGGTCTCTTCCAGATGAGCTTCCATTGGCTGACATGGCTTCTTTCCTTAACCGAACATGGATATGAATCGTGCCAAATTTTGGCGTTAACACTTGACTTGGTCCCTTTCCTTCATCCTTTCCCAGATTCCTAATCACAATTAAATCATTTGCATTAGGTAGCAAGCTATTCTCAATAACATATGAACCTAGGAATGAATTCACCTGATAATTAAGTTGGCGAGCACAAGCTCGAGTAAGTGGTCCTTGTTGTTGTCACGGATGAGTTGTATCCATGGAAGGGATGTCCTCATCATCCTCCCCTTCTTGCATTTGAGTCATCCTCGACTCAAGTTCTTCTTCTTCTCCCAAATATGGCTTCAAATCTGCAATATTAAACTGTAGGGCTAACCCTGAATTCTGCGGGCAGATCAAGTTATATGCATTATCATTCAATCTTAGCTAACACCTTGAATGGACCATCACTCTAGGCATCAACTTAGACTTTCGTAAATCAGGAAATCTGTCTTTACGCAAATGCAACCATACAAGATCACCCGGTTCAAAAGTTAACTCTTTCTACCCTGACTACCAGCAATGTTATACTTAGCATTCATGCGCTCTAGTTTTCCTTAGTTGTTTCATGCCAATTTAAGGACAAATTCAGCACGCTTCTTAGCATCTAAATTCACTTTTTCAGACAAATAGGCGATAGGCAATAAATCAATAGGAGCACGAGAGTAAAGCCATATACGAACTGAAAAGGGTTCATCTTTGTGTAGAGTGCAGCGATCGATTGTAAGCAAATTCTACATGTGGTAGACATTCTTCCCACATCTTCAAGTTTTTCTTCAAGATAGCCCTCAACATAGTTGATAGCGTGCGATTGACAACCTCAGTTTGTCCATCTGTTTGGGGATGACAAGTAGTAGAAAACAGCAGCTTGGTGCCCAATTTCGCCCACAATGTGCGCCAAAAGTGACTCAAAAACTTCGCATCTCGATCTGAAACAATGGATTGGGCACTCCATGTAGTCGAACAATATCTTTGAAAAAAAGATCAACAACATTTGTAGCATCATCGCTCTTATGACAAGGTATAAAATGTGCCTTTTAGAAAATCTATCGACTACAACAAAAACACTATCTCTCCCCTTCTTCGTTCGAGGTAATCCTAAAACAAAGTCCATTGAAATATCCTCCCAAGGCACGCTAGGTACAGAAAGAGGCATATATAACCATTGCTCACATCATATATCAACAAGGAAAGGGTGGAGATCAACACGGAAAGGGATTCGCGTAGGCTGGATTTGGACTGCAGGACAGCACCAATTTGTGACGGCCGCCATGACTTCATCAACGAACTCCGATTTGGAGTTCTAGTACTTTCACGGAAAGCTATCAGTCTACTTTCCAACGGATCTAGATTCATGCTCATATCTGCTCAGAATCATACAATGTAATTGTCATTTTAGTGACAGAGTCTCATGTTTAAGGTGATGCGGGCGTCACCGCTTTTGGCCGTAGGCCCATGTATCATGTTGGTCCATTAGGGACGCGTCTTAGGGTTGGAGAATGACACCCCAACACCCCTACCAGTGGTCGTCCTCGCCATCCTATTATACCTTTAGAGCCGCCCAAACAGATTGGGTTTTGTTTAGATTAAAAGTTTAGCCATTGCTATTTTTGCCGGGTAAAGCAATACAACCGTGATCGGTCATTAGATCACCGATTTTCCTGTTACAGAACCCCACCTTATCATTTGTATTCAATTCTTATTTGCAATATTAGATTGCTTTTATCTTCTGTTCTTGCTCGTTTCTTCGATTGCCTTGCAGGAATAAGGTTGATCTGTCTGGCGCACCGCACGATCAACAACCCCCTCGGCTGAGGTGTATCGATCGCTAAGGCGCAACAACACAACGTCTCGTACGGTTGTAGTCGGGTCGTCAACGTTCTCCCAAATCGTAGTTATCTTCAACTCACCGAAAGATCAGGCCACCCTCCGCCTCTCTATCACCTAGGCCTCGGGCTTAGAACCTATCACTACAACTAGTTTTGTATAGAAACCAAAATACCCAGATTCTTTAACCTTCGCGAAGAAGTTCGTTAGCTTCCACCCCTATGTCATACTCCTAAAGAAGTTGTAATAAAATGTCTTGATCCAGGTTCGCGGCAAAATAGAATACAAATGAGCTTGTATCTTTCTCCGAAAGCTAGAACCTTAAGACACTTCCCAAAAGCTGTATTACTTGGTTACTGAGCTAGGCGCATAGCGTCAGAAACCTTGGAGAAAAAAAGCAGAAAAAGAAAAAGGGACGAAATTTATGGAATGTAAAGCTGCAAAGCAACGACCGCTGGGACTTGGGCAATGCTTCTAAATAAGGGATAAGATTGGTTTTTTTCGACTTGGATGTGCTATTTAGATTTCTATTCAATGACGTCAGTATTGTAAGCTTATCAAGGCACAGGCTTTCTTGCAACCTCGATCCAGCTACAGCTGGCAACGTTTAGCAATGCACGCTTTTCTATAAGCTTCCTTAACTCGGTAAACTTCTTCTAGCATCTGAGCTTCTGTGCATACATTTTGCCTACAACACACAGAATTCCCAGGAGTCTTCCCGCTCAAAAGAGAGCACGCCAATCAGCATACTTGATACGGGAGTGCCCAACCTTCTCGACGTAGATCTGGATACACGTGCAATCTCACGAATTGGCCAAAATGAACAACACGCTACCCGTGCAACGCACCTTTCACCTCGAATTCGCCACAACCACCCCTCACCTTTGATAGATTGATCCACTGACCACGCAAGGGTGGACCTATTGAACCTCAATTCCCTGGAAGCACAAAGCAAGAACAATCTTTGGCAGAACTCCAATTCCCCTCTCTAGATTGGTTGCGGCCGGCACAAACCCTAGGGAGAAGACAAGAGCAATGTGTTTGCATCTGATAATATAACCCTCCATCCAAAAAAACGTGGTCTCTCTTGTTTGGTCGAGTCCCATGGACATATACATCCCTAACACTGGAAACAACTAGGACTCAATCTGAATAACTACAGCCCTTACATGTGGCTGATGTTTCGGTCCATTGCGGCTTAACCATAGCGAATCTGGTGGCCCCTGAGTACACACAATTAGAGCAACGTGTGTCCTAGCAAAACCGCCGAGGCACTCCACTTGAGAAGCAGATTTTTCGAATCCGATCTTTCTGTCTGAAAACCCATTAGAGTGGACGGTGAATTACCAGTAGGGGTAGGCCCAGAATTCCATGTACGCCTATTCCATGGACCCCCTCCCCCCTGGAAACGTGAGGATTAGCTCCTATGATGTTCTCCCCGATGGTAAGTAGGATTTTCCTATCACATTGATGAGAGGCAAAAGGTCATCTACTAATATAATAGTTAACAGAATAGATTAGTACGCCACCCCCCCCCCCCCCAAACGCCCGTCGGACACCTGCTAACTATTAGTAACCAAAAAGCCCCCAAATAGTTGGGCCCTAGTCGATCACTGTGCTCTTACTTTGAATCTATAGCAAAATTTTTGGGAAACACACCCCTCACCCCAAACAACACCCCAGAACCAACACCCAACCCAAAACCCGGGTAAGAAAAGGAAGTAGTAGTCTATCAGCAGTCGAATTCATCTTCTCTGAGCTCATGCAGTGAGCGGCATTAAGAAAGAGCAGCAGCGGCTTTGTCAAAGAATAGAAAGAAGCTGGCTCCGTCAAGCAACGGCCATAATCACCCATGGTCGATCGAAGGGATGCTTCGCCCCAGCACCCACGCAAACCACCCCCCCCATCACACAACCCCAACCGCCACAAACAACCCGAAAAAAAATCTAGAACAAACCCCACAAACACCCCATACCAACAAAAACAAACACAAACGTGGTGTCCATTCGGACCAAACTTGGGACACTACCTGTGACCAATTTCAACAAGCCCGAGCTCTCGAGATGAGAAAACCTTTTATTCCAAATGTTAATATCTCAAGCTGGAAAGCTAGCTTCGACATCTGGTTATCGTGGTTCTTTCTCCTCCTTTTCGATCGCTTGGCTCTCGTGCTTGCTACCGATGATCACTTGTTTAACCTGACCTTGAGGAATCACTTCGCTCAGATGAAAAGTGCATGGGAGACACATGGTGTTCGATCTTTCGATGAGATTGATAACTATCGAAATTGGTGGGCTAAATGGAATGACCCTAGCAATCTGACACAAACGCACGACGTCGCTTGCGCACAATTAAACACCTTAAAGCAAAATAACGCTGAACCAACTCAGATGCTTATTGACCCCGCTGGCGGCGAGAGTATCAACCTGAACACGAAGTTCAATTCCTGCAAGCAATCCCACGAGAACTAGCAAGAATAGGATGTAGGCAATCTGACATTGAAACTGTCAGACACGTAAGCAATGAAAGCATAAATTGTATTGCGACACAAAAGTTGATCCTGAAACTGTCTTCACCACCCAGCAACAGCCAAACCGACCAACACACAAAAAACAGGTGGTCGTCCGACCACAACTGAAGAACAGAAGTTTGCACAAGGGCTAAACCTAAACTCAAAACGAAATTCCAGTCGTAACAAGGGAACTCACATATGGCGACGCTCTTAAGTAGGGCGCCTACGACCAGGGAGACGTCCCACGCGCACGCCTAGGATTACAAGCCCATGGGCCAAGTGGGGATGAAAGCGCGCAGCACACC
Organism: Oryza meyeriana var. granulata; assembly: GCA_003991445.1. Classification (NCBI taxonomy): domain Eukaryota; kingdom Viridiplantae; phylum Streptophyta; class Magnoliopsida; order Poales; family Poaceae; genus Oryza; species Oryza meyeriana. The sequence goes on along the minus strand of RYFJ01001864.1, from coordinate 8,862 downwards.
GTTTTGACTCGGACTCAGATGGAATTTGAAAATGAGGTTAAGGAAACCCGTTGGAAAGTAGACTTCATAAGCTTTCCATGAACCTCCAGTACAAGAGCATCCCAAACGGAACAAATCACCAGTCCGTATGAGGAAGTTATGACCTGTTGAACTCATCCAGCAACAGACCAAAAAGGTACCATACCCCGCAACAACAGCAGTCCGAATCTGATTCTAAAACGAGACCCCATTTCTCGAATTCTTGCTTGACTTGGTAGCACAACCACCTTTCCTTCTCCTTTCCTAGATTCCTAATCACAATTAAATCATTTGCATTAGTAGCAAACTATTTCAATAACATATGAAACTAGGAATGAATTCACCTTGTAATTAAGTTGACGAGCACGAGCTCAAGTAAGTGATCCTTGAATTTTGTCAAACTAACCGTCGCAACCTGAAGAGTTGTATCCATGAAAGGGATGTCCTCATCAAAAGGCAAAGGAGCTTTTAGGAAGGGCTTGTCCTTCCGTTGGTTGCATCGTGCTCCCCTATCGAAAAACCCAGATCAACTCCTCTTCTCCCTCTGGTACATCCACCCGGTGCTCAAGGAAAAGCCATTCTAATTATAAAACGACTTCTAATCAACCCACATCTACATCACCCCAACATTACCCCCCGGTCGTCTCGCACTCATTATATCCCTACCACAATATTCCCGTGGTGAAAGACTGTCAAAGGAATTGAATCCAAAGCAAAGTCCTTCAATTTACTTTTCTAAATACTAGAAAAAGAAAGTGCAAAGGCTAAATAGTGATCTCATGTCTGTATTGAAAGTGCATCTTATCCCCTAAGTGTTTTGGTGGATTAATGACAAAGCGGTTAAGGGACTAATGAGTTTATCAAGATTTGTGCAGAAGAAATTAGTCCCAGTTGCTTAGTGTGGTGCATGGAGACCCCACAAAGCACATGATGCAAAACGGCGAAGCGACTCGGAGTTTTTTTAAATTCATTTGAATTTTCTTGGAGTCGTAGGAAAACCGTCCCATTCTATCAAGTGGGGTTGCAAGCAGCCCAAACCTGTTCCAAGAACACTCAAGTGCTTAAGTTCCAAATAGCTGAGAGTTCAAATCACACTTTGGTCAACCATATAACACATCCACTTGGGTGGGCTATTTTCAGTGTCAGGGCCGGAGGTTCCGACCTACAAGGCCGGAAGACCTCATTCCGACCAGGCCCTTCTGCCACACACTAAGTGTTGGCCGGGAGGTTCCGATCCTCCGAGTCGGAACCTCCGGGACCAAAATCTGTGAGTAACGGCTATGTGACGTAAGCATGTCCACCCCTATAACAAAAAACCCAACTTGGATTCTAGCCGTTGACCCTCCTGATGCATTCCACTTCGTTCCAACTTTCCCTAGCCTCTCCTAAAGGTGCTTTGAGCTCTCCAAACAACTAATATCTGTCCAGCATTCATTTGTGATTCTCGCTGTAGATTTAGTGGAACAAAATGCAAAACCCGTAGAGTACCTTTTGATGCAGAAAGAAGACTAGGAGATCTAAGCGTACACACTTAGCTGCGAAACCCACAGACGAGGTCGCGGATTGCTGCTTGGGGCTTATTTCCACCCCCTGGAGGCAAACCTCCCTCCAACCGCTAGACGGTTAGCGCAGCTCCAATCCCGCGCGCGTCCTACAGCTTGTAGCTTGTTACCTAGGCACACCAAGTTCCTGTCAACATAGCCCCTTCAAAATCCTACACAACCTCTCCGCAAACAAAAAAAACGGTAAAATTCATCTCGGAACACACACCAAAGTTTGATCGTGTTTGGTTAGGTCACTATGCTGAGGACAAGAGCGTCAATGCCAGAACACCGTCTCTAGAGACTACTTCACAACAGACGCCGACAACTTCTCTTTCCAAAACTCGGGAAAAATCTTAACCTGTGCCATACCGCCCTCTAGTCTTCTCTGTATTGCCTCATTCCTTGTATATTAACTTGGCCCATAGCATCTCTACTACTCTTCCATCTCCAATTATCCTATGCACATTAATACTTGATCTCATGTCAGATTTTATCCTTATTAAAGGTATATTGGTAGAGTCTGAACACTCATAGCTCGGAACTTCCTCCTCTCGGCTGGTTCCTAGGCCTGACACCTAAACCCACACCCAACAACCGAACGAGCCCCCTCTTCGCGCCGCAAGACACCGAACGCCACACTCACCGCCACCCGGAACCTCCAACCCCTACCCTATATATGAGAATCAGACATGGTTAACCAGACCAACGTATATATCTATACGCGCAACATAAATTTAGGAGAACCTTAACAGAAACAAGCGACGACCATCATCAAAATATCCCTCCCCCCCCTCTAAGACGTCATACACCACTTAGGCTTCAAATTAGCGCGTACTCAAGCCTAAACTCCTAAAGAAGCTTTAACCGCTTGGAGGCTTGACTCCAAAGATGTCCGAACACTCAATCCGCCCCGCCCAGAAGGGTGAGTGATTCCACTCACCGCCTACGATTCTCAGCGGAGGCCACGGAGCCATAGAGCCTCAGCCTAGCAAGACTCGCCACAAGCGATACCGGAAGGAAAAGGAGGACTCCACGCTTTTGACCTATGACTCACAAACCAAAAAGTACCAAAACAAAAATCACCTCCCTCTCTACAACAAGCCAACACCCTTCATCATACCATGTGAGACCTTCCGCACCGCGCTCCCCACTTTTTGACGGGACCTCTCCTATAGCGCGTAAGGACACACCAAGCAAAAACAAGATAAATCAATGTAAAATCCTAAAACCTCACAACTTGCACTCCAAATGTTTGGGAATATGTCAGTGCACAGGTGTGACGATGCTCCGGAGAGAAGGATGAGAGCCACATCGGCTCAAGAGACTACTTACTCCACCGCAATGCTCCAAGACTGCAAGCCCGTCACATCCTCAACTCTTAACTCCCCGAGAGCACCTACAAAAGGTGGACCCCACATCAAGAAGAGGCCACAACAGGAGATTTGGGATACCACTTCAATTAGCGCCATGAAGCGGATCCGACCCGCTGCGTACGCATTAGGAGTCCAAGATGTCGAGTTGCTATTTGTAGGGGCTAACTTGGTTGATGGTTTGTGATCGGGAAGACAACGAGCAACCACAAGAGATGTACGGATCGCATGATGGTCGCATTGTCAACAAGATCCAGTAGTTGGTCTTGTGTGTGAATAAAAGGAACATTGACCCCGAATCATCGTGTGTGCCGTCAAAGAGGCTTCTCCGCTACGATCGCCCCAAGGAACCCCACCTGGATGACTCTCATCCTGGGAGATGAAACAGAACTTTCAGGAGACTCACCATCTCAAGCGACTCCTCTCTCACACGGAATCATACAACCATGAGCTACTTTGAAGAGGAAGAGCCAAGGAAAGCTTTAACGCAATTCTTGCCAAGAATGCGCAATCATCAAGAACAAGAAAGTTGCTTTGAAGGCAAAGAAGGAGCAAAGCCCCAAGCGAAGCCTCCGGGAAGTGAAGATGAAGACTTCGCTCTTGTGGTGAGGAAGTTTAAGCACTTTCCTTCGTCGGAGGCGGTTTTGGCAAGGCAAGAAGCCGAGGACGACAAAGGAAGGAGGCAATCCAAGCGAGCGTGCCTACGAATGTAAGGAGTATGGCCACTTTATCACCGATTGCCCAAGCTCAAGAACAAGGGTGGCAAGTCCAAGGTGGTCAAAGGGAAGAAAAAACCACCCAGCAAGTAAGACAACTCACCATTGGAAGGAAACGGAGTGGTTCTCACCCCAAATAGATTGAATAGACGACGCCACAACGGATAGAAAGTGATGAAGCCGGGACCCACACCGTTGCCAACCAATTCTGCTATCAAGTCATCTTGCGCCCGCCTCCCTCGAAAGAACGTCCTCTTTCGACAACCTTGGAGCGACGGAAGATCCACTATGACACCCATTGCCTCCTGCACAAGGCGAAAGGTAACCTAACCACCATCCAAATCTCCCACTCAATTGATGATGATGACTCTCAGTGATGATGAAATAGGAATGATATGGACAATGCTTAAGTTGTAGCAAGCCGGCCATGTCACAATGCCAAAGCTTATGAAGGCATTGGAGTGCAAAGAAAGTCCGCAAACGCGCAAAGAGGACTGCTCATCCTTGAGGAGGAGAGAAACTTGCCCTCAGAGAGAACTTGCAAAGAGAGGAGAAGTAGAATGACCAAAAGCTTTCGTCGGGTCAATAACTCAATGGCTAAATCTAAAGAGTAGAATGAATCACTTTCAAGAGAATCTTGTGAAAGTGACCAAAATCACAAGCTCTAGGTCAATTTGACACTCTTGGAATAGCCTCTACTCTAATGAGGCACCACATCTCCAACTGCTCCACAAGCACACGTTGTTCAAAAATCGTATAATTAATATTTGGATGCATATCTACTAACCTGAAAGCTTAGAGCGCTCAAAAGGGAAATGACGTTGGCACTTTGGAAAGTTGGATATTTGGAAAAACATTCTCAAAGTCCAAGGAGCCCTCTAACAAAACCCTCACTACCGAACTCCAACTAAGAAACGACTATGTCTTGGGTTCTCTCTCCATGAAAGTAGACCATCCAGAATACTATAGTCAATGGGAAGCAATGATTATGTTGTAAAGAAGAGCTACTCGCAAGCCAAGAGGTAAAAAAATTCCTTTCAGTCTGGGGCCGAACTCCACCATAGCTTTCGAGCCGACCATGCCTTCCTCGGCCAGACCGAGAGGAGGGGCCGATCGGAATCCAACCATGCAGCCGAGGTTCCGCCGCTCTGCCGCATACGAAGGTCTGGTAGGAGGCTCCGACTCCTACGTAGAGGTTCCGACCAGCTAACCCAGACAGACGAATGACACTGGTAGAGCTCCGACCCGAATGTAAGGAGCTCGACCAGAAAAAACTGTACTATGATCATGTAGATTACCACGATCACCGCCGTAAAGTGATTGCTCATTTATTGTATATATGAGGATACACTGGGTGTGGTGTGCCAAGGCGCTCGTGGCTAATGTTAACGGACCCAAACTCAAAACAATTTGTACCTAAATCCAAGCTTAATCCTTTTGTAGGATAACTCCTCCGCATCGAGTTGCCGTTGTGACAGCGCGCAACTAACCACATACGGGAGAGAGAGTATGTGCAACTCTTTAGAATGGAGAGATCACGACAAATTGTCTTGGAACGATGTAAAGGAAAGGTAATGGATAGGTTAAAAATTGCCATCTCCAACAAGTCTATCCTCTCAATGTCTTCTCGTCAAGTCCCTTAAGCTACAATCATTTATCGTGTCATCAAATTGGGGTGCAAATTGGCTACAATTGTTTGGTTACCACAGATGTAACCGTTCTTTAGAAGAGATGATAATTTCTCGCACAAGAATGGTTAAGGACGATCTTATTAATGACTGACCTGAGATAAATAAACCGGAGGCTGCTTATGCAAAATCCTCAAGGGTGGCTTTGCACAAGCTACAATGCGGATGAGGAATTATCGAATCTTCTAAAGGGGAACACATCCTGGACATCTCAATGTACAATTTGAGAAAGCCGTGTTGTACGTTGGTCAAGCCGGAAAGCAATGTGGAACCCACACCCCGCGAAAACGTCTGAACTACCTCAACCATTGAACGACATCATATGGAATCTCTTGGTCCCGTGGCCTACCTAAGATCGATAACAAATAGAGCTCGTAATTGTTAGATATTTCTCCTTCACTCTTTCTTTTTCAAATAAGAGTGAAAACTGTTGACGCCGAAAACCGCCGGTTCCAAAGCTTGCTGACATGTTCGCGCCTAGAACACGCGAAGGCCTGGAATCTGCTTAGCTCCAGTAACAGTCCTTAAAATTATTTGAGTTCGCGGCGTGCCAGTCATTTGACCCCCAAGCATTACAAGGAGATAGAAATTAGATACTGATCCAATCGCCAGCAGCCGATACGATTCTCTAGCCGATGCCGCTATTCTGCCCGGCCTCTCCTTACTCGCACCCGGCTTCTGCTCCGTCCGGCGGTCCTTTTGTCCCGTCCCGGATCGCACAAATGCGCAATCGGCTATCGGGAACGGGCTGATAGACTTCCTCGTATTCTGATAGCCAATGCACCTGGTGTGTTCGCTAGAAACCATAGCTATGAGCAAATAACAAGAGTCAGTTATAACATGGCATCGCTAAGCCGATTATCAATATATAACCAAATAGTAAGCCAGCCACTGCCGACGAAACACTAGCATCGCTAGGAAAACCGTATGATAATATAGATGACCAAAAACATATGGATAATACAGTCGGCTTTATAAAAGATAAACCTATCCTAACACTCATACGACGTCGCATATACACGATCAGCCCGACAAGAAAATCTATTATTATCGATCTATAGTCAACTAACTGACACACAGATCGATAATATAAGAAACTCAAACGAGCCATAGACTTAATCAACTGTATAAAATAACTACCGGCCTATACAATTCGATAAGACGCCTTGCGCAAAAAAACCATCAGCCTAGCAGAAACGATTATCGCGCGTCAGTAGGTCACCCAACCCACTGTGCACCAACTGATTATAAATCCCCCAGTAAACTGATAAGGATCTACGCTACCGTATGTATACTGATTCGCTAAGAGTCGGAACCGAACCGATGCAACTGAGACAGGCAAACACTGTAAGGACGAGTCGTACCCTCTTGCAGGAGTCGGACCTAACCGATGCAGCCCGCTCAGAAGACAAGAACCTTCGAAAGGTGCGATGCCGAATTTAATGATCGATATAGTTGACAAGTCCCCGGCATACTATGATATACCCAGTTACAAAGTCCTTATAACACGTAACAAGACTTCTAACTAGAAAAGGAAAACTAAACAGACCTACTGAACAAGAATCAGGTTCCTAAAAGGAAACTATCTAATAGATAGAAATTACTCCATAGCTGTCTTCACGATTCCTTCCCAATCCGAGCTTCTTCTGAATAGTCCCAAACGCTGATATCACTCTTTCCTTAACCAAGTCGACCGAACGTACCAAATTTTGGCGTAACAGAACCCAAGGAAATTTTTAAGAAGCGCAAAGGCCAAAACGAGTTCGAGCACAAGATCAGAAAGAGGGGACCAATGGGGGAATCTCAAGAATAACTCAGTGGAGGAATTCCTGATGATGAGGAATTACAGCACCGACTTCCCGCTCCATTAATGACCACCTCCAAAATGGATTGTAGAGAAGAACGTCTCTTGTCGAAGATGCAAGACTATGTAGATGAATACAAGACTCCGATATCTTTTGGGCGAGGCGGTAAACACCCGTGTCATGCCTAAATCGCCTCTACCGTCCACAAAACTCCTGAAAAACGCATATGAACTCCATCACCGTAAAACAAACCAATGTCTCTACTTTCGTGTTCTGGTTGCAAATGTTTTATATTAGTAAGAGACCTCGCTCATCCAAGTTGCTCTAAGATGAGGATTGTCTACTTCGGATATGAGTCAAATGTCACGCCTATCGTGTTTCAACAAATCTCCGAAATGTTGAAACCACGAAATGTACATTTCATGAACTAATGTCTCCCAATGGGAGCAAGTGAGCTTGTGATGCTACGTAAGCGAGTCACGACACGACATCGAGGAAAAAGGCAATGAGGAAGTGAGGCCGCTAGAAGAGTCGGAGACAAGAGGATCCGAACAACTCCTTCCACTTCAACGCGACGCCTTCAACACAAAGTGATCAAGAGACGATCTTTCAGCACAGTGATGGATCATGCAGGCGACAGGACCAAGAACACCGTGCGAGCTCAATCCCCTCGTTCACATCGAAAGAATTCACCACACCGTGCAAGAGATCATCCCTTCGACAACATTCTGGGTGATATCCAAAAGAGGGGTAACACTCGCTCTCGGTAGCTAACTTTTTGTGACGAATTACTCCTTTTCTCGTCTTTGACCAATCAGGTGAGGATCACTGGTATCCGAACTTGGTGTATGCATGCAAGAGAGTTGAACAACTCACCCGCAATCAAGATAGGGTCATTAGGAGAGACCCAAGCAAAAACTCATCGGCACCAAAGGTCTTCCGCACAAGCAAGACAAAATGAGTCTTACCGCAACAAAGCACGTTAGTGCTCAAGTTCACTCAAGTCGAGGCCTCGACTTCGTATGCAACCTTTCGCCGCTTGCTCCCTTAGTCCATTCGAATTTATATGCTTATGCCCTAACCATATGTCAAGCTTTATCAATATGGACGTCAAGATGCGTTTCTCAATTGACCAATCTCTGAGTTGTACTAGTGGGAGCAACGCCCGGGTTTGAATCCCAAAGTATCCAAACAGTGTTCTACGGCTTCATAAGGCGCTTCTACCGGCCAAGCAACCCCTAGAGCTATGTATGAATGTCTTCGCCCACTTCTAACTAAAGAATGCTTTGAAATAGGCAAAGCCACAACTCTCTTCACAACGAAATTCAAGAGTATTTATTTGTGCGCCAAATATGTCGATGACATAATTCTTGGCTAAACCCTCTTTATGATGAAATTATAAGATAGTGACTAGGAGTTCAATTCAACGATGGAAGCTCACCTTCTTCCCTCGGCTTTCAAGTCAGAGCCACAAAAGATGGAACCTCATCTCCCAATGCCAGATCTCAAGACATCCTTAAGAGTTCAATGAGGGACCGAAAGCCCATCAAGACTCCAATGCCAAACTAATGGGCATCTCGACCCGACGACAACGGCAAACCGGTGATCAAAAAGTTATATCGCTCCATGATTGATCTCTTCTTTACCTTTGTGCATTCTAGACCGGATATTATGCTTAGTGTAGTGCATGTGCGCTCTCCATCTCTCTCTTTGTGGTGTGT